>JAQJVL010000838.1:0-348535 GCA_035578905.1 Stictocephala bisonia
TCAACTGAGTTGTAATTAAGTATTCTTAATGGTTTAAATGATAGAGTAATTCCCAGTTTCACCAACATAAACATAATTAAATTTGTTCTATTGGTAATTAAAATATTTTAACATTATTGATTAAACATGTTTGGTACGTTTACGTGGGTATGCAGCCCACTGCCACTGGAGGGGAACTGTGGTGGGAGAAGTAAACATTCTCTCTCCTCTATGCATGATTTACTTTGCGTTTATGACTACTTCAGTATCTATTTTGTTAAAAATATGCATAGAACTCAATGTGTTATTCTGCCTTGCAAATAGACGAGCTTTGAACAATATGATGAGATAAATATTATCTGCGTCAAAAAAACCAACTATGATATATTACACAGTTTTTATAAAGTTTAATGAACTGTGATGCTTACATATTGTCCTTCTTATTCTATTTGTCTAAATTGAGTATGGTAAGTACTTGTCACTATAATGAGATCAACAATGAGAAGAAAATACAAAATCTATGTATATTGCTACCAATCACTAATAGAATTCAGAGCAGGAAACCTTGCACTTTCTTAAACACACAAAATTGTATTGCAGTGCCATATTTTTTAAACCGAAAACCGTTTTGTATTATTATATTACAGTGAGCCACACTCTTCCTTTCCCACACAAAATTATCAGCAGGCCAACAGAGCAGGGGTTATTGTCTTTGGGAAGACTTCATAACTTCGTAACAGAATATGATGAAACCTGCGTTTCATTCGCCACCGCGATACAGCTATAGGTATTATAAACAGGAATAAATTGAGTAATAGTTTTAATAAAGCACCCTTTATTCATTTTAATAATAAAACACTAACCGGTTTCGGCTCTTAGACCATCTTCAGAGTGTACCAATGTATAACCAGGAACTTCTTTATTTAACATTTAATACGGAAGAAAATATTGATATACCAAATTGTGTTGTATGTTCATTGTTTATTTATAATAATTTAAGTTGAGTAGGTTTGTGAATGTACTTTTAGTTTTAGTGTTTTTGTGCATATAAAACCCTTGTGTTGAATATAAATTTTAGTTATTACACTTGACATTTAGAGACCAAGGTCTCTGTTAGTCTCCAAATCACTGAATGTGTCTTATATACTATTAATTTCACCTTATGGCTTCAATTTGCTTTTCTAAATAGTTAAAAACGTAAAGTAGTAAAAGTTATTTTATCTCTACACAGTGAGTGTTTTTACATGAAACAACATAAACCTAAAATCAATTAAAAACTAATAACAAATATTATTTCCTAAAATACGCACACCGTTTCACTAACTGCATTAGAATGCTAGTTCTCATAAAAATAGTGGGGAGCATAAAATATTATACATCAATATTACAGAGTTAAGATAAGTTTCAGAGAACAGGCAGTTTCATCCCTTTGACCATGTCAACCCTTTGCCATTTGCGTTTTACTATCTTAGTATAAAGACCAAAAAAATTTTAAGATTTTTTTTTGTTTAGGAGTTTTCTATGAAAAATCAAATTTTAACAGATAAGTTACTACATATTTTTTTAAATGACTAAAAATATTTTATTATAGCCCCTGCAATATAATAAGACTTTTGGAAGTAAAATATGTTGAGCCATTTACGGCTCTATCTCCCATCTCAAACAGCGTTAACAGTTCACCTACTATCCTCGTACATATTTAAATGTATATGACAAATGTTTAGTTTTATTTTTAGTTTTAGATTTGAGTTTGTTTGTGAGGATTGTAGAATCTGTTTTAAAATAATTCAGTAGGCGTGTGTTTGGTAAGTTGGGACTGGATCTGGTGAAGATACAAAAAATAGTATAGTAATGGGAGGATATGGACAGAATTTAACAAAATAAAGAAAACTGTCAAACCTTGTTACTGTTACTGTCAAACCTGTTAACACATCATACAGTAAAATCAAGTATTTTAAAAACTTGATTGGGCTTTTAAATAAATTCAGAGTTGGTATTTTGAGTGCAGTTTACAAAATATTCTTGATTTACAATTTATAGTCCTATATTTTAATCACTATAAAAAAAATGTATAGATACATCTTATCAACTGGTTATATTAAATTTAGTAAATTGCTTTAAACCTAAAATGTAAAACTTCATGTGCTTGATAAAAGTTTTATATTAAATTTATGCTCAGTGTAATCATGCACTCTTCAGAAATCTAACCAATTTAACTACTTAGTGCTATATTTGTTAGGAGTCTAATATTCAATCTTCACAAGTCTAACCAATGTGACTACTTAGTGCAATATTTATTAGGAGTGTAATATTCAAGATATAGACATCATGCAATCTTCACAAGTCTAACCAATGTGACTACTTCGTGCTATATTTATTAGGACTCTAATATTCAAGATGTGGACATCATGCACCCTTCACAAATCTAACCAATGTGACTACTTTGTGCTATATTTATTAGGGCTCCGATATTCAATATATAGACATCATGCACCCTTCTCAGATACAAACAATGTGATTACTTCGTGCTAGATTTATTAGGACTAATATTCAAGATATGGCCATCATGCCTCTTAATTTAGGACTCTAATATTCAAGATATTTATTAGGACTCTAATATTCAAGATACAGGCATCATGTAATCTTCAAAATTCTAACCAATGTGAATACTTTTGCTATATTTATTAGGACTCTAAGATATGGATTCAAGATATGGACAAATATGAGGGGAATGAGTGTAGATGAACAAGTGTAGTCATTGTTACTAATTAAGGTAGACTGTTCCTTAGTAAGAGCTATATATTTTTAGCCCAATAGGTAACTAAGAGACCTTCAGCTTTATGTGTGATTGGAGCCACAAAGTATTGGTCTTGACAAGCCTGCTACTCTCCAGACCCTAACAACCGTCCATGCATTTGTAGTAGTGTCCAAATGGACGAAAACCATTAAATGGATGCTGTGTTTAGAGAACAGAGAACATGGCCTTTTGCCTACAATCTCCACAGCATTTTGTCACCATGTAGCTAGGTTACAGCACTGCACCAGTAGTACTGACATTGTTGTCAACTTTTACCATGAAGGTTATCATCTGATATCAATACCGCCAAACGCATATGAGTGGGCTGTACTAAATTATTATTTTTGTTAGAATTATTGTTGTTATATCTACTAAAAAAGGAATTTAAACAAATTACAAAGTAACAAAAAATAAACTTAATAGTAACAGCAAAAACTAATTGAATAAAAAGAAATGAATTCTGAACGCTAAATCACCTTCGTGTGAAAACAAACAATTTTAACCCTAGATCATGAGTAATGGGTGATCCATTATGTGCTCCCCACTGCTAGGTCCTTTGTTCGGGGCTTCACAAGCCTTTTTTGTAAAAATCATAAAAAATACTAATTATGCTCCAAATGTAAATTTTATCATATCGTTTTTCTTCTAAATAACTTTAAATTCACATACTACAATCAAAACTTACAAATTTAGTAAATAATTATTGTCAAGAAAAGATTGAAAAAATTTGAAAAAATGTTTTCTAAATTATAAGTTATAACCCACCTTAGAAGCTCTAAAAGTTTTGTAAATAATTCCTAGATAACCAAATTGTTTATTATTTAGTGCACTATAATAATATGTTGTTACATTTTAGATAAAGTACTAGGTTTTTTGGGGAATTTTTTGTTTTCATAAAACGCAAAAATGAAAAATGTGCAAAGTTACAGTGTATGATCATGTAGGTAATCAAATAGGACAAGTAAAAATTAAAAAAAAACACTGTTGAATAGACAAGAAAATGTTGTTTAGGAAAAATAGTCATATTGTACCTATAAATAAATTTATATATTCTTAGTTTGTTGGTGGAAATAAAAATTTTAATATGCAAACAAAACATTTCTATGAAAAATTACATAACAATAAAAAATAAGATGTATGAATAATTTTTTATTATTTTTTGCTATGTGTACTTTATTAGTACAATCTATTAGCTACAAGAAAATGTAAAATATATGAAAATATTTCAAAAAGTATAAAACTTATAACACCATAAGTGAGCATGCACAAATTGTGTAAACGGCACTTGAAAAATAGTTCATATTGTTAACATAATAAAAAATGTAAAATATTTTTGGGAATTTATATTACAGTTACACTAGATAGAACACATATTTCTGAATAGAAATATAAAAAATGTATTACCTTAGTGCCATAAATAAAGGTTTAGCACTATATAATAACATACTAAGTCATATTGTTGTCACGTAACTAAAATAAACAAATAATTTACATTGAACAGAATTAGTACATAATATTTTTTAAATTATTATTTTTATTATGCTACACTAATACCCTATCTATGAACACTTTGTTAGCTCAAATGGGATAAAAAATAAATGTTTAGGCTAGTACCTACATAAATATATACACAGCTGTCAAATAAACACTGAAATACACTTACAACTAGGCCTACAAAATAAAATGAAATATTTGACTCGCTCTTAGTTCTGCATCTCTGGATCCTTTGATGTTGATAAATTTTAGTATTCTTTGTATGCTAGACTGTTGTTTTTATAATAATGATTATTATTATGTACAATAATAATAAACAAAGATCATGACTAATTACCATATTTTTTAGTATTACTGATATTTTTTATGCTATAAACTACTATTGCACATTCCACTATCACTACACTACACATAATTGTATTAGTACAAATATTAAGTTATAACGATAAAAGCGAATAATACACTGACAAGTAAAATCCGACGTGCACCAAACAATATGCCCTAGACAACTGACTGCCGTTGTTGGGTTCTCTTTGTACTCGCCGAACAGAAAACTTGTCACGCGACCATTGCCAACATACTGCATGGAAATCACTCGAAACAGCACCAGTCAACGTATGAAATCTCTGCCTTTCTCACTAATTGTTTGTTTGTTTATATCCTAATAAATAACTTATTAGCTAAACTTTCATCAAAGGCATAAATTATGCTTCGACTCACATGAGAGAAAACACTCAAACAAGGGTACACAACAACTTTTTTTGTAAAATACCCAATGCAGAAAAAACAATGCAATTTGTTTTGTTAGATAGAGTATTTTATTCTCTACAGACTGATATTTAGTAAAACTTATACCGTCTTCTGGTTGTCCTTCAGTCATTCGACAAACATCGGCCTTTTCTCCGCTCCCGACCTCAGCCGGGCGGAAACTGAGCGGAAGTTTGTTGTTGTACATTTTCCTATGTTTATAAAATTGAATTAAAAAAATTATTAAAAATCTGAAATGTATAGATCAGAACATTCTGCGTTGATTGGTACCAACTTTGTTGTGCTTGCTTGATGATAAACATATGTTTGATTGATTTTAATGCAGGAGCATAAATTATACTGCACCTCACAATTCTGAGTAGCATTGTGAGGAGCATAAATTAAGCTCCATCTCACGATCCAGCGTTAAAGCAGTCAGGCAATTTTTATCAGTGATTTAGGCAAATATAATTATCAACATAAATTAGCACACGGAATTGACACCTCTAAATAAAATATACATCAGAATTTTTTTTTTCAGTTAGTATTTTTGCAGTGTGATCGATATGTTGAATTCCACAGTGGAGGAGGCCGTTACTTCCGCTTGCGTATCCCAAAGTTTGGCCGTGATATGCAGTATCACTTCTCTTCTTGTGATTTGTACCTTGTTGGTGCTGGGTGAGTTTTGAACTTTCATAATTTACTATCATGTTCCCTAAAACCTTAAAGTATACTCATTACCAGTAGTATTATTTTTAAATTATTTATCACAAATTCAATAATTTATATTTTGGTAATTTTTTTATGAACTTATAAGCCTTCTCGGGCATATATTTCTCCTCTTTATACCTACATATATAATGAGGATGAACATTTTCTTTGACTCATGATAATGATCTATTTATTCCAAGTAGTGAATTCAGGACTGTAAGAGTTACAAAATATTGTTGTGATTATTATAAGTCAATGCTCATGTTAATAAACTTTTGGTGTATAATAGTGACACATACGTCAACTAGACACATCCATCCCAACGTGCTGTCTTTTATTTTTAAGACGTCTTAACTTTTAATAAATTAGTAGGATTTACAAATTTATTCAACCATAAACAATAAATGTTATCATGTTTTGTTGTATCTTGCATGACACATTCTCAATATTCATGTAAATAAAAAGGTTCTTATTCTTAATTAAACCTAACATTAATGCCTGTATCTTAGTAACATTAGTTTTGTATGCTATGTTACTTTTATCCATTCTAGGAAAGATATTTATCGGTTAAATCTGGAGTTGGGGCAGTTTCTGAGTCCATTTGAGAGTGAAGCTTCAGAGATCAACAAAGTGGCAATCAACCCAGCTCACCGCCTGGTGGTGGTCGGTACTAGAGAGGGGAGAGTGGAGGCATGGGATCCACGCAGTCGGAACAGAGTGGGTGTGCTTGACTGCGCTCTTAGTGCAGTCACACCAGACATGTCTCCTGAGTGAGTGAGTAAAGCTCTAATAATATTTGAATCGGTGAGAGTAAGCAGATGTTATGTTTTGTCGTTTGACACATTAAATTTAAAATAAAAATTATGCATAATACCCTTAGTAATACATTATATTGCTTTATAACCTGGTTTTGGGGTCACAATAATATAGTTAGTTCACTGTCACTGGAGCATCATAGTCTCTTTTGAAAAAAACTAGTGCATTTACTGAATTTTCCTACAGATACAATGGGAATCATCTCATTAAAACAAATTGTTTTGACTATCTATATTATATAAAAACTAATGTATGTGTGTTTGTCCTTTATGCATTACTAAACCACTCATCGGATCGCCATGAAACTTTAAGAAGTTGTAGAGTTTACTCCTGGGAAGGTTTCTGGCATGGTTTTATTCACTTCCAACCCAAGGGCTCCACACTAGTGGCCTTTAAATGGAAAAATGAAAAAAATTATGAAAACGAAGAAAAAAACAGAAAAATGTTTCTGTTAATTATAGCCTTGTGGGTACTCAAATTGTGCATAGTTTTATACCCATCACGAATATAGCAATGGGTTTACAATTGGACAAATAATAAGTGTTTTACCTCAGAGAAGTGCCAGTAGATAATGTTATGTTTTGTTAGGGTAGGTTTGGTATTGTTTGGTTAGGTTATGTTAAGTTTTGTGAGGTGTTATGAAAATTATAAGAATAATATGAGCACTTGCATTAAATTTATAAATTTAAAATAAATGTAAGTTAGATTAAATTTGTTTAAATCAAGTGGCATACTTGATTTGTTTTAAACTTGCCAGTTCTTATAGACCTGTGCGTGAACTATACTAAGCAAGTGAAGTATCAACTGATACCTCAGAATGGGGATTTGCACCTTGAATATTGTGCTCTGTAGTCTGAAGCCTTAGCCACTGAGCCACATTTCCAGTGACCTTATGACTTAGAAGGGGCGAGCGGCCCCTAAATATTTAACTTATTTTGTGTTCTTATTGTTTTGATTGTGTTTGTTTCCAGTTTAGCATTTTTATCAAGGTAATTCTGCTCTCCTCTTCTTTTTTTACTAAAATAATAGGCCTAGTGCCCTAAACATAACCTCTAAAAATCAATTTTATATGTCTATTTAATATTGATAGTGAACTATTATATACTAATGAAAATGAGTAAATGTTTATTTCCAAAATAACAAAAAATTGAATACACACTTGTTTGGTAGGAAATTGCGTGTGTGAAAAAACTTGTAGAAAACAAAAGAGATATACTAGAAAAAGGCTGTAAAATTAAAACTGAAACCTGAAATACACTAAATGAAGTAGCAAAACACAACAAGTACTACATTGCCTCAAAGGATTAATGCTGTTAATGATGATTCTGATATTGTAACAATTAGCTGACCTTGGTTGGAGATGTTAACAAAATAGAATAGCTGTTCTGGTGACTAAGTACAAGTCCATAGCTAAACAATTAAACTGTACCAGTTTGATACGTAATGTATGTAAATAAGTGGTATGTTTATCAGCATGAATTTTAAGGCGTTTCATTTATTAATGAATTGCTTAGGCAGGAAACCCAAGCAAAAAGTCAAAGTAAAAAAAAAATCTTGTTACCTGATTAGAGGTCATAGTTGTTTTCTATACAAAAAGTAAAACTGAAATAATGTTGAAATAGTATGATATCTGGGTATTAGGTACATGACTTATCATGTTGCAGCTTGGTAGGGTTTCCATCAGTGACAGCTCTAGGGTTCCATGGAGCACTAGGACTTAGTGTTGGCACAGCAACAGGCCAAGTACTACTGTATGATCTGCGCTCGGATAGACCTCTTCGAGTCAAGGACCACATGTATGGGTTGCCTATACGAGATATTTGCCATTCACAGGATCATGTACTTAGTATGGATTCATCTGTTGTTAAGATTTGGAATCGAGAAACGGTACGTATTGTTATTATACCCTGTCAAGCAAAAAGAGTAGTTAAAACAGGAATGTGTTGTAAGCATTAAAAACTAAATAGGCATAAATTTAACCTAAAAGAACTAAAAATAATATGCTTCTTATATTATTCTCTCTTCTTTAAAAACTATGTTGTTTGTAAAATGAAATAATACTATCAGTACATTTTATAGAATTCTATTTTACTTTGTATTAAAAGAAACCCAGGTTAAATACAAAATACTAATTTCTAAAGTAAGTTTAACTAAATAAAGAAACTATTGACAAATTTACAAAATAATTATTAGCTAACCACATATTTAATTAATAATTTAGTTTTAAAGTCCTAGTTAAGTTTTTCCTCCTAAAGACAAACTACACATCCATTTACTATTCCTACAGAAAGTTATAACTGCAATATCTAACAAACAGTTGTGTTAGTTTAGTTATATGGTATTTTGGTGGGTGTATTATATCTGTTTATATTAGACAACTTAAAACAAAACTAACCAACTCATCATACAAATCCAAAATCCATAATCGCTCATTTTTGTTCAGATCCTCTTTTACAGTATTTAAGTAAGTTATTTTTGATTGGTGCATTATCTAAAACTAAAATTAGCCTTGAATGACAGTTTAGTTGTTAAAAATGTGTTGAAACTATTGAATTATCATTTTATCCAGAAAAACGAATTTCTTTAGTACAGTACAAGTAAACGTCACACAACACAAATTTATTACAATACAAGCACAAATGTACAAATATATTACAATACAAGTACAAAATGCACGAATATTATGGTGATCGATTTCAGTGAACCACGCTCACCTTCCTCAGACCAGAAGGATTCACAAAAGAATGGAAAATGGTGTTCAACAACTCAATTTATAGGCCTATGATCACGTGACCCCATTGGCTGGAATCGTCAAAATGGCGGCTGCTGTGATATTATTGGTTAATTCCTATTGTCTGTTAATTCTTTTCTTTTCTTTTATTCGCTGAAAATACATTATTAAAAACTATTTCGGAATCAAAATTAACCTGTTCATTCATTAATTTATCACGATCCTTACAATTTTCTTTAAAAATAAATAACTTCCCAAGCATTCATGTTATGACCCTTCTTACAAATTTTTAGAATATCTACATTTTCATCTATTTTATTCAAACCGTGGGTATTTGTAAGAAGGGTCGTAACATGAATGCTTGGGAAGAGTTATTTATTTTTAAAGAAAAATGGAAGGATCGTGATAAATTAATGAATGAACAGGTTAATTTTGATTCCGAAATAGTTTTTAATAATGTATTTTCAGCGAATAAAAGAAAAGAATTAACAGACAATAGGAATTAACAAATAATATCACAGCAGCCGCCATTTTGACGATTCCAGCCAATGGGATCACGTGATCATAGGCCTATAAATTGAGTTGTTGAACACCATTTTCCATTCTTTTGTGAATCCTTCTGGTCTGAGGAAGGTGAGCGTGGTTCACTGAAATCGATCAACATAATATTCGTGCATTTTGTACTTGTATTGTAATATATTTGTACATTTGTGCTTATATTGTAATAAATTTGTGTTGTGTGACGTTTACTTGTACTGTATATATACCAACACGTATTATGCTAATTATAAAACGAATTTCTTTAGTGCATGGAAAATTACAAGATAATTATACGCTTTAACCTATATTTTTCTTTATATTTTTTCTAACTTCACTCGCCAGTTCACATAGGCTACAAGCCTGTGCGTGAACTTAATTCAACGAGTGAAATACCGACCGTTGGCTCAGTGAGAATTCGAATCTTTTACCTTGTCCTCCGCAGTCCAAAGACGTAGCCACTGAGCCACCACGCCGGCAAGGCTTGGTAGGTCAAAACCTATTTACTATGATATGTGTCTGCACGATTGGACACAAATTTAACTAAAGATTTGAAGTCGATATAACTTTCATTTATGGCCTCCTGAGCACGTTTAAATTTATGTTCAAACTTGTTATATTTGTGATATTAACCTCACAACTAGATTTATTTGAATTATCACATTGAATTCATTTCATCCATGCACAGGTCTTTAACCCTCCAACTGATAGTAGTAAACTTCCAGAATGATAAGCCATTTTATAGCCACGCGCATCATTATTTTCAAAAATTATTTAAAAATACATCCTACAAGCTAAGTATTATGTTATACATATCATTTTATTTGTTATAAACCGTAGATATACATAAATATATAAAAATTTAACTTTCCTCTGTTCAGAAATTTTTCACATCAAGTTGAAAAAGAAAGTTTGTAAAATAACTTTTTTTTTCAAGTTTCTATGTTTTTAATTTTTTCACCACTTGAGCAAAAAAGAAACTTCAAATACACTAAATATGCACAATTTTACGATGAATAAAAAATGTTATTAGATATATACACTTATTTACAACAGATTCCTTGTTTTTTCATAAAAACTAAAACTATGTACAACTTTTTTTTAGTCCGAATCACTGGATTCTGCCCTTTTCCTTCTCCCAGAATGTGTAGCCCTAGGATAGTGCTCCAACTTGTGATAACATGTGGGATGTATACCACAGTTGCAGCTAGGTCACCAGAATAGACTTTTCTTTCTTTTTACAATTGGGTCTTTGGCACAAACAACACAAATCCGTTCGTTTTTCCCAGGTAAATGTTCAAGTAAATGGCCACCATTTCCCTTTTCATTTGGTACATGTGGTACATCTTCTTGACTTGCTTGCTACATTAGCACACTAAATAAACAGTAAACACTACACAAAACACAACTGTAAGCTGCGTAGTAACAAGCCTTTGTGTGCAACAGCTGTCACGCTCGGATGCGCGCGCCGACAGCCGAGAGAGTTGCACGCGCCGACAGCCAAGACAGGTGCATGGCCTTTGAAAATCGAAATCAGCTGTTAGAATATTTTGCAAATATAGACTATATGATATGAAACTGTTCTTTATGAACAGGGGATCTCACTGGTTTAAGTTACTTTTATCTATTTTAAGCCGTTTGCGTAAAATAACAGTGGAAAAATGACTGACGGCTGTGCCGTCTTTATCAGTTTACAAACAGTTTAATGAACGGCTATGCCGTTGGTCATCAGTTGGAGGGTTAACATAACTAAGATAAAAATTCAAAGCGAGACTTTCCAATGACAAGCCTAGAAACATTTTGTGTGCTAGAAGGATTTAAGCATAATGGCTGGTATCGAAGTTAGTTAAAGCCGAGCTTCATAAGCTAAAAGTGTTCAGTTCGATTTTAATCAGAGTCATAACAGATTTTAAAAAGGATCAGCTGATTGCCACTGGCTGTTTCTTTGTTATTGAGCTATTTATTAATGACATTTTGTAAGGAATAGTCGGCCTGAACAATGACTATATTCGCATATCTACACTCATCACACTCATTCAAAATCCATATTCGCCCATATCTTGACAATCGACGTGTTTGGAATAAAAACAACCACTATTGAAGCTTTGTTTGAGTATTAAAGTTAACACTGTTTTGACTTTTAAGATTATCGTTAATTACTTGTAACAGCCATAATAGAATGATGTTTACAGAATCTGTATTGCGACGAGAACTATTTCTCATATTATGTTATAGCCTATTAATTACTTGCCTAGATCCAAACCTAGCCTAATTTGTTGAAGGTATCATTATAGATTAAAATTTGTATGGATAGAAAGTAATTATAATTGTGATCACCAACTAATCTGATACTATCAGAAGGTCCTACAAATTGCTAAACAATTGTTAGATTTAACAATTTTGTATTTTAATGTTTCGGTAGGGGTCGCTGTTCACATCAGTTGAGGCTGGAAACTCCACGCAGTTCAACAATCTATGTGTGGCACCAAACTCTGGCCTAATGTTTATTGCCAATGAAGCTCCCAAAATGCTTACCTATTACATTCCTGTAAGTTCAATTAATTTTTCCCATAAATCCATTAAAAAGTTTATATTTTTAGTTATAGTTCAGTTTTGCTTATTAAATGTCTATTTTGAAGTAGGTTGTTCTTTAAGTAGCGTTAACTTATTCAAGCCACAGGCAAAGGAACAAACTAAAGAGTTATCAAATTTACCAAATCTTGTTATAGGCTATTCAAATATGTATAGCCGATGAGCATTACCAATTGGAGTAAGTATGATTTTGATTTAAACCAGTTCTTTTAGTCATGTATTTCAACATGTTTTGAAAATTGGCTCAGGAATTCTATTTGAACTTTTTAATTGTGAACATTTATGATATGATCTTTCAGAGCCTCGGACCTGCACCTAGGTGGTGTGGTTTCTTGGACAACCTGACGGAAGAGTTGGAAGAAACAGTGACTGAAAATGTATATGATGATTATAAGTTTATAACAAAGAATGAGCTTGAAGATTTAGGACTTGCTCATCTTATTGGTAAATTTTCGTATTCTTTATTTTGTTTATAGTTATTAAGATACTGATTGTCAAGATTTGAATGACTAGGATGTCAACTGAGTATCTTAGATGTAGTTGTTACGGACTAAGATTAACTTTTTTTTAGAATGTATGTATCATTAGTATAATGATAACTAAACAGCCAGAGGTTATCAGCTTATCTCCTTCAAGATTTGTTTTGACTCTGGTCTTCAACCAGGTATCTTTGGGTTATGAATCTTGACTTTAACCATCTATGTCACTGTCGATTAACCCGAGATTAACATGGCATGGGTGTTTGGGTATGAACCGTACAAATTCATTTTCATTATGAAAAACTATGAACCACCTGCATGTATCACAGATTTATGTCTGAAATATATCACGGGCACATTTAATCTTTACTATATAACTGAAATTGCAATTTTAACTAAAGTTCACATCAGTTGTGAGCTGTTTCCATACATATATATTGACAGGAGATATTTATAAATAAATAAGATTTTATATAATTTTTATGAATTCAGGTGATAATACGAGACTTTTTTTTAAGTAAGTACCGTTTTGGAATCCCGCCGCTGTAGCGCTGCTGTTGGCATTCAGCGCATGCGTGCTGGGTATTACTATCTATTGGCAAGCCAAAGCCGCCGTTACGGATCCAATCGACTGTATTTAAGGTCATTTATGACTGTTTAAAATTCCTCCTCTGGTTAAAAATGCCGCCAACTGTGAATTATGCACTGTGTACGTTTTCATAACGCTAAGGGTGTGGGAGGAGCTGACACTCATCGTGGGTATGTCACAGTGACAATTAATTTGGTTTAAAAAATTGTAAACATCACGATTGTAATGTTTTAGGAATGTGAGAGAACTGGTTAAACATTTTTGTGTGATTCTTGTCAAATGTTTGTTTTTTTTTTTTTATTCTCTGTCAGCATTTTGGGAACCTACTGTAAGCATAACTTTCGGTACTTCAAACGGTCTGTCACAATTTCAATAATCCCACTTCTTGACACTTGAAGACACACTACATAATGATGCAGTTGTAAAGCGTCTGTTTTCTCTGACTTTTCATTACCATTTTGCACCAAGTCATCAGTAATGAGTGAAGGTTTCCAACTTTGTTCATCATCATGTACATTTGCACAACCTTAAAAGCTCTCACCCATTTCCATACCATCCCATAACTCATTCTGTTTTCTCAATAAACTTCACAGATCTCTCGATGAATGTCAGCTGCTTTCATGTCTTTATTGTTACGAAAACTTATCACAACATATACTTTACAGTTGGCGGCATTTTTAATCAGTGGAAGAATTTTAAACAGTCATAAGCGACCTTAAATACAGTCAAATGGGTCCATAACGGTGGCTGTGGCTTGCCAAAAGATAGTAGTATCTAGCACGCATGCGCTGGACGCCAATTTCAGCGCTACAGCGTTGGGATTCCAAAACGGTACATACTTTAAAAACACGCCTCTTATAATGGATTCTTTTCAATGATCCTTATTTTAACTAAATGTGAGAAGGAGTGGCTGTTTGGGCTGAATTTCCAAAACTAATTAATTTTCTTTCAGAACCAGGGGCTTACCAAAGCTTTAAAAATATCATCATAATTTAGACGATAATAAGCATTAGATAAAAATACACACGACTATTAACAACAATCTGTAGAATTAGTGCCAATACCCAAACTGGTGTTGGTAGGATTGGCTGAAAATTGTAGGAGAGTGTTATATTTTATTGCGTTACAGACAGGGCATTAATCCTGACTGTAATGGAAAGAGGAGGAAGTACGATGTTCAAAATATAAAAGGGTGACAATTAAGTTTGGAAACAGCATTATATATTTTAAACCATTACAGGTTAAGTATTTAAAGCTAGCACATCAATGCTGAGTGAAAACAATGATTTTTGAAGCAACTATTTATTTTCCATCATATCAATTGGGGGGGGGGGCATAAGGATTCAGAAGAAATTCTTAAATTGAGAGTATAGACCAACTTGTACATAAAATTTAAGGTCTTATCACACGAGAGGGATGATCTCCGAAGAGTCAGACAAAAATTTTAAAGAGAGAATAGATCAAATTCTATATCAAACTGAAGGTATTTATTAGGAGAGCACAATGCCACAAATTGGATTGTAACAGGTTAATCCCACCTCAGTTGGCAGAAGTTCAAATGTATAAAATTGAGCTAATCAAAGAAATAATGTTATCTTTCTTGTAGAACATTCACAATGGAGGTAAAAGTCCGTCCTTATTTGAAAAACTGTTTCTTACATCCAGAGTGTGTTCTTAGTCTCTTACTATTATAAACCACCGTACTATAACTAAAATAGATAATAAATATCAATTCAAAATTTATTGTAAACCCACAACAACAGATTAAATAATTCACAATACGTCCAATCATTCAACATCGCACAAATTAGCAACATTCCACATTATGATTCATAGACTC
Organism: Stictocephala bisonia; assembly: GCA_035578905.1. Taxonomy (NCBI): domain Eukaryota; kingdom Metazoa; phylum Arthropoda; class Insecta; order Hemiptera; family Membracidae; genus Stictocephala; species Stictocephala bisonia. The sequence continues at coordinate 15,313 of JAQJVL010000838.1, forward strand.
CTCTAACAGAAAAGATAACAAAGATTAACTCAACATCATCAAACAAATTGTTGTCAATAATTGATATCAACTAAAGTTAATTAGTAAATTAGATCAACCTGTCCTTATTAAAAGACAAAAATTAATAAAAAATGTGTTCTACTATTTATTTGCATAATCAAATTAAAACTCATCTTCTAGGTTTGCAGCTGTGTTTATTAAACATTAGGTGCCAGCAGTTAATCCTTGCTGCAATTGACTTCCTCAGGATGAGTCAGAATTCACTTAGGTAGCTAAAAAGCAGACTTGCCCTGTGTGAACGTCCACCCTGACGAGGTCCAAAGCCACATGGATGAACGTTGGTACTTGAGAAAACAGCTGATTACCCAAAAGCTTAGTTTTTATTATGAAAGTGGTTGTGGTAGTTTAAATTGTTTGTATATACTAGGGGTGTGCGAGTAGCAGTTTTAGGATTCGAGTCGAGTCAAGTTTTTAGACATAATTTCGAGTTCGAGTTTTTTTCAAGTCGAGTATTTAACCCTTGATTTTCAAAAATGAAATGAAGTAAGCAGTACATTCTAACACTATTTATTTAGTTTGCTGAGTAATTAATAAAGTTTGAAAAATTGTTTTAGAATCTATGAAATGATTGTATCAGTGATTAAATATAAATATTCATTAAGTTAAATAAACTGTAAAATAATATGTGAAATATTTGTCATAACTTATAAACAGGAGGCCTAAAGTAAATTCAGAATAAAAATTTAAAATATTGAAACTAAACAAAAATTGCGATCTGGCGCTAAAAATAGTATTCAATAGCCTTATTGCTAACTCTACTGCGAAAGTTGATCTATAATCAAATCAAACTGACAAACTTAAATTAATGTTCTTAACATATAAAGAATACAGCTATAATAGACTAGGAAAGAGTCACTAAAATCCATTATATTTTATTTTTATTATATTTCCCAAGTCCTTTGCATACTAATGTTTATAAGTTTAAAAAGTTCACAAAACTATTATTGTGTAATGTTTTTGTTCAATGGAAAGTTCAATCTAATAATCCATAAAACAATGGTTAACAATAATATGTTCTTTTCAGCTAACCTCAATTTCACCATTGACTACAATGCTTTGTTTCCACTAACAAAAACAAAATAATTAATTGTCAATACAATACTAACTAGCGATAACAATTGCGAACTGGTCAAGGTTAACCTTGTTTCATTTTCATCGTACTATTCGTACTTCCATGTGTCAAGTTGAGTTGTCAAGAGATGGGCGTTATTCAACGAAACAGGATAAATAACATGGTTACAGCAATGAAACCTGTTATAGATTTAACAGATTACAAAAAATACCCAGTCATGATGCATGATAAGGTTATAATGAACATATAACTGTAACGCATAGTGGTAAAGGAGAGTAAATATAGCATGTTGAGAAGTAAATGGAACTGTAACTAAACTACGAATGAAACGTAAAACTCTTGTATGTTACAATAAAATTACCGATAACAGAACAAACTGAGTGGTAACACTGTAACGTCAAGCAAAGCAAACTCGTAACTCATTATCGTAAATAACATAAGGCATAATTCACTTCATAACCTTTAGTAACTTGGAACGGCAATGAATAACGAGGCTTCGAGCCGTTAAGTAACACTGACATTACAGAAAAACTCTGGAACGTCAACGGCAACGCCTCTAGAGTAACAGGTTACAAAAATAACAGATTATTATAACATGTTACCAGAACATAATAGAATTACATAACAGGTTATCGAATAAGTAACTGTAATTCCCATCTCTATAGTAAACGTCAACAAAAACTCAAAACAAAATGGATAACAAATTGAATCCACGGCTAACAGTACATTTTATATTGGGGCTCGTCGAGTCGGCATCGTTATTTTATTAGTCATGGTTCCAGAACAAAACTGTTTCGGGCATTCTATCTCAAATTATTATAGATTTTCAATTTCAATAGTTTACGTTCCATGCGTAGCTTATGTTACAGATTGAACGCGATTTAATTAAATCTGTCCGAAATTGTCAGTCTTCGAAAAGTTTTAGTTGTGAACTTTTAAAGGATGGACCTAAAATAAATGCTACTCTTAATTTCAAATGTTGGTAAAAGTTATGTAACGAAGTTTTGAAACGGTCAATAACTGATTCTTTGTGATCAGTTATCACGTTTGGTATAAATAACTAGTGACGGCTATTTGGAACAGCTTATTTGGACGTGCCTTCTTTATAAATAACAAGAATATTTTTCGCTGTAATTGCCATGGCCGTACGATTGAGACTGGTGTGTGTGAATCACGAATCTGAATATATTGCGAGAACATCTCCGGTTACGAATACGATATCATGATCGTACTTTAAATACACTTGTCTACATAAAATACTCATCTTTATAATCTATTATACAAATGGGACTTTTGTCTTGATTATAGTGTTTTACTCTCAAAGATATGGCAAAACTCAACATGATTTTTCCAAGTTTTTTAAAATCTTGAGTCGAATTCGAGGTTTTAAAACTCGTAAAAAACTCAAATTTCGAGCTACTCTCACATCCCTAATATACACATTGCCTTCTTAACCAAAGCGAACCCAATGCTTTGTCCAAGGGGCCCCAAAGTTGACTAAAAACATTAAAAATATATTAGATTTTTCCTTGAGAAATCTGTCAAAGCAGCCTTAATTTCACACATTTATTGTTTTCATATTATTTCTAGGAACCAATCTGTTGAGAGCCTACTTGCATGGCTATTTCATTGACATTCGCTTGTACCGTAAGGCCAAATCAGCAGCAGAACCTTTTGCTTACGAAGAGTACCGTCGCAAAAAAATCAGAGAAAAGATTGCAGAAGAACGACCAAATAGAGTTCAAATTCAGGTTTGTAATGTGCAACTAAAAAATAATAAGATCTAAAGAAATTAAATATTTAAAATCTAAATTTCTCAACTATTCATTGTTGATAAGGAATGTATCATGTCAACTTTAATGTAGTCATATTCTTGTTATATAGTAAAATGATTGTTTATGTTATTTGAAGACATTAAACAACAGGTTACAATATATTTTTTCATCACCACATAAGCTCTTAGCAGCAATTAACATCCCTTAAACTTCTTAGAATTAGAATTAACATCCAAATTATTTCTTAGAACATTAATATAAATGTACACTACAATAGTGTTCAAACATGTTCAAGCTTTGAAATAATATCTAGGGTTAACTTCAGCAGATAATAACAGAGAGAACAGAATTCATTTTAAATTTTTCATTATTGGTTATTTTTTAGTGTTGGTTTTATTTTCACTAATAAATTAATTGTGTATGCTATCAATTGAAACTAAATTATGCAAGTAAAATATTTTCATATGTTTGATTAAGTCAAAGAAATAAAAAATTACAAATTTCTGAACTACTGTTGTGCAGAAATTATGCGAAGTTGAGTTTGAAGATTTTTTTACTACGAAACTAAGAGTCTAATGAAAAATCAAAATACATAATTGTGTTCCTACTTTAATTGTATGTTAAGACATATTCATTTTTTTAATTTTTTTATAAGTTTTAATCATTTTATACTAGTTGGAACAAAAAAAGTAATTTAAACTAGTTTTCACTGTGCATCAACTTTATACTTACTCAGACTAGATTAACTTTACTCATAAATCCACCAGTGTATTCCATTTTTTTACTTGGTTGACAGAAATGATTCCTGTAGGTTTTATAAATTTCAGAATTTTAACTTTTCAAAAAAAGTTCCTATAGATTTTTTGAACAACATTTTCTTCACTTCTAGAGGCTGTAAAATTTATTGTAAAATACGACTTGGTCACGTTGTTACCCTTACGAGATATATTGTTAGGATAAATTAATTTTATATGCGTAAGTAAAATCAAACTTTTTCTTAAAAAGTTAAAATTCTGAAATTTATAAAACTTATAGAAAATATTCCTATCAACCACATATTAAAATATAAATGTGATACATTAACATATTTTTGTGTAGTAAAAAAACTAATTAAAATTCTGGTACATTTTTGTTCCAACTAGAATAAAAATTATTGAAGCTATAATAAAATGTACAAATTAATGTGTCATGACGCTCAATTAATCGAGAAAAACAATAATAGTGTGATTGGATTTTTTTTAGTCCTCTTTGTAAATAACCTTCAAACTCGGTACACATAATTTATGCACCAACAGTAGAATAAATAATATGTACTTTTTATAGAGTGCCATCAATTAGATATTATGCTTTTAGTAAATAGTGTTGTATTAAAAGAAATCAACCAAAGGGCTACAATGCTCCTTGTGTATAGCAGTTTTAGTTGGAATGCTTTCTCATTGTTGTTTCCGTCACATCCTGGCATATTTGTGATGTAGCTACCTCTCATTACTTTTCCTTTCCTCTATTTGTATTTATTTTAGTTTTCTCTTTTCAAACAAGTGAGATGATACTCTATCACAAGTTTCATACAATATAAGTACAAGATTTTTTTACCATTCTCATAACAAAGAAATTTCTTAAAAAAAGTCAATTTATATAATTATTTTAAATTTTTATATAGTGTTTGTATTTATTAATTACAGTAAATCCTTGATTTAACGAACCACGATTTAACATACTTCGGATGTAACGGACAGCTTATAGCTGCATTTTTAGTATCTAAAATTCTATATAAATCACGAAATTAAGGTTATTAACCCTTAAAGGAGTAATAACATATTGGAACGTCATGAAATTACTGACTACCAGTACTACTATTACTAGCCTATTACTAGCCTAGAGTAGTAATATTTTGAGCATAAAAATGGCAATATGGAGTCAAAAATTAAAACAGTAATTTTTGTTTACATTTTGTTTTATTGCAAGCTACTAAAAATGGTACAATTTTTAAAATAACTCAAAGAAAAAGCAATTAATGAACAATTTAAATGTTTTGTTTGTATGAAATATTTGAAAAGGGATATAAGCATAATGCTGCATTGCTCATATGATGTGTCTTTTTGCTATTTAGTATTTATTATAGAGTTGTAGCACCACTTTTGAGGTTTCCTCTGTTGACCTTGAAGATTTCGTAGAGGGAAATACCGGGCAGTTAGGCGTAGCAGATGTTTAGCGTTGCTCAGAGCACCTACGTGCATGGCCTTTATCTCTCTAGTTTTATAATGGCATTCAAAGGTTCAGTTTGAATTCCAAAAATGCAATTTTGTTGTTGTTGTGGATTTTGTACATTTGAAATGAATTCAACGTAGTTAAATCTCACAAATGAAAAAAAAAAAAACTTAATATACAATGTCGTAGTATTTTCTTGTTACATACTTGAACAATATTATCATGTCCGTTCTGTCTATGGTACTCATGTCCTTATTGTCTTAATGTATTTGATAACAGACATAGGTTTTTGTTTTTTTTCACTGTTGGTTACTAATAACATAGTTGACTTGGCGAGAAGGCCGATAAGCCCGTGGGTGCAGTTATCTTGAATGACTCCTCCCATGGACAAAGCCCCGCCCAGGTCTCAATTATGTGAATTGTCATCGCTGGAATAATACTTCCTCCTTCCCAGAAATTTATTTTCTTACTTCTGGAGACAATCATATGTGTTCTAGAGCAATAAAAATTCATTTGGTAAAAAACATACATATAACATTCCAGAACGTCACTACTCCTTTGAGCCTATATCAGACATGACATTCCAGAACGTCATTACTCTTTAAATGCATTATTCCATACTTCTGAAAGAGTCAAAGAATTTTTCTATAAAAATTTATACATTTATTTGTATATTATTTTATTAATCTTAGAGTTAACCATTAGCTGGCAGCATCACAGTTAGTTTTGATTAAGGTGTGGCAATCTCATAACAGCTTGAGATGAGTTCACTCTGATTTAACGGACAATCGGCTTAAACGGACTAGAACCTGTTCCATATAGTCCGTTAAATCGAGGGTTTACATACTTCTATTTTATGAGTTCAGTTGTTTTGAATCAACAATTTTTTTACATTTAAAAAAAATATGACAAGTAATATTTGTTGTTAATCCAAAAGCTTGTTTTTTACTGTACCTACCTTCATAATAATTAATGTTCATTGTTCCTTATACAAAATTTGCTCTTTAGTTTATAATTTTAAAAGAAATGCAAATTTACCATTACAAAATGTTAGTATGTCTTGATCTCAACATGCAGCATCCAAAACTGCAGCAAATATGGTTTTAAAATAAGATATGTATTAATTATTAACAGTAACCTCCAATTAATCTTTGAAATTTTGTTTTGCTAAATTGATATACTTTCAACAAATCCAGACAGAAAAGCTTCGACTTAAAACCTTTTTTGCTCACTAAACCTTATTACTTGTAGGAATGTAGAGCTACAGTTCAACATTTATCATGTTATTACGCATTATTATTTCAGAAATTACCAAAAGTCAACAAGGATCTTGCTTTGAAACTGATGAATGATGCTACTAATGAAAAGAAAAAGAAGAAGAATACTGGAGACCTGCTAGAAGACAACAGATTTAAAGCTCTATTTGAAAACCCTGACTTTCAAGTGGACACTAATGCTGAGGAGTACAGGTACATTTTTATATAGTTCTCAATAACATTAACCCATTGACTAGGAATCCCAACACGATTGCAGAAGGTGCAGGCTGGGCCAGCTATGGTAATCACGCACATTTTGCGGGAGCCGATATGACTCTGGAAAGTACTCACGAAACATTTGTGTTATGCAATAGGTCTACCGTATATTTGTTGTTCCGTACTTAGTATTAAATATTGTACATATAGTTACTTGTAATTCATAATTAAGTAATTTAATAGTTTGTTCCTCTTATCTGTTTTTGTAGTCTCTTGAGCATAAATTGTTACTCACATACTCATAACATATTTACCTTTTACTATATTGAAATTTAAATAATATTACTGGCCTCTATGCACATGCACTTGCCAAAAGTCAAATATCAGGTGACATTGTCTAACCCTTGTAACCGGTGGTGTGAACCCCGTCAACACGCTTCACCCGTCTACCTAAAATTAAAACATCAGTTGAACTTATGATGCTATGTGGAACTGTTCGCTCGGATCTCGCGTCGCGATTGCCGTGACCCTCTCTTATAGTGTATAATTTTGGTTTCATTAGTCAGTGGTCTTGTTTTTTGTTTCTCAATCTCTCTTCTCTCAATCTACTCAGCATTTTATTCAAAGTAAACTCTAAACAGTGTTGTGTTGTGCTCCAAACTGACCGCTGTACAACATCGATATCCCAGGCCTGGTGGATCCATCTCTACGGTCATCTCAACTCTCATCTTCTCAGTTCTTTACTTATAAAACGCATCTCCCTGTGATCGTTCGTGGTAACCGTCTTTTGTAGTGTTTCCTCTACTAATGTGGATGTTAGTTGGTCCTCCGAAAAGGCACTAAGCTTTACAATCTCTCAAAACGCCCTCAGTATTGAATATTTGTAATGAGTTATTTGGACGCATATGCGCTCTAGTGGAATTGATTCAAAACATTTGTAGTAAATAGAACTCATACCAACAGAGCGCAGAAGCTTACTCTTTTCAGAGTATCTATATGTAACCTTGGCAGTCACTGTTGAGTAATACATGCAATACAAAACATCAGCTGTTGCATGAAACTTCCTTATTAGATCAGCTGTTAGATTTATGATTTCTTGAACAGTGAAATCTCGATACCACGAATCGGAAGGGGATTGAAAAATATTCATGTTATCAAGGTATTCATGTTAGCAAGGTGGTGATAGTGAGGTTAAAACGGGCAAAATTTGTCATATAGAGGTTAGTTTTCATATGTAACAAATTGTTTATTGTTAGTTTAATTACTGCACTACGTACCTATGTTGAATTGACCAAATCCATGTACTGTAGGCTACTGATTAATTTTGTAATGAGCGAAAATAATTCAATAGTTCTATGATAAAAAAACGCTGTGTTTGGAACTGAAATACAGTACTGCAGTATTACAGTATATTATGATGGGATAAAAAACATAAACAAACACAAATCCATATGAAGCATTTAATAATTAAATGCTTTATTCCATTACATATGCAACTGTAAAACATATGTAATGGAATAAAATTATCAATATGTATTGCTGCAAGTGCAAAAATAACACCTTTGCTCATAGATAACACTGAACAACACTGCGCAACAAACCAAACTACTGTACGTAAACTCAGGTACAAATCTACACTCATAGGTACCGTCAACTTCCAGTAGGTATTGTACCAGTAGTCGCACCAAACAGAAATTAGGCTTCCTGTTTCAACACAAATAAAATGAAAATATTTCTTCGTCTTACTGAGATTTTGACCATGGGAATTTGTCTTATAGAGGTCGAATTCGTGGTAAGAGGTGTTTGGCTATTGATATTCGTGCTAGGGAGGTTTTGATTTCATGCTCTCGTTGTCTTGAAAATTGAATAAAATTTTTGTTAATGAGGTAGTTGGTCCGTAAAATTTGTGTTATAAAGGTTATTTTAACACTGAGTGTTATGGGAGGTTCAAGGGGATTTGGAATTATTCATGCTATCGAGGTTCCACTGTACTAACCTAAAATATTGGTCACACTCATTATATTAATACAGTACAAGTAAACGTCACACAACACAAATTTATTATAATATAAGCACAAAATGCACTAATATATTACAATACAAGTACAAAATGCACGAATATTATGGTGATTGATTTCGGTGAACCACGCTCACCTTCCTCAGACGAGAGGGATTCACAAAAGACATTCGTCAAAAAGAGGGGATCACCATAATATTCGTGCATTTTGTACTTGTATTGTAATATATTTGTGCATTTTGTGCTTATATTATAATAAATTTGTGTTATGTGACGTTTACTTGTACTGTATATATACCAACACGTATTATGCTAATTAAAAACTATTTATATTAATGTTATAGAGTGCTCATTAGATTTCTTTTACCTTTCGTGTTATTGTATTATTTGTTATATGAGTGTTTGTTGGACTAAATAATGCATTTGAAAAATTAATATATAATTTAAATACACTTTTATGTTGTGTTATTTTAACTTTTAACACAAAGTTAGGTATTTGAAATAAAATAAAATTTGCAACAAAAACTCATTTTTTAGGGCACAAGACATATTAAATACCCACTAGTCAATGGATCAATGTTATTCAGCATAATTTGTTTGCGAATCAGTCTGGAGGGATGTTCGATTAGCAATACAATCTAGTAATCTACTTTTAGAAGAATATTTTGAAAATTAAAAACAACCAAGCTTAATCCTAGGCTTTTAACTTGAAATTTTACATATGGGTTTGGGCAGAAGTCTGGGATATATTTATTAATTTTAAAACTATTGAAAAAAGTGTAATGAGACTTTGTAGTTATGTACATTTAACTCTATACCAAACTTTTAGACATTTTTTACTCATTTTTCGTATGGCCAGGAGATGACCCAAGAAGAAAGTACTAAATAAATTTAAATATAAGACTTACTTCGAGTTATACCTTATTTTAAAGGTCGTTGTTTGTACAATACAAAAATGCAAACCTGAGGTCAAAAGGACGACCCAGCCAGAAAATACAGCCTCTCAAAGAATTCAATGTCATATAACTAATACTCATTAGTTATATGACTATTTATTTATTTTCCCTGTTTGAGGTCCCTGTTGTAGAGTATGTTGATTATGTACAATGGTAATGAAAGATTATGTCATTTAACAACAATAAAAATTATTTAAACACTTTTGACATTGGGTAAACACTCAAGACAGTTTAAGAAAATTACTATATAGTTTATTAAAATAAATTAATTTCTCTTTTTCTGCCTATTAAATTATATCTGTAAGCAGCAATAGATGATAACTATCTTATCCTTGTTTTAATAAGTATTAGTATTATTTGACCTTTGATTTCTTGAGAGGCTTTATTTTCTGACTGGCATTTTTTGATGTCAGGGTGGCATTTTTGAATTGCAGAAAAAAGATCTTTAAAATGAGGTATAACTCGAGGTAGGCTTATTAAATATTAAACATTTGTAAGACTTCTTTCGTGGGTCATCCCTTGGCCATGCAAAAAAAGAGTAAAATATGTCTAAAAGTTTAGTATAGGGACATGCACATAACTACAGTTTCATCACATTTATTTCAATAGTTTAAAATTAATAAACCAATTCCAGACTTTTACCCAACCCTGTAAATGTATTAGTAACATTCACACTTTGGAAAGTTAAGGATTATTTTTTAATTAAATAAAGTTAAAGTTAATCCTTAAAAAATTAACTAAAAACTAGCTAAATTAACTAAAAAATTAGCTTAATTTTAACTAAAATTGCAAGTCAAAAGTTATTTTTTATTACTGTTAAATATATACAGATAAATACTTAACCATTATGATCTTTTGTTATACAATATCTTGAGGCAATAAACTTATCATATAATATACAATTCAAAGGGGGCTCATAGTATCATTAAAATTTTAATTAGACTGTAGCAATGCCTATAGTAATTTGATAATGTAATTGTCTCTAATCTTAAAAATTAAATCTTTAATTTGGTTCCTAAAATCTTTAACAAAAACTAGGGGTGTTCTAGTACTCGAAACATTGAGTATTTGATCAAGTATTTTACTACTCAAACTCGGTTTGAAGCTCCCGAAACTACTTGAAGTTTGATCTAGTAGTTGTATTTCACAAAATATTATATTTACATCTAATTTAGTTTTAAGAATAAACAGTTTTATAAGTTTATACTGTACGCTTCCTTGTGTCTTATTTTACCCTTAATCATACCTTATCAGTTTGGTATGTTTAATTATGAACTAAACAATACACCTAAGAATTGGTAGTACACGACGACAGTCAACAAACTAGTCAACGTAGTGAACGGAACGAGTTCGTTCATTATGATTTGAACTAGTTCAATTCAAAGTGAACAACAGAGCTGGGAAGGTAGCGATCAGACATGTTGGTTGACCGAGTCTATTAGTCACTTGTAGCCTAACCTAAAATAGCGTGATAAAACAAGTGCTAGTTAGTGTATTTATTACCCAAGAAAGGGGACGACAGATCCAGATCAAGATGCTAAAACAAACCTGTTACGGACTCAAATCTAATGGTCTGTACGCCGTGGAAAATATGCCTATTTTCGTTCATATCAATTATATCGCTCAATCAAAAGAGTCCCGAGAACGAGTCACTTTACATTCCAAGAACTGATCTTTTCTAGGAGAAAGTCCATCTCGGTTGTGATGTACGTGCAAGGAACCGTTCAGCTCCTTTTCAGAACTATTTGAACTGATGCTAATTAAAAAACTATTTGAACTGATATTATCGTATACAGTATTTCTAGCGATTCAATTGAAGTCTGAACAGGAAATCGTCCAATGATTTGACGTAAGAAAATACCGTATTATATCATATAAAATATGATAATGGCGTTCTAGCAGCGTGTGACATAACATTATTGATTTATTTTCTGTCAAATAAAAAATAGATATCCATGGCGAACGACTATTAACTTTTATTCCGTAAATACCTTAGATTGCCAAAACTGTATGTAACATACGATATTTTTTCTGTCAAATTGTTGAACAGTTTCCTGACTAGGTTAGGCAATAGCACAGTTTGAGTGTAAAAGGTGGTAAAATACAATAATTTTGATTTGTAAACTCACTGAACGTATTTTTACTACAATGTCGGTGTAAAAGTAAAATACAGAACAATCAATCCAAGTGAAGGAGAAACATGTTGTTGGAAGACCTTTGTAACAATAGAACGAAATACAACAAATTTAAAGATTAGGAAAACAATTTTCATTGAACCGAAGCCTTAACAAACGTCTCGTTTTTAATTTATGAGTTTATAATTTAGCTGCCCACAATCTTCATTGTATCACTAGTTGGCACTTAGCTGATATTTCAGACTGCATCTCGCCACCAATATCGGCTAGACCTATTATATACGTCTATGGTTTTCATTCGAATACGCCAGGTTTTCATAAATTTCTTTTTATGAAGTACAGTAATTATTTACCTGTTGTTCAGTATAGCCTCATGTATCAGAGTAGTTTCAAGTTGCACATATTTCATTACCGATTATAACTAAAAACTAATTCATCCTAAGTGGCTTTAAAATTTATTTGTAGTAAACCTGATTAGTTATTATCGATTTATTGAACTACTTTGCTATCCATATTTTCAAATTTGATTATATAATTCACAGATTATTTCCGGTTAATTTTAACCTTGTTATTACTGAATTAAGTTCCCACAGATCCACTTTTCATGGCGTGTACACAATCAATTTTATGTTGAGAGGAGGCAGTTCTGTAAGCAACTGACTGCATTTAATAATGACGGCTGAATTCTAGCATCAGTTTGACAAGCTTCGCGACTGTATGTTTTCGCAGTACACTTTGAACAGAACCACCAGATAAACATATCGGCCGGCTGTGAAACAGTATAATTGGCTTGCATAGACAATCTGATCTGTGATATGAGTGAACAGATGAAATCTTAATAATCCACGTTGTTTAAATTAATAATATACTTTCTCACATCATATTAGTCATGAGAGAAATAGGTTAAACAAAACAATGTCACATAAAAATGTAGGAAGGCAGGAAATAAAAAGTTTTATTTATCAAATATTACAGTTACAAACAACAAATCAAAATTATTGTGTTCAGTTTAGATGTATATATTTACGAATCTGGCAAAACTTAACATAGGCTTAGGATGGTGTCTGCCTTTTACAGTTGTCTTGGGTGAACAGGAATTCTTTCTGTAAATACTCGCTAAAAAATATTTGATGCTCGAAAAAAATGCCAGCTACTTGACTTTTACTCAGCTCAAACTAAAAAATCACTACTCGCACACCCTTAGCAAAAACTGACTCAAGTTTTTATAATTAAAGCTTTACATTAACCAATACTTTAAAAAAAAATCATAAACTATTTTATAGGAAATTCATGCAAACCAGTGACTCTTATTACTTTGCAAGTACAGTACAACCTCGATTATCCAGCCTAATGTGGCTAAGGTCAAGTCGGATAAAACATAAGTCATAAATAACTTGGTTTTATTGGAGAATAACGTTTAGTAACTGATGCAACTAGCCCTGCAGCTATTGTAATGAAACGAACAGTGTTTATCACGCTCGCCAACTTTGACACTGCTTTACAATACAATACGAAAGATATTTAAAAATACAACTGTGTTTTAATTAGGCTATCAAAAATTCTTAGGTACATGTTATGTAAATCATATATGTTTACTTAAATATTAAATCTTATACTTAAATTTAATTTTAACTTCGACCGAATAAAAAAAATGTACATTTATGTAACTGCAAATTATGTGCACGTAAAATGAACTGTTCCAGTTCCGACTTCCCTCACTCGCAAAATGGACTCTTCCAGCCAGCCACAATGAACAAAAGTAAACAACATTGCCAGCTTAAACCTTCAGGCCCATTATTAAATTATTAGGCAGTAACAAGCGACCGCTTGTCTAGAGAGGGTGACGAGTCAATACAGCGCCTGCAATTTGCGAAATCCAAAACTCGTGTACATTTGCATTTTAAAACTGAAAGACGCTTCCGATTAACTCCAATTGTATCTTTTAAATAATTTTTATTGCTATTTACTTGCCGAACCGGATAAGATGGACTGCCGGATAAAGCGAGGCCGAATAATCGAGGTTGTACTGTACCATAACGAAAGGTCATTTTATATTGTGACATGTTTACATCAGATGTTTTTTATGAGGCAGAAGGTCAGAAAGGGTTACTGATAAGAAAGGATTGAAGGATATTAAAAAAGCATATATCTTTATTAGCAGAAAAAACTAAAAAGAATATAATCCATTTATTATAAGTTGAGCCAGATCAATTCGTACTATTTTCAATTAGGCACTCCTGTCTATTCAGTGTTAAAAATTTGCCATTCTGTGTGAATTTTCAAAACTTTTACTGATACTGAAACGAGTTAAGAATAAAATATTAAAACCAACTAATCATTAATAAAACAAAAAAACTTGTTACTATCAATAATATTAGATATACTTTCTTTTCAAAAGTACCGATTAAAAAAAATTAAAATAGAACTAGGCTTAGCAATATTTGTTTGAAACGTATCGTACAATCTTGGGGATAGTTTATTCTATTGCCTGGCAACATATAATGGTTTATTTTACCAGGGAACGTAAAAGTAAAGGTAACATTTGAGAATACTGGTTTGATTCACCATTTATAAGTATTTTTTTCCCCAATTACGTTTGAACATTTCAAGTTTGATCTGTTATTTTGTATGATTGTTCATACAATACATACAGATATAAAGATTATCAATGTCAAAATACAACTGATTTTCTTAATTATAAAGTTGGATAATAAACAGGTAAAATTACAGTATTACTGTTTAAGAAAAATAAATAAGCTTATTATGTTTATTTCAAATAAGATAAATCCCAACGTTATCCTTAAACGTAAACTAATCAACATCCCAGGGATTACAATATTTAATAATTGGTCATTAGTCTTTTCTAATGTTGTTAAAATGCCTAGATGTACTTGAGTTTGTTACAAACATGTGTTTTTGGTATTTTTTATTGTTACCTCTACTTAACGTTTAGTGAGCTGTATATCCAGCTATTCCCTAGGAACTTATAGTTGCCTGTGTACTGCAGAAACATGAACAATTTCTAAATCTAAGTACCGATGGGTGGCTGTCAAACTTAAGGAACAACATTTAGAGATGATGGTTCAGATGACTTGAGATGTACAGTGTGTGTCATGATATCACTTTAGTAGATTTTTCTGCCATTATAGTTGTCATTGCAACCCATTAAACAATTTTATTTTTAAACAGTTATATCTTAATTATATGTTGGTAAGGTTTATATGTTTACAAATTCACTAAAATTATGTTTTAATATTTGTTGTTGTGGTCTATGGTAAGATTTAATAGACTAAACCTTTTTACAGGCTGCTCAATCCTGTACTTTCTCGTTTGGATAAATCAAAAGCGAAGGAGCTGAAGAAGAAACTAATGGTTGATCAATTTGAACCTGTTGAGGTAACAATTTTATATTCTGTCATGATTTTCTCAATAAAATACTTACTCTTACTCTTACTCCCATGGCCATCGATGCCCAAGGGATTTGGCCTCACCAACAAGCTCTCTCCATCTTTCTCTGTTTTCTGCCTCCTCCGTTGTGGTTCCAAGTGCTGCGGTGTCTGTCTTAACCCCATCCCACCATCTTCTTTTTGGTCTACCTAGAGGTCTTCTTCCCACTGGTCTTCCCAATCCAGCTTCCTTCAGTAGCGTCCCTTGTTCTCTACGCCATACATGGCCTGCCCATCTCAATCTTCTTGATCTTGCGGTTGCTATTATGTCACAGTCATTGTACTGCTGTCTTATCTCTTGGTTATGCTTGCGCCTCCATTATCCATTTTCCAATGTTGGACCAAATATTTTTCTTAGTACGCGATTTTCAAACACGATGAGTTTGTTCTCTTATTTTTTATTTAATATCCAGGTTTCTGCACCATATAAAAGTACTGGCCTTATTATTGTTTGATATATTCGTATTTTTGTTCGGCATGACAGTAACTTTGACGACAAGATCTTATTGCAAGCATACATGCATCTGTTGGCTAGGTTTATTCTGTTTACAATTTCTAATTCCTCACTATTCTTATTGGATATTAGTACTCCCAGATATTTAAACTGCTCCACCTCTTCAAAGCTATGTCCTTCTATATTTATTTCTGTAAGCGGGTGGCCACCTCTTTCAAAGTGCATGTACTTTGTTTTTTTATCATTTATTCTTAGACCCATGCATCCAGTCTCTTGAATGAAAATTTTGGTTAGTTCTTCAAGGTCTTCTTTTGTTTCAGTTAAAATAGTTACATCGTCGGCAAATGCTAATATATTAATTTTACATCCTACTGTTACACCTAAGTTTTTATGTCTAATTTTTTGAAGGGCATCTTCTAGAGCTATGTTAAACAGCAAAGGTGAAAGCCCGTCACCTTGTCGAACTCCTGTTATTACTTCAAAAGCATCAGACAATTCACCCTCAATTCTGACTTTACACTTAGACCCTTCGACTGTCATCTTAGCTAGATTAATAAGTTTTTTTGGTATTCAAACTTTTCCATCTTTTTCCATATTTTCTTCCTATTGAGGCTATCATATGCTTTCGAGAAATCGATAGCATTTCGAATAAAGTTAGCAATAAAATAAAATAAGCAATAAAATAAGCAACTAAAAATACACTCATAGAAGCACCTCATAGACTTTCAGACAAAACAAAAACCTCCGCCAAATCCTGTTCCATCCTAAGTTACCTGATCCCAACATCCTGAACAGTTGGTTCTAATCTTTATTTATTGGCAACCACCTGGTTCTAATCTTTATAACAAGAAATCTTGCAAAACCTGCCCTATTCATCTCCCAGCCACATCTTTTACCAGCTCCACTACCTCCTTAACCTACAAGATACCTGGAAACCACTCCTGTGATTCCACCAATTAATTTATCATTGCCAGCACTGTTCTTCCCAATATATCGGCCTTATCAGTGAAACCCTTCGAAAACGCATGAATGGCCATAGACATGTTTGCAAAGTCCAAAATCATGAAAAACCTGTATCTGCCCATACTCTTTTCCATAACCAAAATTTTGATCAGTGTTACACCACTAAAGTAATCAGATCCCTCCCTTCCCATGCCAATAGTTCCCAACTCCACAGGATGGAATTAGCTTACCAATGGATAACAAAGTCCCGTGACCCACCTAATCTGAACATAAAATAGACCTCTTATTCTTACATATGAGACGCCGACACAACGTTGTTGGTATTTTAAAGCGAATATGAATGGTTTAGATGAGTGTGGATGAGTGTAGTCTGGTTACTATCTAAGTTTAACTGTTCCTCAGAAAGGACTATTTATTAATAGCCCAACAGCCAGGTCAACTAAGGGACCTACAGCTTTACGTGGTTTCCGAACCACGTAGTGCTGGTCTGATTTACAGCTAATTGACAAGCCTGATAATCAGTTATCTCCCCCACACATTATCCGCACAATGATTACCACTCAACATGGACACCCCAGACTTATCTAGTAGTGTCCACGCTGATAGCAACCATTAAGCGGACGCCATGTCGGTATTAAGAGGACCGAGCATCCAACCTATCGCCTACAATCTCCCAAACACTTTGTCCCCATGTAGCTGGGTTACAGCACTGCGCCACCAGTGCCGACTCTTCTCCTCAACCCCTTCCCCATCAGCAAACTTCATATATATACCAACTGAAAAAAACTGCATCAATACCTGAGTGTTGCTCTATGGATGTACAACCCCCACCACTGCCACCTACCCAGCAATAGTGGAAGCCTTGTCAGTCTCTCTCTCTTTCTCTCTTTACTCACCTGAAGAAAGTGCCAGTGGCACAGAACATTTGTGTGATTTTGTGTTTATTTTGTGTTTGTTACCACTACTCTGGTGTTAGTGAACTTGTCTTCTAAGGTAAGTTTGCTGATGTCCTATCTCTCCAATATACTAATTCTAAACATAATATTTATTAATTTTTAAAAGACATAAGACATAACTACAATCTATATTTTCCGGTAACAACCGCATCAGATGCAGTCTATACTATTTACAAGATACCCAGACATTTTATTCATGCTTAAGCCTAAGATTACATTAGACATTACACAAACCCTTCTTCACACGTAGAAAATAGGTTTTAGTTTTCTATTTAAAATTGCAATAAAAAATGTGAACAATTCTAAAAATTTATTAAAAAATAGCATACAGAACTAATATTGATAGGACTTAATCAAACTTACCTGAGAAAATGGTCTACTACAGTAAAAGCTCAATAAATCAATAATTTTCATTGTCAGAAATATCTTGTTTAGGAAGTTGGAGACAGGCTAACTAAATTAAATGTTAGGCTTTCAACTATCACTCTGTTGCAGTCAGAGAAGCAACTTAATCTTTTTAATATCCCCTTTTATATATATTTATATTTCTCAATCTTTTTTGATTTACTGGGGTTTGAGGCCTCATGATTTTGTTATTTAATAGATTTAACTCTTTTTCACAGTATGGATCTATTAGAATGGGGTCTTATTACTTTTATTATGTAACATTAACGACTATTTGTTTGTATCATAGGTCATAAAGCTTTCTTTAACCAAAAGACTCTGCAGTAATTTTGGTTTAGCCACATTTTTTTATATCGACTAACGGCAAATGAACTTGAATCCCTTTTGTTGCAATCTTATCTAAATATCTGATGTACTGGTACACCAATATTACAAAATGTTTTTAAAAAGGTGTGCAAGAGCTCTTTTTGCATGTTTTAGCTAATTCTAAAATTGTCCTTCATTGTTCTTATATTATACACTATTTAGAATGCTGTATTATGTTATTTATTTATTATATATATATATATATATAATATAAAATTATACAATATAAAGTTACCTTTTCAAAATACTTTGCATTTTAGTTTTTGATCAATAATCAACATATTTGTTTGTACAAAAATCAAATTCAAAACAAAAGCTAAAATATTAGCATACTTCATATTAATTGTATTAAAATGTAGCCTATTATTCTATTTGACTTTGACTTTGCATTACTTAAAGGATGAAAAGGAAGGGAAAGCCAGTTCTGAAGGAGAGAGCATGGATGATTCCAGTTCTGAAGATGATAGAGAATTATCAAATGAGATAAGGAAAACCCACAGGCAAGTGAACAGAGAGCGAAGGCAGAAGGAATGGGAAGAGCAAAGGAAGACAGAAGAGGAAGAGGGGGATGAGAGTAAACAGCGGCAACCAAAGTTTTACGAGCTGAAAGCTGGCGAGGAGTTCAGTGGAATTGGAGCAAAAAGGAAACGTATCAACAAGTAAGTTCTACATAGAGATTAAAAAATTCATTCAGTGTTTACATATTTGTATATGCTAAAACATCTTATTTGTCGAAGTAACAGATAGAAAATTATCTTACTTTTACATAGAAGTAAGCATTCTAAATGCAAAATGATTCAACTCAAAACTGATTAAATTTTTATTGCCAGAGAAAATTTCTAGATGAAGAAAACATGTAAGTTATGTACCGGTAAGTTTTGTTTGAAAACTGTTAAGAGTTAGGAAGATCATAAAAATAAAATAATTTATGTGTAGTTAGAACTAGCACCCATCTGAATTTTTTTTTTTTTTTGTAAATAGAGAAAAATTTGAAAGATTGAAAATGTTTTCTAACATTGGTTTTGATAGAAAAACATCAACACTGATAATATAATATTTTCATTATACTATTATAATCCTTATTAAAAGATTTTTTAATAGAAAGAATACATGAAGTTAAAAGAATACAAGAAGCTGTTCCAGCTTGTAAGATACACATAATAATAGTGTAGTTAATCCCAAGCATTTTTTTCTTAAAAATAAGTGTCCAAAGGCACCTTTTGAGGAAGTGAAATACAAGATTTACAAATGTGTGTTTTGTGTATTTCTATTTAAATAGCTAAACCTCTTGGGGAACTCCGGGCAAGCTAGATACATTAGCCCCATTAAACCTTTAATCGCCTGGCACTTTTCAATCAAACTTCTAGATATTAATAAGGCAGAGCCTAATAGGATATTATACACTGTAAATGACAGTGAGTTACAAAGAAGCAAGTAATGTAATGTAATGCAATGCGTGCAAGTGTTGTATGAAAACTTCACTCACCAGTTCACATGGGCTTGTAAGCCTGTGCATGAACTTTATCCAACGAGTGAAGTACCGACCATTGGCACAGTGGGGATTCAAACCTTGGACCTTGCCCTCCGCAGTCCGAAACCTTAACCACTTAGCCACCACGCCGGCAAGTTTCTAGTCTTATTTGTTTGATTGGATGTCTTTTGTATAATTGTTACTAACAAAATAATATTTTTTATCTGAGAGCATAAGGAGAACTGAATTGTGACTATTGAACCACAATACAGTAAATTTTAGAGGTATGCAATACATTGAAATGTAAAAAAGTGTCAGTGTGATTCGATTTAATGCATTAAAGATTAGGGCTAGTCGGAATGTCGATGAATCAGCAACATTGATGTTTCCTAATCATTCCATTCCAAAAATATTCTGTGTTTAATGTTTATTTATATATGCATGTAACTTATCTTGATGTATAGATAAAGTATGAATATTTATCTATACATTAATATTCATTTTATTTAGCCTCATCATCAGTTAAACGATGAACAATGATAGCTGTTTTCCAACAACAATAGTTTAATAACAATAACTTAGTTGTTTTCAATTAATATTTATATTTTCTTCCATTTAACTTTGAAATATATTATTTCAATTGAAACATATTAAATTTGGATAGTTTTGATCAGACATATCAATATCCTGAGACATACATTGTGCTTTTAAGGTGGATATTCTGTTGTGTAGCAGCTGGTACAACTCCTGGAGAAAGTATATCGGTAGCGCAAGTATCGCTCTACCGATACATTTGTAAATCTTGGTATCTCTACCACTGTTGTTCCACTGTGGAGAGTGCTTTTTGTGTATTTGCATGTTTAAATTGTCGCTTTTTGAAAATTGATTTAATAAACAGCGAAAAACCATTATATTTTGTGTTTTTCTTCAAAAATCATTTTTGAGACTCTTTAAAATGTTAACTGAGAGTTGAGACAAGGCTAGTTCACAAATGTGCTACATCACACCCCCCTAGTAAATTTAACGTAATTATTAAGAGTCTTTTTGTTATTGTTTGTATTTTTAACATAGCTTTCTACTATCTTCTTTATTCTATCTTTTAATGATTTTACAGAGCCACTCTTGAAGAACGACTTAAGCAAGAGTCTCAACATGATGTAAAACTTCTATCAACAGGAAACAGAGAAATGACATTCAGTATAAGAAAAGTAAGTACTTATTTTATTATATTGCTAATTAACTCATTGCTTTTGTGACATAAGTTTACTAGTGATGCTCCAAACCCCCACTCTTGTGATAAATTTTTGAACTAGCAACTCGGGTGACCTGTAAAATATTCTGATTGCATGCTAGCCGCAGTAAAGCCGGCTCAGAATGGTTTCTAAATTACAGCAAAAGCAATTTCAATTCACTAGCCAGTGCAAAGGTCATTCAACCTCAGAGCACTTCTTTAACTTAAAACTGTTTGAAATAATTGTTGCAATCCATGGGTTTATTTTCAGTCAGTATTCAACTATGTTTTAAATGCTAAACAGAATATACAACCTCAGGTAATTAACTCTTCCCTTTGTAAATATTTCAAATTAAATGCAACAGTTATATTTTGAAAGATAATGTGAGATATATTCTGGAAACAGAAAAGGTTGCACAAAAACTCACAAAACCTTGTCTGTAGAAAGAACTTTCATTTCTAACTAATCCAATTAACCTTTCCTATCCTATTATCAAGGCTCTACTCTCTAGCACTCTGATTTATTTTATTGTAGTATCCAGAAAATACTACACTTTCTGGATACTAAATATTTTGCCACACATGTTCTAGTATCTTAACATTATCTTAAGTGTTTATGCTGATAGCAACCATTGAGCGGACGACATGTCGGTAAGAAGAGGACCGAGTATAAAATCTATCGCCTACAATTTCCAAAACATTTTGACCCCAAGTAGCTGGGTTACAGCACTGCACCACTAGTGCTGACATTTAACCCTCCTAGTGTTGACTATGTACCCTCAAAATGTTAGGCGGATTTAGCTTGATTTGCAGACATTTGTTTGAAAAATATTATAAAATATATTTATTATTATAAATACATACTATTATATATCATTTTATTTGTTATATTACATTGAATATTTTACAATATGTTTTATGTACATACCTTCATTTTGAAAAATTTTGTGCATCCAAAACTGAAGAAAACATTTTTTTTCGTTGTTTTAGAAAAGTTTTCACTGTTACCATAGAAATAAAATAACACAAACAAACAAATCCAGGATAGCCATCTTGTTCAAAATTTAGTAAACTTTAAAAATATATACAATATATACAAATGTTTTGCTCAGCAAAAATTGGAAAGGACAAAAAACAAACGTAAACACCGGCGAGTCAACATGAGCTTGATTTCCAGACATTTGTTTGAAAAATAATATTAAATTTATTTTTTATTAAAAATACATACTATTATATATCATTTTATTTGTTATATTACACTGAATATTTTACAATATGTTTTATGTACATACCTTCATTTTGAAAAATCTTGTGCATCCAAAACTGAAGAAAACATTTTTTTTCGTTGTTTTAGAAAAGTTTTCACTGTTACCATAGAAATAAAATAACACAAACAAACAAATCCAGGATAGCCATCTTGTTCAAAATTTAGTAAACTTTAAAAATGTATACAATATATACAAATGATTTGCTTAGCAAAAATTGGAAAGGACAAAAAACAAACGTAAACACCGGCGAGTCAACATGGCCGATCCTCCTTCACTGACTGTTACAGCTATTTTGTAAACAAATCACAATTCTCTCGATGCGTGTAATCGATCATACTCGACTATCGATTATTCGGTATCATCTCCTGTTTCGATTGATACCACATAGAGTATTATTGACGGAACGATAATGCCAGAATAGCATATGTAACAATGGACTGCACAGTTGCCGACGCATCGGCAATTAACATTTACGAGACGTACTAAATTGCCGATGCATCGGCAATTAACAACAGGAGGGTTAATATTCACCACCCCATCCTCAAATACAGTACACGTAATGTGACATTGATCCACCCGTACACCCATACATGCACTGTGCCATTGACCACCCACCCACCCTACACGTACTGTGAGACTGATCCACTCACCTACCCATACACGTACTGTGGTATTGACCCAACCACCCACCCATACACGTTCTGTGGTATTGCATCATACTTAGTGCAATAACTTTACTTTTTTTACAGCTACTAACCTATTTTTTAAAAAACTTGTTGTAAATTAACTTGTGAGTATATTATGTTCTATAAACAAAATCTTCTAGAATAGCTCTTTTTATGTTTATAAAAAAACTAAATAAATTATAAAAATGAAATTGCTGTCAGAGTTTTAAACCTTACAGTCATGGAGAGAATAATAAACAATCTGAGACTGCCAGAAACAATTTTTTATAACTGTCCTTCATTATAAGTCAATGAAAAATTGTAAAAACCTTTTAAAATTTCTTTAGTAAACCTGAGTAGTAAGTCTTCTCAACATCATAATTTGACAAAACATAACTTAAAATTATTTTAGTAGTGTTAGTATCAGTTATTGTAGTGTTGTTTCTAGACTTTAGCATTCAAAAAATAAAAACCTACAAAATTATAAGTACTTGTTTGTTTCTTTATCACACATTGAACCGTAATATATTCATAGTCTAAATTAGGATGTAATACACCTTTTCCCCTATTGTATCAGTGTACACATAACACCTACACACTAAATATAATCCATAAGTACCCTAACACAGCATATAATAACTATAAAATTAAGAATGCTTTAGACAGTCAAGATAAAAGATAATAGTAATGACGCACAATAGTTGGTAGGATGAAAAAAAGCAAAGTATAAATCAGCAGTGAAATATATTGTTAAAATAATATATTATTTGTAATAATCTATACTGAAAAACTTCTTTGTTTGTATAGTTCTTATCGTTGATAGAAGATTGTAGCAAGATGATAGCACTTATACGAAACTCGACTAATCAAAATTATTACAACACATTGTAAAAGCCATACCAGGTTACAGATTTGGATAGAAGAGTTAAAAAAGAATTTGAATTAAATGTATTGTAATAACATAGATAATAATGGATACTTTTTATTTTCAGAAGGGAGTAAAGAATGCAGAGTTAATGACAAAACATCATGAAGAACGAAAGAAACTTATGAGACCACCACCAAAAGGCTTGTCTCGCTCAAAATTCTTCTCTGGTATTAAAAGAAGAAGATGAAACTAGCTAATACTGAAATGATGTATTATTCATTTTTCAATTTATGTATAAAAATAACTTTTTATTATTAAACTAAACTAATAGAAAATTCTTAAGTATGTTTCATTTTTCAAATCTTAAAATATATTTAAGATTTTTCCCCCTCCTTTAACGGTCAATCCGCTCATTAGAATTTTCGATGTTGCTGTGTGATTTTTTTGGATATTTACAGCATCTTTTTTCCAATGCATAAAATATAGTAAAATTACCAAAACTTAATCATGTTTCATATAATTTATTCTTGTGGGCGTAAAATATGAAATTTGGGTAAACAACCTTTTTGTAGAAACTCAGAGAAAAAAACTTTCTAAAAATGAAAAAGGGGTTGGAGTGTGCCTAGGAAACTATATTATTTTACTAAATATAATGCTCCAAGATAGCCAAAAGTTGTATAAAAAAACCGTTTACAGTAAAACAATGTGACAATTTTGAAACCATATCTTTCAAAATGTTTTTGCTAGAAATATTTGGTAAGCACTACATACAGACCTCTAACTAGTACTAAAATTTACTCAAAACCATGTTCTATAAAACAAATATATTTTTTAAATGATTATGAGGTGTCAATAGGGTTTCAGTGCTGTAAGGCAAGGGACGCTAGCAATATTGTGAACTCAAACTAAAGATATCACTTTTGTCAACTAGACATTTTTCTTCTTTTACACTTTTACTTTCATTTTAGAAACAAATCATATGTACGACAAATTGCAGCAACTATTTCAGATTTCATGGACATAAAATCATATATACTATTGTTTTTTTACCCATTGACGACTCATCACGAGATTACTCATGACAGTTCGCTGAGACCCAAAACCACGATCACGATTTTAGCTATGACGCTGACAATCTATATTAACAAACTATTTTTTGACACGAAATAATATTATTATTTAGTTTCTTAAGTTTTAAAACATTATTATTTAATAACCAGAACTAATTAATTGGATTTTATAATATTTATTATGTCAACAAAAACACTATTTTGACATTTCATTATCGTTGTGTAACCTTGAACTTGACCGTCAGCAGTCGGCATGCATTGTTGTTTGTTTATGTGGGGTTAGTTTGTCAATTGCTATGACATTTAAGTTCAAAAAACTATTGTTGTGTATTATTCACAGCTGTAAATTTATAAATTACAAACATAATAAGGTTATTTATTTAGATTAGGGTTAGTTATTGAAGACGTTCTATTTGTTTACATAAAATTGCTTTATTCTATATACAGTAAATACATTTCATTTTATGAATTTTATTAAAAAAATTACATTTTCATATAGATTAGAGAACATATAGGTATAAGAAATATTTGTAATACACACATGCCCATGTAAAAAAAATTGTTTTTAAATCCATTTTTGACATTTGTAGTATTTTACAAAATAATTTAATTTAATTTAAATTTAATTTAATTTAAAATTTAAATAATTTAATTTTACAAAATAATTACAAAATAACTAAATAAGGTACCAAAACAAATAAAAGTTTTCCATGTAGAAAATTAAATTTTGTACAAGAATAAATTATCAAAACAAGGTATAAAACCGAATAATTATTTTTTTAAATATCCTACTTTCAAAAAATTGATAAAAATTCATAAACATATTTGTTTTAAATACAAAAAATATTTGAATTTTTAGTTTTAAAACATTGAAAATTAGTATAAATTGTAGACAATTTTCTGGGATCATGAAAATATAAGGGTTTAATATATTTAAACAATTAATAACATATATATTTAATTATGGTAAAACATTGCACTTTCAGTATATTTAATGGGATTCCTTAGGGTCAGCTGACTGCACGATAACTGGGTTGCCAATGGGTGAACCATGAACTACGAGATGATCAGAATGGTGGGTAGAAGCATTTTTAAAGTCAATAAATGGGATGATTTTTGCAGTAACAAACTTTGCCAAAGAAGCCATCCATGTACAGCCTTCAAGTGGATTAGCAAGGCCGAACAAGGAAATCAATGTTGGATTATGTAGTCACGTTTTCCAGTATTCGTTGTGTTGCTTCATATAAAATAAATTATTGGTTCTTAATTTAACTTTCATTTTTGTAATTTTACTCACGACTTATTTAACTCACATCCTTTTAACACAACTACTGGTGACCGTCCGATAAAGGACGGTCTATCACTCTCAATGTCCGATATCGGACGGTCAAACATCACTGTGAAAATTTGATTTTATATCGTTATGGCTACGTTTTCCGTCAAACTAATCGATACCACTCAAAAGTCAGTTAAATTTTGAATCGATTGTTATCAGTATTGATAATACTATCCATAAAACAACTAGATGAGGAGAAGAAGAATCCATTGTTTACTATTTCATTTTACCATTTCTTTTAGTTGGCATTTGTCAGTAAACTGTTTATTTACAATCTGGTCTGAAATACTATATGTAATGTTTTATTAGAATTGTTAGTGAAATAACTGTTTTTCAAACATAGTTGAAGCATAATTACTGTTAATAAAGTGTAATTTTGTTCTTAGTGACATTGTTTATAGAATTCTAATTTTACATAGACTTGTAGTGTTTTGTCATATGTAAATAGTGTATAATAATTGAATATATATATATTAGACAATGTATATGGGATATTTAGAACGTTCTAGTGATATTAGAGAAATATTACAAAATGAACACTAAAATAACAAGCTGAGAAATTTATGAATACACAAATATAACATGTTACCATAGTAACATCAATATTCGGTAAAATGCATTGGTGTTTAAAATGCTACTAAATACAATGTTTAGATTTTAACGAAGACAACTAATGTTCGTAAAATGAATAGGAATTGTATTCTTTTAAATGAAAATAATCTATAAACAAGATAGAAATTGACAATGAAACTCCCACGAAAGCCTTCTTTGAACTAAAACTGGAACCCTGCCAATGGTTAAACAACTATCCTATTCCACAAAGAAAAAAGCTCTTTTTTAGTTCTATTTCCCAAAAACTGAACATAGTTGAACCGAGCTAGTTTTAAAATGTCCTGTTAGCCTTAAACAAGCAAACTAAATCACTCACAATGGTGTACTTGCTCATGCACAACGCCCACTTTAAAGTTTTGCAGATCTTGTATAAGTATTTCCCGAATTTATTTTTTATTCACGTTGTCTTCTACTTATTAAAATTACTTGTATTGCTTCTGAACCATTGTATTGAGACAAAGTGACCATTATTACTATGTTTGTGTGTTTCTTTTGTTTTATCATTATAAATATAAAAATTCCTATAATAAACCCTTCAAACTATACATTTTCTGAAACTTTATAAAATTTAGAAAAACTTTTATAGCTTGGAATTGTGAATTGACTAATGTGTATTACATTCCCAGGAAAGGTCCCCCCCAAAAAAAAAAAAATGTTTGGTAGACTTTTTTTTATTTTATGAAAGGAAAAAAGTAAACAAGTGTTTATACTTATGTTATTTATTTTAAATTAAAACACAGAATCTTACAAGTAAATGAAATAATGTACTAAATCTAAGTATCAGAATTATTTTTAATTATCTTTTAAAAATATCCTTGCGAAACTAGGAAAAATGAGCTGCCAATAGAGGGTTTTTAGTTGCCAATAGTTGGGTTAGATTAATTCAATTCTGTAAGCACAGTTTGTTAAGGATTCAAAATTTGTACTCCCATCATCATCATTTTTTTTCAATGTATCTGAATTTATAAATGTGTGACTAGCGACATTAATTCAGTAGGTTAATGCGTTATCCTAAAAGACTTAACTAACCAGATTCAGTCCAATCAATACAGTTATGAAAATAGCATTAATCCATTCTTCTGATATTTCATATATTTCTTAATCATTATTTAACTGTCTGAATAGTTCCTATTATCAACTACATGTGTAAACAATTTAATTGTAATGTTATTCAATTAAATTCAATTCTTTATTTTCAAGACTATATAACAATCTTCAATATTATTTACTATAATGTTGGCATTCGTGCCATATTGCCTCATTTAAACGAACATTTTAAGAAAGTCTAAATATAATATTTACATAATTTGTAACGTGTTAAAATAGTAAGTGGTCCATTTTAACACATTACAAGGTTAAGTTGATTTTTATTGCTGTCTTAATTTATTTTATTTTAACGAAATTTATTATTTGAAGAAAATATTAGTTTCATGAGACGGGTTTGGACACAGTAGAACATTTGTACAGGCTCATTCACGAGGATCTGTAGTGCGCCGGCCCGACTGGCCGAGCATGCGCGGCGAGGTCTCGTCTTGACCTGCGCCGCAGGAGGGGGGGCGCCGCGTCTGCGCACGAGTGGGCAGACTTCTAGGCTGTCCAGCGCGGCGACGAGGAAGTGGAGTTCAGTTTTAGACGCGAGTGAGAAAGGTGCTTTTAGTTGAAGATACGTATCGACCCCCTACAAGACTCTACAATTCAAGGTAGGGATCAATGATTGATCTTCTTGTCTTTGTGCAACGACCAACATACTTTCTTGATTAGTGGACTAAATTTAATAATTGAAGGAAAGTAATTTGTTAATCAACTGTAGAACCTTTTGACGAATAATTGTAGTATTTCTTTTGTTATCAAGTTCAAGAAATTGAAGAATTGAAGAATACTTTTTAGTTTTGATTTACTCGAGTAGAGAGTTTTGTTTTCATTATATTTTGCTTTTAATTTTGCTGAATACTTGTTAATTGCACTTTAATTTGAAATCCAATTGTTTAGTCAAGAATCCAATTTATTTAAAAGTTGAAAAGTAATATTTTTATGTACGTTGGTGCTTGCGGCTGCCTGCACATTCCTGCTTGTGCTTGACCATTTCACACACCTTGGACGCATACTGTTCTTGTAGCTATACTGGTGTATGTTTGGTGACAGTTTTCATAGTTTATTTAGAGATTTTAGAGGGTTGTATAAGTAGTTGTGTAAGATAATCTGCTTCCCTGCTTGTATTAACCCACCTTGTAAAGTTCACCGATTCCTTGCCGCCGACCGTCGGGATTCCTGAATCCTTGCCGACGACAGTCGGGATACCGATTCCTTGCCGACGACCGTCGGGATTCCTGAATCCTTGCCGACGACAGTCGGGATACCAATTCCTTGCCGACGACCGTCGGGATTCCTGAATCCTTGCCGACGACAGTCGGGATACCGATTCCTTGCCGACGACCGTCGGGATTCCTGAATCCTTGCCGACGACAGTCGGGATACCGACTCCTTGCCGACGACCGTCGGGATTCCTGAATCCTTGCCGACGACAGTCGGGATACCGATTCCTTGCCGACGACCGTCGGGATTCCTGAATCATTGCCGATGACAGTCGGGATACCGATTCCTTGCCGACGACCGTCGAGATTCCTGAATCCTTGCCGACGACAGTCGGGATACCGATTCCTTGCCGACGACCGTCGGGATTCCTGAATCCTTGCCGACGACAGTCGGGATACCGATTCCTTGCCGACGACCATCGGGATTCCTGAATCCTTGCCGACGACAGTCGGGATACCGAATCCTTGCCGACGACAGTCGGGATACCGATTCCTTGCCGACGACCGTCGGGATTCCTGAATCCTTGCCGACGACAGTCGGGATACCGATTCCTTGCCGACGACCGTCGGGATTCCTGAATCCTTGCCGACGACAGTCGGGATACCGATTCCTTGCCGACGACCGTCGGGATTCCTGAATCCTTGCCGACGACAGTCGGGATACCGATTCCTTGCCGACGACCGTCGGGATTCCTGAATCCTTGCCGACGACAGTCGGGATACCCGATTCCTTGCCGACGACCGTCGGGATAATAAGTAATTTTATAATAATAAAAACTACGTCCATCCGACGATGATGAGTCTTACAGCTTAGGCTGAAGAGTTGGAACTTGTTTTCCTAACTCACTAGACTGAGTGGATGGATCGTTTTATTTGGACTAGTTAGAGAATTTTAGAATTCTTTAAACTGAACAATTTCATTTAATTTTATTTAACGAATCTGAACTTTTGCTTAACGGGCCCTGGAGTCGCTGAGTCTATCAGGGAAACATTTAGAGATAAATGTAAATGTAACTAATTTAATCGGGCGACAAAAACCATTTTGCTTACGCACCGAATTAAACGTTACAAATTGCTACTTTTCAGTTAAAAGTTTGTAAATACGCATTTAAAAAAGATTTTTGTTTATTGTGTGTGTTTAAGATTCTTTCAGCGATTTTAAATCAATTAATATTTAATCTTTTAACAACTGAAAAAATCACGGTTGGTACTTTTAAATCTGTTTTAAGCATATAAAATATCATAACATAGTATAATTATTAAGAACTGGCTGAAATATATTTATTTAATTAAGTTGAAACATTGTTAGGTCTCAACATGTATCGTATAACAGTTCTTAACATCACAAAACAATTTTATGAGAGTAGAAAGAGACACTCACACAAAACTCAAAATATTTATAAAACGTAATGAGAAGAACCTTAATAATTGGGCATTAAATACGAGAACCTCATACTTATGGAGAAAAAATGTACACTTTGAGAAGGCCAAGATCTGCTCTACAATTGATATAAAATGTACACTGTGGGAAGGCCAAGATCTGATCTACTACTAGATATAAAATGTACATTATGGGGAGGCCAATATCTGCTCTACTATAAGATATAAAATGTACAATGTGAGGAGCAAAGATCTGCTCTGCTACTAGATATAAAAGTACTGTATGGGATGCCAAGAAATAGTCCAGATGAGTAAGGCTTAGGTAATAGATAGGAAAGGGGTTAAATGAGTTGTATCTAAGTAACAAGCAATCAGATTCTTGTTGGTAGCAAGTAAAAATACGGGTGAATGGATTTTTTTCGGGAGTGTCAGTGTTGGGAGAAGCTCCTCTAGTCTTGGCTGGGAGGAACCAGGATATGTGGGAGGGAATCAAAGTAACCAACCATGTAGCTATTTATATTACAAGTAGAGTAATATTACTATTATCAAATTTGCTATGGCGTGTTATTACAACAATTTATTGCTCTAGGTCACATAAGTTTGCACCATTTGACTATTTAGGTTAATTATTATAATCCTTATATTGCTGATATCGATATGATTTATATACCACTGGAAACGGAAATATGATGCTGGGTGTCATGGTACACCTGTTTTGTTTTTTAAGTTGAGGGAACAATGGATAAGGAGAACATCAATTAGACAATCAGCTAAATTTAGCTGACTTGCACCTTTCGGCTATTTACGTTATCACAATCCACATGTTGACGATTGTACACGAAATGGGATGTAAAAACACACCTAAATAATTTCACCTTTAATAATAAAAACTAAATAAATTTTGAAAAATAAAAACACAGATATTCAATTAATTACAATTCTAAGGAATGTACAGAGGAAACACTTATTTTATTCAAATAAAAGTGTGGACAAAAATAATCTTTAATAACAGTTGATAAATTAATCACATAGCCAGATTTTATGTAAACAAGCTTCAACAACTTGAGTTGTGGCTCCCGGCCTCCAGTCCCAACTTAGTGGGGTGGTGACTAAAATATTTTTAGTTGTAATTTGCATCTTTACTGAAAATTTAATCAAAATCGTTAGAATAAAGCTTGAACAAACTTGCATTTTTTATTGTTTTTGCCCATAAACAAACATGTTATAACTCAAAAACTAATAAATTTAGGACCATGCTGTTTTAACTAAATATTTTACATTGTAATTCACATCTTTTCTGAAAATTTAATCAAAATCGTTGGGGCTGTTTTTGAGAAAATTCCATTTTTAAAATGTTTTTCTCTATAAAAATAATAAAACTAAACTTTCAAAAAAGTGAAAAAAACGGTCAGGAGATAGATATTGGCTAAATATACCTACATACCAAATTTCATAAAAATCGATCCATCTGTATGGTCTCCAGCGAAGTGTACAGACACACAAACAGACAAAAACAAAAATATTTTTTCAAAAAACCACTTTTTGGGTTCAGGGGGCCCGAAAATGGATTTTTAGACCAACTTGTAACACAATTTATTTTTGGACAATCACAATACTTTATACTAACGCATATGGGAGAAAGTAAAAGTATGCAGGTGAAACTCTGTTAAGTTTTGCCAATTTGACGTCAAAAGATTCAAATGACTAGAAATAAGAAACTACAAGATTAGCAACGTGACTAACCAGAACACGCCTTCTAAATCCCATTATATTAAAAGGCTTAGGAAGCCTGAAAAGTTCTCTTATATATGTTGCCAGTCACCCCCCTCTTTCCAATAGTTCAACAGCAACATGGTGGTGAATTTTAAAGTGTTCAAGAAAGTATCACCTAATGGGAAGCTTACTCTTTACCTCGGAAAGAGAGATTTTGTGGATCATATCAATAGTGTTGAACCTATAGGTAAGACTCACATTATAAAATATACTATATAAGGATATTTAAGAAAAGAGAACATCCTTATACTATACAGCTTATTCTTAGGTAATTCTAGGATAGTTTATTCTTATTCAGCTTATTCTAGGATAGTTGTTATATTAAAACATTTATCCTTACCTACAGGAATTAGTTTTAAAAAACAAAATTTGTAATGTTTGTTTTTTAAATATGTTTTTATAATACTTCCCTTAATATAGTAAAACCCTAATTATCAGAACCCTGATTATCAGAAACCCGGGTTATCCGAAAAATGATCTAGTGAGAAAAGGAATAATCAACATTACTCGTAAAAACACATTGGTAAAACAATTGACATTATATCTGTCAATTATTGTGTTCTAAAACAATTACAAAAATGAATTCATACATTAATGGTAGAGTGTTAAAAAAATATACATAAATTGTGCACTTTGACAATAGTGTAGGTCTATTGATTTAGGATGCCAGCCAAACAAAAAAGAATGATTGTAACCATTGAAACAAAATAAAATACTTTTTGAAGTGACTTTAAAAATTATACTGTACTTTAATGTAGTGCCCTACATAGTTTTAAAACGTTACTTATTCAATATGCGTACACATTTACTGTTCACAATTACTAAAATAATTTAACATCTGATTATCGGAAACGGGTTCAGCCCCAATAGTTTCTGATAATCAGGGTTCTATTGTATTGAATATTTTTTATTACAAGGTAATTAAACTGCTTCGATTTAAGTTGAGAGCTATTTTATTCATTTGTCGATGTCTAAAGGAGAGGCCGATGTCCTCCTTAACCTTACTGTGCCCATTCCTTATAGACTATTGATCTGTGCGAGGAACTTATTCAGACAGAGTAAGGGGTGAACCAGTACAGTAGAATGTGAATATTACTGATAAATCTTCCAGTCCAGGCCGGATTTGAACCAGCGCTATCTCTAATCCAAGCTCAAAGTCCTGACGCCTTAGACCACTCGGCCACCGGCTCACCAAAGGTCCAAGACTCCTGAAGTTATTTGGCAGAATAGAGTCAAGTTTATTTGGAGATAAGGAAGTGAGAGTTGGAAGATGTCTAGGTCAAGTGCTTGTAGGCGTCTCCGAGGAATTCACCCCAAAACATCTTCGTGGTTCCTGGTAGCACTTACGTAACCAAAACTAAAACAATAAAATTATTTTGTGGACTGATGAATGTTACTGAGTATTGGATAAAAACACGATTTTCCTTGAAAATAAAGATAAATCATAAAAAAGAAATAAAATGTCATATTGACAATTTGCTAATCTTAAAATTATTTTACAATACATCCAAAGACATTTTGTTTGTTCTAGGAATAATAAATCCACTACTGTTAAAATAGGAGAGGTTGAAGTTAACAGTAACGAATAGATATAACATAACCTTTCGTGATTACTGGGGATATTCAGTCCGTTCTTTAGATTAACGAGGTTCAAATGGAATGAACTCTCACTATTCAAATTGCCTTCATTACGTTTTATGTTATACTTGAAGTTAAACATCCTGATGGAATCAAGGTTAAGTTCATTGGAATATGGATTTCTGAGTTTAATGAACCTTCAGTCATATATCTACATCATGATTTGCTCTAATAAGAAGTCTGCTGATTGGATAATATAAAAGTTAAGACTCGGATTACATTTTAAAATACAATAAAGAAGTAGTTTACCTTTTGAAGGAATAGTTGTGTTTTAGAGCCTGTTAGTTTATATATAGAATGTTATTTTCTTTATTTATCCACATTAATCACAGTAAATGTACTTCAAACAAATCAAAATATCCCAAAATGCACATTTCATTTTCGTAATATTGCTCAAAAACCTTTAACTAGACTGAAAGTAACACACAGTAAGGTTTATCTAACATCGCAATTTACCCTTTGGTAGAGCCAGTAATCCAGCGATTTAAGGCATCAAGAGATCGCGGGTTCGAATCCTTGACTTGACGTTTTTATAGGTAATGTTCATCCCTCCTTTATTCTATCCAAATAAGTCCCCTGCACGAGTTAATGGTCTATGGAGAATGGTCATTGTAGAGTTAAGAAGTAGATAAACCTTTTCTTAGGAAATAGTTTTTTAACTAAATTTGCTGAATTAAGAAACCAAATAACTAACTTTGCTGAAAAATAAAACATACACGTTTTTCCTGAACAAACCTGTTTTAATGTCCATGAACACTTTGGTGAACTTGATGAGGTAAATTTTAATGTTAGAGTCTACTTGAAGTTCATAAAATAATAGTAAATACTTAAGTAATCACTACTTCTGTAAGATGCAGTATTTAGTTAGGTACATAGAATGTTCAATAATTTTACATGATTACAAAAACATGCTGTTCCTTTTTTACTTGTAATTTATTACATAATATTTTTCTTCTAAACTAGTCCAGATTATGGCTTACTTACCAATTTTTTTGATATTGGGAAATTGAGAATCACAGCAAGCTAACATCCTATGAATTGTTCAGTTGGAATCAGACTTTTTAAAAAGGCAAATAAAATGGCTGATTAATAATCATCAATTAACACTTCCTTCAAAACAGCATGATAAGTCTTAAAAAACATCAAAAGATACAAAATAATTTAGTGACTCTAACTGATTAAATTTTTCAGATGGAGTTATCGTAATTGATGATGATTATCTCAAAGAAAGGAAAGTCTTTGGCCAAGTTGTTTGCAGTTTCCGTTACGGCCGGGAAGAGGATGAAGTCATGGGACTCAACTTTCAGAAAGATCTTTACCTTGCTTCAGAACAAATTTACCCACCACCTGAAAAGCGTGAAGAAAACCTTACCAAGCTGCAGGTAACACTTTTGAAAATTGTCATATATGCAAATTATTACTAATTTTTTGTCCTGAATAAAACAAAAGATATGTTCATTATGTTATCAATAAATTTAAAACTAACACACTGCAGTTCTTATAAAATGAAGTTTGATCTTCAAAGTCAGTTTTTATCTTTGATAACATGATATATGTTACTACGTTGCTTCATCATGGTTTGTGATTTTGGGATGATACTGTAAAAACTTAAAGTTACATTTAATAAAGTGTCCTGTGTAATATTGCAATATAATCTGAATATATAATTAATAGCGTCCCAATCATTATGGGAATCAATGTTCATTTTACTTCGATGATACACATTGTTCCTTTTACCTCTTTTGTATGATTAGTTTTGTATTGTTTCATATTTATTTTCAGTTTAAGCCTTCCAGTTTTTTTTTACGTGGATTTTTATTATTTTTAAGTTTTTTTTTTTGCCTTAGTATATGGCCTCTTGACATAATTTTGTTGGGGAAATCAAAATCTACTAGTGTATTTTCCTGAAAAAAATACAGACACACATATACATGTATAGTTCTCAATATTAAGTGTAGTGCTTTGGAAAAATAAAATGAGAAAAATAAATCAAGCCAAAATGTTGAAACCTTCCTTCAATAGTTTAGTATATCAGAAATAGCACTGTAAGTGTATGAGCAGAAGAGTGTGTCAATACCATGGAACTTGTGTGGGTGGCAAGTGGGTCAATATTACCTACTGTAGGTGTATAGGTGGGTTAATACAACCATACCTGTAGGTGAGTGAATGGATCTGAATCAATACCACTGTACCTGAATGTGTCGGGTTTATCAAGATTTTGCAGTTTCAGTTTATTTTTAACACACTGTAAGTAAATGTCTTAAAATTTTGATTATATGGTCTCATATTTTTACAAGTTAACATTAATTTTATGAGGATTTGATGTATCAAGTTTTTGATTTGTCAGCAGTAGACACCCTCTAGTCCAGATGCTGTATGATCTGGCTGAACCAACAGAAACTAGTTGGTGGGTTTAGTTTGTATATTAGACACTCTCTATTCCAGTTGCTGGATGGCCTGGTTGAACCAACAGAAATGAGTTAGTTGGTTAAGTTCATGTACAGTAGACACTCTTTACTCCAGTTGATGTATGGTCTGGCTGAACCAACAGAAACAAGTTGGTTGGTTTAGTTTATGTACATTAGACACTCTTTACTCCAGTTGCTGGATAGTATGGCTGAACCAACAGAAACGAGTTAGTGGGTTTATTTTGTGTGCAGTAGACACCCTCTACTCCAGTTGCTTGATGGCCTAGCTGAACCAACAGAAACTGTTGGGGAATTATGTCGAATAGTGTACCCGATAGGAATTTACATATATATTTAGTTTCTGTTTACCTAATGTACAAAAAATCTCATATCAGGTGACTTGTGATTTTATTTCCGCTACACTGATGGTATATAAAACAATCTTTGCTTATGATGATTTTTTAATGAATTAATTAAAGTAATATTTCTCATCACGAATAACACAAGGATTATAATTTAATTACTTTTATTAACTGTTAGCTCTATTCATTGTATTTTCAGGAGCGCCTTATCAAGAAATTAGGTCCAAATGCTTTTCCATTCACGTTTAAAATCACTCCCAGTGCACCAGCATCAGTAATTCTGCAGCCAGGACCTGAAGACGAAGGAGAGCCTTGTGGAGTGCAGTACTATGTTAAAACATTTGTTGGTGAAAATGAAACAGATCGATCTCATCGAAGGTTGGTTTTCTTTATTACAGTGATTTTTCAGTTTTAGATAAAGCTACAATCCTTAAACTAAATTCATACAAAGCAAGCTGATGCAAAATAATTCAGTCTGTGTTGTTTGTGAAAGAATAGGGACATTTAATTAAAACATATTTAAAACTTCTTTAAATTTAAAATTTTCATTGATGCATTTTCATCTCTTCAGGCATCATTATATTATTTTAAAACAATAACAATAAATAAAATAATCATTGTCAAAATAATCTTATGATGCCGTAACAGGCAACAATACATTCATGAAACATTTAAATTTATGGACAGAAATTTAGCAAAGCATTGGCGTCAGAGACCACGCCAAGGACGCAAGAAGCACATAGCGC
Organism: Stictocephala bisonia; assembly: GCA_035578905.1. Taxonomy (NCBI): domain Eukaryota; kingdom Metazoa; phylum Arthropoda; class Insecta; order Hemiptera; family Membracidae; genus Stictocephala; species Stictocephala bisonia. Next base: position 52,738 of record JAQJVL010000838.1, read on the forward strand.
AAAATTGGTTTTTGAACTACAGTAAAAATTAAATGTTACTTATTTATCCATATTTTTTAAAACTCTTTGAAGCACAGTGGTTATTGTTACTGACCACCAAATAAGTCTGTGTCGCTGTTTGTGATATTACAATTTGTGTTTATGTTATGTAGAGGAAGTGCCATTCAGTATTGTTTTATGTTTATTGATGATATAAAGTAACAGTAAATATACAATTTTGCTTTCAACTGAACAATTCATTATGTGTTATTTGAGTGTTACAAAGTGTTTATTGCTGCTGACCACCATGCAGTATGTGTGGTTGTCTGAACTTAGTAAATAAATATTGAACCATATTATTTAGAACTTTACAGCTATGGCTGATCAACTATCAAATAGATTTATTGAAGAAATGTTAGAGGAGATCCCTAATGGCTCAGAATGTGATGATTCTGACAATTCAGAGGGATCCATTATGGAATTCTGATAAAATTTCACATAAACATAGCAGTAAACTAATTTTATTTTTACCATTTTCTTCTGAAGAATCTCAGTAAAGACGATCCAAACAAGGAATTCAGAAGAGAAGTATATGAAGAGCTCATGGCCAAAAAATGGTTGAAGTGAGAAATAAATTAAAATTTCCCCCAACGACAACTAGCGTTGAAATAAGAGCTCACAAACCATATTTGGACAAGAATATTCACCAAAAATCAGCTTCTCATCTGCCCATACACTCAACTATAAAAGATGTGCAAGATGCAGCACAAAACTAAAACCAGTACAATCAAAATGTTCCATGAGTAATGTTGCATTGTGCTCAGGCAAAGATAAAAACTGCTTTCAAGTATTCCACAAGTAGAATATATGAATGAACTTTTGCAAATTTATAACACTATCAGTTTAGTTTTAATTTCTACAAGTAAATGAAAGTTTTTACAATATGTAGTACATTATGCATTTCATTTATTACATAACAAGTACATTTTACTAAATATCATTTTAGTTAAATATCAATCAGTTTTTCTTTTTATTACACCGGTTTCACCTTGGAACTGTTAAGGTGGTCGATAGCACTAACCACAAAGTATGATAGCTTTATTGCACGGTGGTCAGGTCATTTCAACTGACCACAATTTATACATGCATCAAATTTATTTAAGAAGTTGATATTTTTTTATATTATTTTTTCAGTTCATACATAGCCAAACAGTTTTGGAAAACATGGTATCATGATACATTTCATAAAACAGATATTCTGTACATGACCTGGCCTAAAATATATTCAAATCCTGTACTTCTAAGAGTAAGGAATCATTAAAAAAGTGTTAAATTAATACACCACGAATCATAGTATTACACAATAATATTTAAAAAAATTAAATTATGCTCTGGGCTTTCAACATACTGAAATAAGTGGAAATATGTGTTATGAATGAGAAAATTTTGGTTGTCTTAATCGTGACAATTGGCAGCGCTTTCTTCTGTTGTGCGTTGGATGCCCAGCATCCAGCTAGTGCGAAGCGGGGATATTGGTAGCGGTTTATTGGTTAGTAACGCTTTCGTCTCATCTAGTGAGGCGCCGAGAGCTGAGTTTTCAAATGTAGCATAACTTTTGTTATATACTGTATAGCATTGTTAGATGTAGCAAATATAACATAGCAAATGCTAGATGCCCTATAGGTAAAATGGTGTTATGCTACATTTAGCAATGTTAATTTAAATGTTTAGGAATAGGAAGTTAGCCCTATCGCTGTAATTTTACCTTCTTATAGGTTTTGGGTTCGTCCGTCTCTCGTGGCTAGGCAAAAATATAGCAGGAGTGATTTACTATCCAACTTCTGCAGAAGTAGTCACCATATTGGATTTAAATCCCATAATATGTTAAATGCGGGCTCGAACTGTGAGTTAACAATTGGACAGAAAATTAACATTGTTAGTAATTTGAAAGAGCTTGAAATATACTAGTTTCTACTTTTTAAAATTTTGTTTTCTTAAATTTTCATAAAAATTATAAACTAATACACTAAAACCCTGAAATTTTTTTATTACAAGTCCATATTTTCTTAACATTTTAAAGTAGAATCTTTAATGTAACTTATAATGAAGAGAGTCCTGTAGAATTTGGAACCATTAAGCATTATATTAAATGGAGCACACATTTTTCCGTGCTGTACTGCAAATGGTTGCCCGAAAATTGCAAGCCGATGTTAGCAGTATATGACTAAATAGGAATTGAAAGCAACTGGGAAGACAAACGCATAAAAAGAGATTTTAGCCTGAAATATCATAAGGATATGGATACCTATTAACTAGTAAAAAATAAGTATATTCAAATTTCAAATGATCGATCTTGTTGAGGACATAGCATTAGCTACTTATTCAGAATGGCTGAAAGCTATAAATTCTTATAAATTACGAGCTGTCTATCCAAATATAGAAATAAGTCTCAGGATATTTGTTATCATGCCCGTAACCATGGCTAATTGTGAACGCAGCTTTAGTAAGTTACAGCTTAAAAAAAACTACCTGCATTCACGAACAGGCCAGTCACTATACTAAAACATCCAAGATATTGAATTTTTGTCATAAGTTGAATTGTTTTCTTGTTTATAGGAGTACAGTGGCTTTGGCATTTCGCAAGATTCAATATGCTCCATCCAAGCAAGGACGCCAGCCCTGCACTGTTGTACGCAAAGACTTCCTTCTCAGTCCTGGAGAACTTGAGTTGGAGGTTACACTGGATAAACAGGTCACTACTAAATAAATTTCATTCATAAACGATTTTTGTTATTCCAGAATTATAGTAAAAAAAGTAGAAATCAAATTTATAATGTTTCTTAATTATTAGCAATATCTTAAACAAGTCAAACATCACACAAGTTTAATTAAAAATAATTAATAAAAGTAGCAAATTCTGGTTTTAAATACTAGAACTAATAGCATTTAAACTATGTAATAATGAGTCTTCCCTGAGCAAAACATCATCTAGCATTTGAGGTCTTTATGGATAGATTCGCTGATTACACAAGGTATTCTGGTGATAGATTTTCATAATCACTTTTACCATCTCTCTTGCACAGGTGCATTCAATAGGTCACTTTCTAAGTGGCCTATCTATAGCACCCTTTAAGACTATTTTTACTATATTCAGGCAAAAAGCTTTATTGTAACAGTAAACATAGAGGATATACTTCTGTGGGGCGCTGCTCTATAAGGCATTTTTGTTAGAGTATTTACAAGACGAAAGGTTTCTAAGCTATTACTTTTATGTAATTTGCAATACAGCTGACTACTGAGCTAGAAAATTGTTGGACATGATTAACCTCTTGCACTCTCATATCCAGTATACCGGGATATGGTGTTTTCCTATACCACTCTGGTTAAAAGTGTCAGCTGCCTGTCCGTCAGCTCTCATATCCAGCATTACTGGCTAACCCTATTTTCCTCTACATCTCTGCTATGTGGTTACCTGTTCTGCACATTGGACTCTGGTGTCTGTTTACTATTACACTTTAAAACTGTTTAAATGGATATTTAAAGGTTAAGGCATTTAAATGGTATACTAGAACTAAAATTCTAATTTTTACTTTTTTCATTATTTGGTTTATTTATTTTATTGCAATTAAAACTCATTTTGCTATAAAATTGTTTAATATTTTAAAATTATTTTAAGTAAACTCTAATTAGAGGACAGTTTTTAATTTTTAAAAAGGATCTGGTTTTGTAAATATTGTTTATATAATATCTATAAAAATGATGTAAATAAGATAAAATATTAAATAAAATTTTTAAAATACTACAAGAAATCCTTGAATAATAATGTCTAAAAAAGTAAAAAGTTTGTATAAAAGTCAAAATTTACAGAAAAAAGTACCTTAACAATTAGGTAAAAAATAAACTTGGATAAAAAATTAAAAATGTTAAATTAAATACTTAAATTACATATATAGTCTGGCAGCCCTAGACACAGTGCATCAGCTTTGTTCTTAATTTGTATCCCTTTGATGATACTGGAATGATGGAAAAGCTTACTACACAACTTAGGAGAACATTTGTCTTTCATTTTTAGTTAGTTGAAAGAATAAAATAGGGCTATAAATATTAGAAAATTATGTTTATTTATCACAATGTCATGCATCAAGAACTTTTAGCTAGTAAAGCTATTTTTTTTACTAATAATAACCAAATTTTATTATTAAAAATGTATTTGTTCTGATTCTTGTAATAGTTCTGGGGAATAAACACAGGTCACACCATGTACTAGTTACAGTACAAATTAAATAAACCTTGCATAATAATATCCATTAATACTGGATACAAGAGCGTTCGAGGGAATTCACCAGCTATAATGGATATGGGAATTGACGAGCATGAATATGCAGTTTCTTATAAGAGCTGTAAAGGAAATTACAGATAGCCTGAATACAAGAGTTGAAGGACAGAACAATCAAAATTTCAAAGAGTGCACAAGGGGTTAATCAGGTGTCATCTAATTATATTATTGTGTTTATTTGATTTCATAACACAATAAATAGCATTTTTGCATTGGGGGGGGGGGGGGGTCAAAACACTTGTGAGTCTTTGAACAATGGGGTATGATGTAGACTCAAAAACCACACTTGGTGTTTATGAAGCCATAAATGTACTTAGAATGGGGGAATATTGTAAAATCCTGAATTTTGAAACATTTAGGCAACAAATGCATTGAGAATATTACAACAACTTGATGAGCTTAGATCGTGAAATTGGAAAAGGCCATCCAAGAAATAGGCAAAATGCAGAAAAAAAAACAAATTCAGCAAGAAGGAAACTAGCAGACTTATATGAAGAGCGTGAGGATCTAGAAAACCATTCCTAATTAGCTGGGATGCAATGAACAGTTTAATGTACATAAACCAGCGTTGTTTAGGTCTACGCCATGTTTTCTGAAAGTTGCTATTTTTTCACACATAATCCTTTATTTTTTCTAAAGAATCCTTATACATTATTTTGTTCTGTCTTGTTAATCTATATTAAATGCACATTTTAAGTAGACAGCCCCCTAGATGTTCTAATTTAAATTACGGTACATTTGTTATTACTGATAATATTTTGAATAAATTAAAGATATTAATAAACATTTCTTAAATTAATTAACTAGACTAAAAACTGTAATATTGGCATTTATAATATTGTTACTTATACCCTGTGACAATCTTTAGATTAAGAATCACTTTTATACTGCCCCTAATACTACCTTGCATGCTTTTAACGATTATTACAGTATTAACATTTTATCAAATATTTTCATACATTCTTGCTTACAATATTGGATTAATTTTAGTCTTTAAAATCTTTAATATATAACCACTTAAGCCTAAGATGAATTGTGTAAAATTTTCTCTGATAAAATAAATGTTTATCACAGTTGTACCATCATGGAGAAAAAATTGCTGTAAACATTTGCATCCGAAACAACAGCAATAAGGTGGTAAAAAAGATCAAAGCAATGGTGCAGCAGGGGATTGACGTTGTTCTCTTCCAGAATGGGCAGTATCGCTCATCTGTGGCGAGTTTGGAAACACAGTAAGCTATTTCATTTAGTTTTCTCTTAAAATATGTTTAGTAAATACATGAGTAGTCATTACATCAACAGTTTTAGGAGAGCTTTCATTCAAACATAGCAAAGTACAGAAGATAAACATGTTTTAAGAGTTTTATTTTTTTCAGGTGCTTAAAAAGTTATTTAAGACTGTTTTCCTTTAGAACTAAATAATTTATTCTATTGATTGTATTCATTGATTCTGAGCTCTCACTACGGACATCAACATAATCGACAGTCTGGTATTTGAAGTGACATCACCTTGAGAGAGATAGAGCCGAGACCATGCTTGTAAAACATTGACTTCACACTGTCCGCTCATGTGGGCCCAGTGAAGCTGGGTTTCCTATTCTATTGTTGCAGATAGTTCCAGCAGTCTACCTCTACCTGTCTCTCTGACATACACTGAAGTAACTAATAGTCTATCTCTCTCTGTCTCTCCAACATACACTGAAGTAACTAATAGTCTACCTCTCTCTGTCTCTCCAACATACACTGAAGTAACTAATAGTCTACCTCTCTCTGTCTCTCCAACATACACTGAAGTAACTAATAGTCTACCTCTCTCTGTCTCTCCAACATACACTGAAGAAACTAATAGTCTACCTCTCTCTGTCTCTCCAACATACACTGAAGTAACTAATAGTCTACCTCTCTCTGTCTCTCCAACATACACTGAAGTAACTAATAGTCTATCTCTCTCTGTCTCTCCAACATACACTGAAGTAACTAATAGTCTATCTCTCTCTGTCTCTCCAACATACACTGAAGTAACTAATAGTCTACCTCTCTCTGTCTCTCCAACATACACTGAAGAAACTAATAGTCTACCTCTACCTGTCTCTCCAACATACACTGAAATAACTAATAGTCTATCTCTCTCTGTCTCTCCAACATACACTGAAGAAACTAATAGTCTACCTCTACCTGTCTCTCCAACATACACTGAAATAACTAATAGTCTACCTCTCTCTGTCTCTCCAACATACACTGAAGAAACTAATAGTCTACCTCTACCTGTCTCTCCAACATACACTGAAATAACTAATAGTCTACCTCTCTCTGTCTCTCCAACATACACTGAAGAAACTAATAGTCTACCTCTACCTGTCTCTCCAACATACACTGAAATAACTAATAGTCTATCTCTCTCTGTCTCTCCAACATACACTGAAGTAACTAATAGTCTACCTCTACCTGTCTCTCCAACATACACTGAAGTAACTAATAGTCTACCTCTCTCTGTCTCTTTAACATACACTGAAGTAACTAATAGTCTACCTCTCTGTCTCTCCGATATACAATGAAGTAACTAATAGTCTACCTCTCTCTGTCTCTCCAACATACACTGAAGAAACTAATAGTCTACCTCTCTCTGTCTCTCTAACATACACTGAAGTAACTAATAGTCTACCTCTCTCTGTCTCTCCAACATACACTGAAGTAACTAATAGTCTACCTCTCTCTGTCTCTCCAACATACACTGAAGTAACTAATAGTCTACCTCTCTCTGTCTCTCCAACATACACTGAAGTAACTAATAGTCTACCTCTCTCTGTCTCTCCAACATACACTGAAGTAACTAATAGTCTATCTCTCTCTGTCTCTCCAACATACACTGAAGTAACTAATAGTCTACCTCTCTCTGTCTCTCCAACATACACTGAAGTAACTAATAGTCTATCTCTCTCTGTCTCTCCAACATACACTGAAGTAACTAATAGTCTACCTCTCTCTGTCTCTCCAACATACACTGAAGTAACTAATAGTCTACCTCTCTCTGTATCTCCAACATACACTGAAGTAACTAATAGTCTACCTCTCTCTGTCTCTCCAACATACACTGAAGTAACTAATAGTCTACCTCTCTCTGTCTCTCCAACATACACTGAAGTAACTAATAGTCTATCTCTCTCTGTCTCTCCAACATACACTGAAGTAACTAATAGTCTACCTCTCTCTGTCTCTCCTACATACACTGAAGTAACTTATATAAACACTTGCCTGAGCCCTTATTTGAACTAATCACCATTAGATAGTGGCACAGATGCATTAATGGAAAATACATTGCCTTGAATATTATTTTTGTTTTTACTGTCAAAGACGCAACTAATAAAATAAGATTTACAATACATAGTTCAGACTCCACATCAAATGTGCCTAGCTCCCTGCTCTTGCCACTGGCCTTCTACCATTAAATATAATTTTTATTGTTATTTGATTTGTATGGAAAATAAGTCCATGGCTAGAGTCAATATGAAGTCAGCATTGTGATTTTACTTTTTCTATATGTATTTAATTTCGCTGAATGAGAGCACAGTGGTGTAATGTAAGAAAGCACATTAAATCATTAAGTTTTTGAAAAAGACACATCAACTTTATTTCTTCTACTGCTAATCATCCATCAGGAAAGTTAAAGTATAACTAAAACAACAAATAATCGTATTATTTAATATTTCTTGCTTAACAGAACTTTTAGTGGGAAGCAAGATTGCAGGAAAATATCTATAGCATCATAGAAAAGGCCCTGAGTATTTATGCAACATAACTGTACAATCTCTACATCTATACTCATTGTTATTTCTTATTCAAAACTAGATATTTACTTATATAAAGAAATTCATGATTTATTTTTTTTTTAGAGAAGGCTGTCCTATCCAACCTGGGTCGTCTTTGCAGAAGATTATGTACCTGACTCCGACCCTTGAATCCAACAAGGATCGTCGAGGTATTGCACTGGACGGCAAACTCAAGAGTGAAAATACGAACTTGGCGTCATCTACTTTGTAAGTTATTGTTGATTAAACCCTTTAATTATTTTTTTAGCTCCAATAAAAAGAGAATAATAATTCAAGTAAAAACAATCTGATAAAAAATAATTTAATTTCTCATCTTAACTACATGTAGTTATAATATCTTTAATAATCCTGAAAGCAATTTAATTCTGAATATTGTTTTTTTTTTAGACTGGCGTCAGCTGACCATAAGGATGCATTTGGCATTGTTGTCTCATACTCTGTAAAGGTAAAACTATTCCTTGGAGCCCTCGGAGGGGAAGTAACTGCAGAGTTGCCATTCATACTTATGCACCCTAAGGTACGGATTCAAAATATTCAAATAGATTCTAAAGGGCTATCAAAAAAAGAGTAGAACACTACTACTACCTTTGTATGTACACCTTTATTAGCTATTGGATAATAAATATTATAATTTATTTTGAACAAATCAAGACACAAGCTTACTCTGTTGGAAGGAAAAAATTGTCATTTTAATTACAATATGATTGACTTTTTAGTTTACAGAAATCGTAGTCGGTAAGGTTGCTGAAAATAGTTGTTTGGATGGAAAAAATGCATCTATTGATTAACATGCATCTATAAAACATTTGACTGTTATTGGAGTAGGAAATTTAAATTTTGACAAATAATTTGTTGAAAAAGTGTTGTGAAATAAAACATTTACAGACATTTATTAGTAAGAATTTCTTTAAATAATTAACTAGACTAAAAACTGTTATAGTGGCATTTATAACAATTAATTAATTATTCAAGATATTATGTATACCCCTTCTTATTTAAAATAATAAGTCATGCATGCTTGAGGCTGAGAATTATTGTTTAATTTTACTCCTTACTTAATATGGAGCAGTTGGAATCCAAGTTATAAAACTGTTATAGTGGCATTTATAACAATTAATTAATTATTCAAGATCTTATTTATACCCCTTCTTATTTAAAATAATAAGTCATGCATGCTTGAGGCTGGGAATTATTGTTTAATTTTACTCCTTACTTAATATGGAGCAGTTGGAATCCAAGTTATCATCCAAATCACCGATTTGGCATTTTTTTGTAGGTGAACTTAAATTAAATCCCCTAAAAGCAGAGTATATCATCATGTAAACTCAGTATAAAAAACAAATGCAAAAATTAAAATTCTAAAGCTCTTACTAGGTGTGAAGAAAAAATAAAAAATTCTATTTCATTTTTATAATAATTTAAAATATAATTTATTATAATGTATTTATATGTGAATTAAAATAATATTCTTTGAATCTATAAATATATTGTGATGATGAGATTCAATTAAAAATAAGTGAGAATAAAAATATGAATATTCTCTCAACCACTTCACATAAAGCATATGCTTTCCCATATTTAAGGAACGATTTTATATAATAGAATTCCCACTTAGTAATCAAAATTCTGGGAAGCATCCAAAAGCTGTTAATATTGGTGCTGGGCCCATAAATCAAATCAAGTGTTTGATAGTTTGAAAATAGATCAGAAAAAACTCCAGCACCTACCGAAGATTTGTTGAGTTAGTGTTGAACCATCTGAATAAATATGAGTCCATAAAGGTTTTGGATAATTTTTATCTATTGTAGATACTTAGTTGCTTTAGTATTTCAGGGTTTAGGTCAGATTTTTTGGTAGTTTTTGTTAAGTTTAAGTTAAATTGTATGTTATTAATTTCAATTGAGTTTTCAGGAATCAAAAAGCATTCTGATAGAAAAGATAAGTTTTAAGTAATTTGGCATTGATGTATTTTTTTAATAAAACCATCTTGAGTTTTTAGCTTTTCAACTAAGTTTGAAGGATTTTCCAAAATGCATTATTATGTAGTCTTAACAAATTTTCATATAAAATAAGTGCTTTTTCTTGAATAATCATTTCTATTGGCATATACTTTGTTAAAGCAAGCATTGCATTAATGGGTGTAGTTTTAATTGCTCCTGTAATTAGCCTTAATGATTGGTTTTGAATGCATTCAAACTTATTTAATTGTGTTTGATTAGCAGTTATAAGTACTTCACAACAATATATTAAATTAGGTTGTACATATAGTTTGTATGTTGTATTGAATGTTGAAATGTTACCTTCCATTTTCTACCACATAATCTTTTCAAAATATTGAGTTTTTACTAGCTTTTGTTGTTTCATTTTCAATTTGACTTTACCAACTTAATTTGTTATCAAATACTACACAGAGATATTTACTATTTTCTTTCTGAACAAGGATGATATCATCAAATTTTAGTTGTGGATGTATTAATTTGTTCATGACAATATGAAAAGATTGCAAGTAAGTTTTGTTAATATTGACTGTGATACCATTTTCATAGCTCCATTTTTTTTAATTTTAAAAATGATTCATTGAGGATTATTTCATTTTTCTTTTTTGCATTGTATTTAGATGTTTTTATCCACATAACTACATCATCTGCGTACATGAGACAGTTAGTGCCTTTAACTTATTTCAGTGACTTTACCAAGTTACTTATATATATTGAATAATGTACAACTAGTCACAGTACCTGTTTGTAATATTTTTGATCTTGATAAAGCTTGACCATACTTAAGGCTGTTTGGTCAAAAAAATGTTCAATTTTTTCAATTACTTTATATCAGCTATTAAACGCCTCCCAAGTAATTCTTTCATTAAAATTGTGTTTATAGTTATAAATACATCAACTCAAAGATGCGAATTTTGGCTTTCTTGGTACATGCAAAATTAAGAAACTATTTTCCCGATTATTCCCAAATTTTAAAAACAGGCCCTCACAGGACTGGTCTTGCTCAGCATTTATTTTAAATTACACAATTTTACTGCAAATTTGCTAATTTGATTTTAAATAATTAATTTGTTTTTATTTTATAACGACAAGAAATACAATGTCATATTTGGTATCCTATGCTTTTTAATTATTACACAATTTACAAAATTGATTAACTTTATATACTCAACTTGTGGTTGTACTCTTACCCGCATGTTATATTACAATCCAATCACTACGCACACGTACAGCAAGACACAGCACCCCCACCCTCAGGATAACGCTTCAACGACTTCCTGCAATTATATAGACGGGGAGAGGAAGGGGGTGAGTGTCTGTGTATACATCATTGTGATAAGTATTGTTGGAACTAACGTAACATACAATCTTTTACACCAATATTTGCCATCTTTTTTAGTGAGTGTTTTCTTCATATAGAGTCATAAGCACATTTGAAATCAACAAAAACTGCAGTTAGTATATTACTTCTATTAATGCTGTTCTTGATGTGCTGACTGAGTGTTACTACGTGTTGGTTTGTAGATCTGTGATAGCGGAAACCAGCTTGTGAGTGAGATAGTAGGGCGTGTTATTCAAGAAACCAATTAAGTCTTTTATTGATCATTCTTTCCATTATCTTGGCCGAAACACTTGTTAAAGGAAATTGGTTGATAACTTGCTGTGTTCATTGCGAGTTTGTCCTTTTTTAATGTTGGGATTATTATTGCTTGTTTCCATCTTGTTGGAAATTAATATTAAAATCCATATTAAAAGTTATTTCTTGCAAAAGTCTTATCCCTGAGACTCAAAATTGGGTATTGACAAATCCTTTGAGAACATGGATGGAATCTTCAATTAATCAAGTAGTGAAACATTATTTTTCAGGCTTATTTTATTCATCAGACAAAAATATCTTAGTACATAGTTTTTTTCTATGATTTTCTAAGAATTTAGTAGTCATTTTCATTCAAACTTTGAATTAAAAAAATTGTAACTAGAACATTGGAATATAAGATATGTTCAAGAATATCCTAATTATTAGTACCTTATATTAGATTTCACTGTATTTAATGTGTACATTATTTTTAAAAGGTCTGCTGAAAAATACTTAATATAATATTTACAGATGCTTTTGTAATTTTAAAATAAAAACAAATGTAAACTGAATTATCAAAGTTATTTATTTGCAGCCAGGAATTGGGAGTTCAAAACTGTTAACTGAAGACAGCCAAGGACAAATTGAATCTTTCCAACAAGAGGAAAAAGTTCACTAGGAGAAAAAGTTCACATATTCAGCTCAACTCCTACAGTTGAATTTGAACACAAGGGCATTTTTTTAAAATATAAAAATGATAGTAATAAGCAAATATCTATTTGCTGTGCATTAACTATGTTATTAGTGTTTTTATCACTGTTCTTATTAAAATAACAATTTAATACTTTTTCCTGTGTTTTTTTCTTTACTGACAAAGAATTTGAAGATCATCTTGGAGAATTATTGAAGAGTAAAAAGTAATGTAAGAATATTTTACAAAAATGCACTTAAATACAAGGCATTATAAATTTCTAAAAAGATTGTGTGGTTTATTTTATTATAAATAAAATTAATCTTCTAATTAGTCAGTTTTGTAATATGTCTGTAAACCTTGTTATACCTGTAGATGTACAAATTAGAATTTATTTCGAGATTCATAAGTTATAAAGTACAAGTTTTTTATCCATAACATCTATTGGTGATGAATGAAATTTTTATTTTTATTTTTTTGGCAGCTGAAAACAACTACACAAGTAATGTTAGAACTTAGGCTTAAGTGGCCGGTGTCATAACTAGAATCTACATTTTCCGGTGACAACCGTGTCAAGGTACTATCTACAATATTTACAAGATAACCAGACATTTCGCCCATACTGTGATGTGGCATCCTCAGTGGTTTCTCAGAGACTGTTTCTAGGATGCACTGAGATATCTGCACTGAGATTTATTTCTAGGAAGCACTACGGATGTCACATCACAGTATGGGCAAAATGTCTGATTATCTTGTAAATATTGTAGATAGTACCTTGATGCGTTTGTCACCGGAAAATGTAGATTCTAGTTACACAAGTGATGACCAACCATCATAATCATAATTTATACAGCATCACCTAGGAGACACTTATAGTGAAAGCAAACAATACCATCCATTACGAAAACACCTACACTTGATCCAGTCATACTCGACAATTATTTTGGCACCTGACAAAGTACACAGGTGACAGGCCAATTATGAAAGTCATAATTTGTACAGTATCACCTAGGAGACACTTATAACGAAAGAAAACAACACCATCCATCAAGGGTGGATTACAACTACACTTTTTCGATAATTATTTAAAACTTAAACCCCAATCAAATAAATACAGAAGTAGGCTGCTTTCGTTTGAATTCATTGAATTAGCTAGACAAAAACTATAAATCTGTTTTGATGGTGTCAGTCTAAAAAAATCAAAAATCCGAAATTCTTGTGAGTCAGTTTGGATCTGTAATATATACACCTACAATAGATATTCCATCTAATAGAAATATTTGTGCCAGTAACTTTGTTAGTTAGTGAGGCCCACAACCACAGCTGGTTTAAACTGCATTACATTTACATGGAACTATTCTAGCGCTACACATTGGACCACATAAACAGCTCATATTTTGAGACTCTAAATTTAACATTGGATGGGAAACTCTTTTTTTGTATAATATCAATAGTTTGGATCAATTTATTTTAAAAGTCACCTACTGAAAACAGCGCTAATGTGAAAACCAGACCTAACATTGTACAGCAAGCTGCTATATCGTCTTTAAGAACCACTGCACATTTCTTAAAGTACTACAGCTTTGTCATTGGTTTACTCCAGAGTTGAAAAATTGTTGCCATTAATTTAATCTCAACAATATAAGATGTCAATGTCCAATGAGATGGGGTCTCACTGCATTGGATATAGTCCTCATTGACTATCGAGATTCTCTCATTGCACTCCTCTACCGCAGTTTCTAGTGCTGTGCAACATAGCTCTTCCTCAAGTGAAACACAAAGATTCATTACTTAGTTTTCTAGTTATATTTTAAACTAATTCTTTCCAAAAACTAATTATACTCGTATATCAACTTGGGATATGTTTGACAGTTAGAGCCATTTTGTTGTATCAGACCCTATGAATGTAATTCGTGGAATGAACCTTCATAAGCGATCAGCTTTCACATAGTTGTGCAAAGATACTACTGGAAATATAAGTGGGGAAAGAAAAATGATTGCAGAGGATAAACATCTGTGGATCACTTGGTTAATGAATGCCCATTATAATCTTTTCAGTAGGATTATTGGTCTTGGTATTTGGCAAACAATACCACTGTACGTGTATGAGCGGGCGGGTGGGTCAATACCTCTGTAAGTGTATGGGTGGGTGGGTGGGACAATACCACTGTACGTGTATGAGCGGGCGGGTGGGTCAATACCTCTGTACGTGTATGGGTGGGTGGGTGGGACAATACCACTGTACGTGTATGGGCGGGCGGGTGGGTCAATACCTCTGTAAGTGTATGGGTGGGTGGGTGGGACAATATTACTGTACGTGTATGAGCGGGTGGGTGGGTCAATACCTATGTACGTGTATGGCTGGGTGGGTGGGACAATACCACTGTACGTGTATGGGCGGACAGGTGGGTCAATACCTCTGTATGTGTATGGGTGGGTGGGTGGGCAGCTTAATACAAATTGTTGAAATGGAAAACTATGTTTTTGGTGTTTTCATGGAGAAAAACTGCCCCCTTAACTTAACGAATTTGGCGAGGTAAAAAAATAAACCATCAAATTTGATTTAAGAAACATTTGAAAGTATCAATTTCACCTAAACACATTCACAAACATATCAAATTATAGCTGAAGTTTTTTTAATATTGTATTTTTGTGGATACATTGTCAACTACATTTTTATAATTTTATCTCAACTATTATGAACAAATGGCATTTTATTTTAAATGTTAAATAGTATATAAGACTTCAGAGCACATGAACAACAAAAAATCTAACGCATTTTTATGAGAAAACACATTATATTTCCAAATGTTGATTTACCTATTGTATATAGTCTGTTAGGATAGTTATAAGATCAGCAAACTTACCTAAGAAGACAAGCCCACTAACACCTTATAGTCCAGTCACTGAAAGGTTTTCACCTCTGAAAGATATCAAGATGCATAGGTTTTTATGAAAATTTGAAATAAGTTGTAAAATAAGCCAATCAAAAAGTTATATAGTTCCGATATGCGTTTCTACACCGAATCATACCCCTTCTCAGGGGTGGTTAATTCAAAATTGCAAATAACACCGGGAGTTGGTATACTTATTAATTTTAAGCAAAAAATGACTTATAATTTTTGTTCAAAAACCCAGTAATTTTTTAGTTATTAGTGAATAAAAATTGCAAAATAAAACATGTTTTTCACGAATAACTCAAAAATCTTATGGTCTACAAAAATATTGTTACTATCAAAAATAAAGTTTATAAAAAAAAACAAAGAAAACGGTCTATTTTTATTGCCTTATTTTTTATCGGGAGTGAGTTAAATATCCTTGATTATGCCATTTTATTGGCCATAAATTAACTGTGAAATTCAACATAAAATAACGCAAAAATTTAGAAAATACTCTTCTAACTTTTTTTAAAGTACGCACAAAGAGCTTTATTTTACGCACTTATTGCAGTTTATAGTACAAAAGTGATGAAGTTACTATAAAATCAGTCAAGGTAACTAAAGAAAAAAGGTCACTTTTGAAAAAGAAATTAACAATAAAACTGAAGCCATTACTAATATACCAGTGTTAAAATTTATCAGAATCCAACTATAATTTACTTTATTTATATGTCAGTTATAAGTTTAAAAATATATTTGTGCTATGGAGGTTTTATTTCATGCACTCGTCTAGAAAACTGAATAAAATTTGTGTTAATGAGGTAGTTGGTCCGTAAAATTCATGTTATAAAGGTTATTTTATCATTGAGTGTTATGGGAGATTCAAGGGGATTTGAAAAAAATCGTTCTATCAAGGTTCTACTGTAATAGGGATTTATAAAAGCACGAGACTAAAAATAAAGTTATTATTTGCTTGAAAACAAATCCAGATATTTGTTTTCAGAGATTATTTATATATTATATATCGTATGGTTTGTTGTGAGCTACCATTTGTCAGTAATAAAGCTGCGATGTATTTTTGGATAAATAACCGAAAGTCATGATTATATATTCATTGAGTATAAAATGTAAAGTGATCTCCTGTCACAAAGCTAAGTTCAATCCATCGAGCCATCTAACACCTGCCTCACTGAATCTGTGTTTGCTGACAAATCCCTCCGTAAAAGAGCGCAGATGGCACTCTGTAACTATGTGATCCATTGTTTGGATAGACTTCCCGCAATCACATGACTTATCTACTGTCAATCCCCATTTATACTTCCAGTAACTGCATCTGCCAAAGCCAGTTCGGAATCGATTTAACAGTGTCCACTCCCTACGAGGGAGGTTCATCCCACCCAGATTATTTATGAGGAATCGTTATGAAAACCTTAATTTCATTGATTTGGATTATATTATAAGATTACATTTTATTCATGAAAATATGTTACAGTGGAGTTCCGATATAACGAACCCCGATATAAAGAATTCCCCGATATAACAAATTTTTTAAAATCCCCTTCAAACGTCTATAACACAATGTAAAAAATACCCATATATAATGAATTATTTCAGTTTTAACCCTTGATATAACAAATTTTTACGATTTGCGGAGATAGATTAAAATCCCTGTATTGTGAATATTGAGTCTAGCAAACCCCTATATAATACACGCAACCCCTGTATTACTCATTTTTCCGTTACAAACCTCGGTTTAGCGTAGTTGAGTATAGATTGTGGTAACTCATGGACAAGTCGAGATATGAAAACTATGGGACCTGCTTCCCGCCCCCTTCCTCTACAACCATCAGTCAGTCAGTGCCGCATTGACACTGTTTGTTTTCAGTGTGATCAGTACCTAGTGTTGTTATCGTACAGTACATCGAAGTGTAATCGTTTTTTAAATTTTGTGTTCGTGTTTGCTATGGTGCAAAAACACAGTAAAAAATCGCTTACAGTAGAATTTAAACGTAAAGTGAGACAATTTGTTGAAGAAAATCTCAAAAAGAAGAAATTGGTGAATGCCAAGAACTTTGACATCATGCCCTCCACATTAATTATAATAGTAAACTGATTTTCTGTTATTAAAAAGAGTTATTTTGTATTTCACTATATTTATACTAACTAGCCTATAAGCTTTAATTGGATTATAGTAAGGTTGAGTCACTTTGGGCAGGGCAAAACTTCTTTTTTCAATTATATTTTTACCTGTCATTAAACAAATTTGCTTTATGTAACTATCTTAGTAAGAAAATGTGTACTTTACAGAGGTACAGTTTTTGGTTTATTTAATAACCAAGAGAGACCCAAAGTCACCTCACTGATTGGGGTGACTTTGGGTGCCAATGCTTTTTGCATTGTAGATCAATGCCACCTGAATGAAGTTGTGACTTTGGGCCATAATCTAAACGTGTACAATCTGTTGTATATTGTGTAATTTTTGGAGTTTCCTAAAAAAAATTACAGAATTTTTCCTATCTGAAGAACCATAGCTTTGCAAGATAGGTTGGTAAAATGGATTAAAAAAAGTTGATAGGAGTTTACTAGTAATTTCACCAATTACTAGTAAACGGAGCACATAAAAGAAATAAAGGAAAACATTCCACCATACTTAGGATGAAATATAAAAACTTACCCTAAATGCCAAAATATGGTAGGTTTTGGCACTTAGTAGCATAGTAACCTCCACTGAACTTAAATTCTCAGTTCTGTTAGCCTATATAAAGTAATTACTACATACACATAGGTTCTGATAATAAAGAGATTGAGTTTATTGTATCTATATATTTATATAATATTTACAGATAACTTCTTGACTTTACTGAATATTATCAATAAGTCATTTATTTAAAGTGACAATACAACATTGCATTAACTTAGTCAATATTTATAGTTCTTAGTTTTTATAAGTCTTACAAACCAAAAATAAATACAACATTTTATTAGTATCAATTAAATGTATACCATTTCATACTATTTATAACTTAAAACTAAAAAATATAAATCTAACGTGCACAACATGTGCTGAGTTATTTACATTGAACCGCCAGCAGTAAATTCATGAACGCTGTAGTAAAATCTATCCACGAGTATGGCTCTGAACTTATTTTGAAAGGTTTAATTCCAACTTGATTTCAAGAGGTAACTTATTGAAAAATCTAATGCTATGATAAAAAAGGTGATTTTTGAAAAAAGACGTGCAGTGGTGAGGAACTTTGATATGTGTACTGTTCCGGAGAGAGTGGTTATGGGCGGATGAAATTGGGCTAGAAAATGATAAAAAGGTTCTCCTTGACAAATATTAAGCAAGATAATATGTACTTCGAGGGAAATTTCAATAGGTTATTGACACGAAATATTTCCCTGCAGGTTTGTCGTCTTTGGAGACCAAATATTGCTCTAACAGCGCGTTTCTGGAGACGGAAAAGGAACAAGGTCCTTGAGTTTTCGGCTCCCCAAATCGATACGGCATAGTTGAAATGTAAACTACACCGTAGTAGGCAGAAAGCATTACCTCCACTCCGGCAAATCTAGATAGGTGGCGCTGGAGGAAAATTCCTGAGCTAACCCGACTGCATATGACTTCAACATGAGAATGAAAATTAAGTGCGGCATCCAGATGAAGACCTAGAAATTGTACTGATTGAGCAGTTCCTATCTGTTTTTCACCCAGCAAAATATTTATTCCAATGTTATTTTGTGCTCTTTTTGTACTTATGTGAAAATCAAGAATTTTAGTTTTGTCTCCATTCAGTGAAAGTAAATTTTCGTCAAACCATTGGAACAAATTATTGGCCTCAATGGATCCACGTACCTCCAGATAGATCCTCCATACTAGAGCCAGATACAGATAATGACGTGTCGTACGCAAAGAGGCACAACTCTCCTGATGTTATACTATGCTCTCAGTTTAACTCTCAGTTTGCCTATGTTTATTAATGAAGCAGTTCATTAATAAACAGCAAAAACAGGACGGGGCCGAGGATGGATCCCTGTAGCACTCCACTGGCAATGACTTTTTCCTCTGAACGATGAGCACGTATATAACCATAATTATCCGTAGCAGTTATTTCCACATATTGCTTACGATTTTTTATGTAGGAACTTAACCACTCTTGGGCCAAGAGATACATAGATAATTTCTTCAGCAACAAGTCATTGTTTATGTTATCGAACGCCCTGCTTAAATAGAAGAAAACTCCCAAGTTACACAGTTTTGAGTCAAGACATCTAGTAATGTTGGATATAAGAGTGAACATGGCATGTACTGTTGTTTTGTTGTTTACAAAACCAAACTGTTTTTTTGAAAAGAACGTTGTTCATTTTCAGGAAGTCACAGAGTCTGGTGAGGACTTCTTTTTCAAACTTTTAATATTGTTTATAGAATGTAAATGGGCCAAAAGTTATCACATGCATTTTCACCTTTATTCTTTTTTATAGGTTTAATAATTGCTAGTTTTAGGGCTGTCGGGAATTTTCCCTGCTGAAAAGAAGAATTGATCAGGTGGCTGAGAGGCATAGACAGCAAGTCAATCGTTTCTTTAAGAATTATAGAGGATATGCCATCTGATGCTGCTGACTTTTAGCTCGTCAACCCTTTTGCAATAAGTTCAACTTCTTTTTCTGTCACTGGGCGAAAAAAGAATGAATCAGCTACATCACCACCTACAGCTTTAGGCCTTTTGACCCAACATCTTTCATTCCACCTACCTTAACAAAAAAATAATTTACTATGTTTGCCTTTACCTTTGGTTTCTTAATTACTTAACCATCATCCTTTACTATTACAGTCAGTTTATGTGTTTGCGATTTTCCTGATAGGTTATCATTAATCACTTGCCACATTGTCCTCGTTCTAATCTCAGATGATTTATTTTGCTTAAGATTTTCTCTTATTTGCTATCTATTATGAGGTTTATGTAGGTATTTTTTATCTTCAAGTAATATTGCCTCGAGAAGTGAGTAGAATCGATGTCTTTAGTAATAACGTAAATTTCTTGTACTAGTTACCTAAGGTTTTGGATTTCAGGGCTGAGTTTAATTTTATTTGTAATTTTGTTTATTTGTTTTAGTTTAATCTTTTTTTCAGGAAAACATATTTCACTAATTGTATTCTCTACCAAATGAAACTGGGAAAAGTAACCAGCATCTAGACCGGTGTAAAGTTAGGTTCAAGTAGGGGAGGGTGGGCCACAATGGAACATGGGCCACAGTGGAACATCTATATTTTTTTTGTATTCCGATAGTCTGCCAACTGCTGCACTCTGTGAGTGAACTTTAAAACTATTTTTCTACCCATAGTGCATTGTTGCAAATGGCTGACTTCATGTAAGGAAAAGATATTATTCATGCTTTGATTTTGACATCTTGAAGTAACTTTTCCAGGTCAGTTCTTCACAACTTCAACTTCTATTTTCAGTTATTAGAGGTAAGTGTCACACACCAGCCTAAAGAACAACTCATTCTAAAACTTTTAGACTAGTTAGCATATTTTTAGAAAGTTCTGAAGTCGAATTAGGGTTAGTTTTTCTGATCTAACAGACATGGGCCACGATGAAACACTTGATGTTGTGGCCCATTGTGGCAAACAGTTCCATTGTGGCCCAACATCAAGTGTTTCATTGTAACTAAAGTTATTACCTCTGTATTACTTCTTTCAATAAATCTGTTACTTCATTTATCTGAATGTGAATCTGTTCAGGAAGATACATCAAACACTTTGAAAAAGTTATTCGAATGTCTTGACAATAATCTTTCCAATTATTCACATGCTAAGTGTGATGAAAATTTAGCATATGGAGTAAATGTAGCAGAGGGTCAATTGAGAAGTATTTCAAAATTTTTGGAGACAAAGAGTAAATTGTTTATGAGAGTTCAAGCAATACAGACACTGGTGGTGAGGGTCTTGGAAAAATTGAAAATGAATTGTCAATCTACTCCTTTTCATGTAAGTTATCATTAACATCATCATACAGTATATGGGAGAGTAATATGAATCCTCAAAGATTATTTTCAACAACAAGGGATTTCGAGCTTCTCTACCTATTATATGTTTATAATTTAATAATTTGATTTAGTTGCTATTATTATAATGTAGTAATAATGACTATTTGTTCTTTTCACAGATCACTATGTCAAGAGGAAGGAAGAGGAAGACAGAAAAGGGATTGTTTTCTGAGGAGACAATGAGGCATGCAGTCAAGGATGTGATTGAAAAAAAAAAAATGTCTCTTCGCCAGGCATCCAGGGAGTATGAACTGAAACTCACCACACTACAAAGGTATGTAAAGAAAGTGCATGCTCAAGGGCAAGACATACAAATGGCCCCAAAATATAGAAGCCGGCTGGTTTTCACGGAGGATGAAGAAAAATCCCTTGAAGAATACATAATTCAGTGTTCAAAAATGTGCTATGGGAAATCCACTAAAGATTTCAGAGAACTTGCTTATGAAATGGCAAAGATAAATAACAAAAAAATGCCTGAAAATTGGGGAAGAAATAAAAAGGCTGGAATTGATTGGATGCAAGATTTTTTAAAGAGACACCCTAGATTAAGTGTCCGACAACCTGAGGGCTGCAGCTTATCAAGAGCCACGGCGTTCAACCAACACAATGTTGACTGTTTTTACCAGAATTTAAAAACTGCTCTTGATCGTTCTGAGAAATTTGCTAATGGAACTCGCATTTATAATCTAGATGAAACAGGAACCACCACAGTGCAAAAGCCTAAAAAGGTTATAGCTGAAAAAGGCATAAAACAAGTCAGCCAGTGTACAAGTGCTGAAAGGGGTGATCTTGTCACTACATGTTGCATCATAAGTCCAACTGGTAATAGTCTTCCACCAGCCATGGTGTTTCCCAGGAAAAACTTCTAGGAACACATGATAAATGGGGCACCTCCTGGTACATTAGGATTGGCTTCAGCTACAGGGTGGATGAATGGGGATATATTCGTGGATGTTATGAAACATTTTATCAAGCATAGTGGTTCTTCAAAAGATAACCCAACAATCTTGATCATGGATAACCATGAAAGCCATTTGACTATACAATCTCTGAATCTGGCAAAAGACAATGGTGTCATCATTGTTATGCTTCCTCCTCACTGCAGCAATAAGCTGCAACCCCTGGATGTAAGTTGTTATGCACCATTTAAAGCACAATACAACAAAGCTGTGGATTCTTGGCTCCTTCATCATCCTGGAACAACAATGACTATCTACCAAGTAGCTCAGTGTGTGGGTTTGGCTCATGATCGAGGTCTAACTCCTTCAAACATCAAATCTGGTTTTAAGGCAACAGGAATTTTTCCATTTGATGATAAAATATTCACAGATGACGACTTCCTTTGCAGCTATGTAACAGATAGAACACAACAGTCACCACTAGCTGCGCAAATGCCAATCATTGATCCTACAACATCTTCTATTCTCAACCCTTCAACAAGCACAGCAGACAATGAGAGACTTGCTGACAATAGTCAGCTCAAAGGAACTCCTGACCAATTTGTGAGCCCAGAGATCTTCAAAGGGTTCCCAAAGGCTGCAGAACGTAAAGAAACAAATCGAGGACGAGCTAGATCATACACATGCAACAAAACAAAATAGAAGAAAAGATTTTGAAAAGAAAAGCAAATAAAACACAAAAATCTAACCGTATTAATAAAAAATTGTTTGTTACAAAGAAAAAAAGGGAACTACCTGACTACCAATCTTCAAGCAGCAGCGATGAGCTTCACTTCTCTTCAGACAGTGAAGGTGGTGCAGAATTTGGTACCAGCCCAAGTGAGGACCACATCAAGAAAATAAATCCAAATTGTTTTGAAAAAATAGACTGTTCACCTGTTGTCAATGATTTTATATTGGTAGAGTTTAAAGATGGCCTAACACGCAAGCTTTGTTATGTCGCTCATGTTTTGAAACCCGAAGATTCTACTGGAGAAGTTGAAGTGAGTTTTTTGCGAAAAAGCATCAAGTTTGAAGGGTCATTTACTTTTCCAAATGTTCCTGACATTACTATGGTAAAACTTAGTGACATAAAAATGTTATTGCCAGTTCCTGCTGAGATTGGGTCTACAAAGAGACTAAAGTCATTTTATAAGTTCGAAGTAAATTTGAAATAATATTTGAGGTTAATAAACAAGAATTATTGTATTTTTGCGTTTTAATGTGTTGTTCCACTGTGGCCCATATCATGTTTTGGCCCCACATACATAGGTTTTGTAAAACAGTTCATAAAAATCAGTTTTCATTTCATTATCAATTCAATAATATATGTAATGTACGCAGAAAAGGTTGTTCTTCAAGTACATTTGTCTTCTGAAGTTGTTAACCCTCGACCTAGCAAAGTGCGCTTTTAGCGCACTGTTTATGTGTGTCGAAATGGCAGAGTGCGCTTTTAGCGCACTGTTGACACGACCGCATATATCTGTCATTATAGTACGTATTTATCACGCTACGACAAAGTTTTACATGCCTATGGATTCTACGTTAGTGGCCGATTCCAACGATATGCATTGATAGTCAATACAACGTTTATTTTGGTGACGTCATGTGATTGAAAACAATTCTTCGCAGCACAAATTCATCTATTACATGAGGAACTCCTAGCCCTACACTAAAGGACACCAATGTAAGCATTCAACGAATATTTTCAATTTATAGCTCTTATTTTTACCTAAATTTTGGTAAAAGTATGAACTCTGTAGTGTATATAGTTTTTTTAAAAGAAATTATTGAATATAACAGTATCCGCGGTAACGAAATTTCTGATTTTTGTACTGTTTACATTTATAAATTTCCAAAATTTATTTTTACCTATAAGATATATATAATGTTTATATTTTCTGAAACTAGATAAAATTTAGAAACTTTTGGCTATCTCACATTTCCTAATTTATTATCGCCACTATGTTTCCTAGGGGTACCCCCCCCCTTTTCATGTTTTATAAAATAAAACTTTTTAAATGTAACAAGTCACAAAAAAACTAAAAGTTTTTGTTTCTTTTTATACTATTTCATAGTCTACTTCATTGTGATCATTTTGATACCAAACATAAGTATATTTACAGTATATAACTATTTTTTATGAATTTATTAAAAAAGGCTTACACACAGGCCTAAAATCACCCGCCAGTACATACAAAATCAACTGCCAGGTCGAGGGTTAAGGATAACATTGCAACTTTGACGCCGTGTAGGACAAAAATCTACATGAATTTCAAAATCTAGCTCAGTTATCTTAGAATTAAAAATTATCTTTCGAATTAAAAAATCTATCACAATCGGTCGAGTAATAAGTTCAGAAAGTGAGTGAACTAAATGACCCGATTGTTTTAATATATAGGATTATTGAAGGAAATATACAGCCTGGAGTTTGGGTGCTTATTAAGGCATGGGGAAAATCACAAAAAACACTGGACAGGGCAGGTATTAAGTGTTGATTTAACTGGTGATCCTACAGTACAGTTTTTAAAGAAGCAAGACAAATATGAAGGCAACAAACAGTTTTTTCCTGTGGCGTTCTTCAGAAGGAAGTATTGTAGACCAGGGTTATGTAGTAAAGGTGTTAGGGGAGAGTGGGCCACAATGGAACAAAAATTAGAAAATAATTGTTGTTTTTTTACCTGTTTGCTTAAGGAGATTAATTTTAATTGACCAGCTGGTGGGATAAACAAATGTTAAATGGTCAAAATAATTTTTTAGGTTAAACATAGAGAGCAGTACAGTAAAATATCAACTGACTTTCCCCTTCCCTCAATAAGTCCCTCCAGGCTGTATATTTCCTTCAATAAACCTACGTATTGAAACAATCGGGTCATTTAGTTCACTTACTTTCTGAACTTATTACTTGACCGATTATGATGAATTTTTTTTATTCAAAAGATAATTTTATATTCTAAGTCGTAACTGAGCTAGATTTTGAAATTCCTGTAGATTTTTGTCCCACACGTCGTCAAAGCTGCAATGTATTTTTGAATGTAATTCTTATGGAGACACACAGAGTACAGTAAAATTTAGAGGTGGGTACAAAAACGCCAAACTGTTGAAAAGAACAGTTTGTTGAAAAAAATGAACAGTTTTGACTCAGCCTGAAAAAACTGTTCTTTGTTGTTCACTGCCACTGCACACTGTTGAATGCTCCCCTCCACTCTACGGCGCCTGTTGTTTACAACATATTTGGAAAGAACAGTTGTTTTTGAGCTGGTTCGTTCGCTGGTAGTCGTTTGCCTTGGCCTTCGTTTTCAAACAGTTCGGGACGCTTGTGTTTGTAAGAACAGTTTTCATAATACTAGTGTGAGTGAAACATATAGGATCTACAATTAAAAAACGAACAGTTTGCACTGAAATTTTTGTGGTTTGAAATAAAGTTATTATTTGTTCTGTGTATTTATATATTTATTTGACGTTCTAATAATAAACTAATAAATAATTATTAATCCCTAGTATGGTATCAATGAGTAATTAACATTCCATATTAAAAATTAATAATTAAAAATTGCAATGATTTGGTTTATAGGTGATTGTAAAGAATTGCAAAATTATTCAAATAAGTATACATTTTTATTTAGTAAATATAAAAAATGTTTAATGAATAAATGTTTAAATAAACGGCCGTTACAAAACGAAGGGTATATCCTGTTTGTTTACAAATTGACCATCTCTCAAGTTTCATTCCACACTTTGAGAAAAAAACAACCTGTTCTTTTCAACTGTTTCTCCAAACAGTTGTTTTTAACTAACAAACAGTTCGTTTTCATTTCGTAAAAACAACAGAAACGCCCACCTCTAGTAAAATTTCAAGAATAACTAATTATAAGAGAGTGAATACATGTCTGTCGGTGTGTATGCTATCATCAGCTGTTAAATAAAATGAAAAAATTTGAAATAGGCTTGGTAGTAAGATTGATTGTTTATAATTAATATACTATCAATAGAGTGCAGATCAAGTGCAATATATGAGTTAGCTACTGTTAATGAATTTAAATAATATTATTTTACTTGAAACAGTTTAATTACTAATATTTGAAGAGAAGAGTTACATGCAGAGGTCGATGTCTCTAATGACACAGATTCATCGGACGTATGAAATATATTGACGTGTGATAAAACCTTAATATTTGGATTCTTCATACTACAAAAGACTTGGGATAATTTCATATTGCATTCAGGGTAATTTCCCGGTATCTAGGAGAGACAGTGATGATATAGTTTAAACCTTTATGGTATGTTTAGCGTTTAAATTTGAAATCTAGATCTGGTTATCAGCCTCCAGTCATGCTTATCGTATGCTCATCGTAGCAATCGTGTTAATGGTGGAAAAGCATAATTTCCCATCCGCCACTTTGTTTTACTAAATTGTCGATGTTAAAATCATAATAAGCGACTTAAAAACCCTCTAGTTACTAATTTCAATAAAATAAGTAATGTATTTTTCCAATTTATTCCAATTATTTACTGATTTTGTTTACTATACAATTTAACCGTTTCAGGACTTTACAATTAGTATATTATTTCTGGTGTTGAGGCATTCCTTAACAAGTTAGAAACGGTTTCAAATTGATTTATCTACTTTCTATTTAATCGGATTTTTTTCTAAAATTTTTTACTTGGTTTCGTATACTAATATAGAACTTGTCTTCTCTATTCTATTATTTATTCACTGGTATCTACGCAAAATTCATGTATCTTGAGAAATTTTGAGTAATCTAGGGAAATTTAGCTTGTTCATCTAGGGAAAAACACTACGCTAGATTGGCAACTATGCACTGGTGGTTGACTTGACTGGTTGGTGTTAGGCACGTTAGGGTGTAATATAAATGATAACAATATTCGTTGCCGTCATTCTCTCTTCACTGGTAATCGAAGATGGTGAGGATGCAAATAACTGTTTTTCTCATTTCAAATATTTGATTAGTGAGTAACTTTGTGTTTTTATGTTAGGCACTTGGCTTTTGTTCGGTTTGTTAAGTCAGGTCGTGTGTATTTATCACTAATCCTTTGTCACTGTCAGTGACTAGTGAGTGAAAGTGGGGGAGCTGGACATAAAAATTTTGTAGGATAGTGTACTATTAATTAATTTATTTATAGTTTGGTGTTTTAGTAATAAACCAAAGAACTTTGCAGTGCATTTTGGTGGACATATTACTGAATCATTGTGGTGGATTATAAATTTTATACATTTTCGGTCTAACCTATAATGTGTAAATTTGCTAGTTTGTTTGGGCAGGTAAATTATCATAATTAAAAAATTTACTGTATTGAAAATCTTTAACAAAACGTTCTACAATTCAGTATAGTTTCTATTAGGATTTTATCTTCATTTCAATATGGTGGAATTGATCAATAAGGAATTCGATAGGCCTTTATTCAATACAAATAAAGAATTTCTTAGAAGAGTAGCTATAGGACTTTTAATAATACTTGTGACTTTAAACTTGCCTTATTTATGTGGAGGTCATAGTCATTCTCATGACCATGGCCATTCCCATGGTCATGAAATAAATGAACCTCCCTCGTTCAAATATTCTCAACAAGCAAACATGCATTCCCACAATAAAGAAAAAAAAGATGTACAAAACACTGTTAACCTATGGATAGAAGCTATTGGTTCTACATTATTAATAAGCGTAGCTCCATTTTTCATACTATTCTTAGTTCCATTAGATAGTAGTAAAGAAAAAGAACCGCTTTTAAAGTTGCTTTTAAGCTTTGCTTCTGGGGGATTACTTGGTGACGCATTTTTACATCTAATACCTCATGCACTCACACCCCATTCTCATGGATCAGGAGATCATTCTCATTCACACTCACATGGTCATGACCACGGAGTGCATGATATGAGTGTAGGTTTATGGGTCCTATGTGGAATTCTTACATTCCTTGTAGTCGAAAAAATTGTGAGGTTGATTAAAGGAGGCCATGGGCATACTCACAGCTCTGTTAATCAAGACTTAGTGCAGAAAAATGATACTGTGGGGTCTGGGAAAAGCAAAGATAAGGTGAAGTCTGTTATCAAGAAGGATAAAGTCAGTGATTCTGAAGACGAAGATAGTGCCAGTGAAAGCAAGTCATCCGATCCAAAAGAGGAACAAAACATATCAAATAAACATAATGTTCAAGGTTAGTGACATAATTTGAATCTTTTTAGTGGTAGTAAGCAATTTATTTTGTATTTATGCACTTTCTAGAAGCTTTGCAAATATTGACATTTTTACCATCAGTAGATAAAATCAGGTCTATATTTTTTGGGGAAACTCCATCTTCCTGTTAAAAGCTTGTTTGGTACGAAGAAAGCATTTTGTTGCAAATTTTCCTTTCAGTAATACTGTATATCTCTGTTACTGTATTTAGTATGGATTTTCTGTCATAACTTCAATTTTTTGTTGTTGGACATGAATTTGGAAACTATTTTGGTCTATTACAATTATTTCTCGATATTTCCCAAAACACAACTTTCATGTACAGTACTTTCGCCAGTTTTGAACAGTGTAGGGGCCTAGTACAAGTAACCAGTTACTCGTACAAAACCTACCTTTTTTTAATATTATACAAACAATTTCCCTTTTAAGACTGTAGATCTTAATGAATTCTACCAAATAGTTAAAAAAAAAAAAAAAACTAAAATGCACACTTGGTGAAAGAACTCCATTTTTTGACACTGCATGCATCTAATAGTGCTTTACAAGTACCGTAACGGGATGGTCAGGCTCAGGAACCGTATTTTAGCTTAGTACGATATCTTCTGCGACAGTCTCAACAGTCTCATGCTGGTTCAAAGACGTGCACCCATTATTCTGACCTCCTTATGAAAATATATATACATTTTTACATGATTCATATGATTAAATTAGTTATTGATTTTTGAATTAACAAAACGTGATAAACTATAAAATTTTGTTTCATAATTTTGTGACATTGTATATGTATAAGTGAGTATTAGTACTGTTTTAGTTTTCTAGTTGTTGTTATCCTATAATGCTTGCCTATTGTTAGTACAATGTAGGCTAAATGAGTTATTTTTGTTTTTGGTAGCACTCTTGTTGATAACTTTTTTTGTTTTTTTTACAGTAACTTATATGTGTGCTCTGTAATAACATTGTGTTCTAAACAGTAAACTTAACATATTGGGTATGTACAAACCATAATTCATTAAATTTTCATTATAAAAAATTTGGGTTTTTTTCAATTTCAATTGGGGGGGGAGGGGGGGGGTTTAAGTCGCTTATTATGATTATAAAATCGACAATTTAGTAAAAAAAAAGTGGCGGATGGGAAATTATGCTTTTCCACCATTATCACAATTGTTATGATGAGCATACGATAGGCATGACTGGAGACTGATAACCAGATCTAGATTTCAAATTTAAACGCTAAACATACCATAAAGGTTTCCACTATATCATCACTGTCTCTCCTAGATACTGGGAAATTACCCTGAATGCAATATGAAACTATCCCAAGTCTTTTGTGGTATGAAGAATCCAAATATTAAGGTTTTATCACAAGTCAATATATTTTATACTTATTTAAAATATATATTAAGTATTTATTTGCAAGACTGCATATATTTCCCTAAATATTAGTATATTTTTCCTGATTTCCTAGGATCTTCAAAACTTCCCTAAATCTAGGGAAATTCTTGCTAGGTTGGCATCGCTGCACCAGTGACTGAATGAATTAGTCCTTGATAGTGATGGGCGACTGTGAATTAGTGATGGGAGGCTCACGAACGAATCGGCTCATTGTGTCGGGGTGACTTTGGATATTTATGGGAAAAATTTGCTTACAATTCCTATTCAGTAACGCTTTATACCAAGAAAATAAAAATCATACTAAAAAGTCTTTAGAATATGTAGTTTTAGGAATTATGGTAAATTGTTAATATGTCTCTTAGTCTTAAAAAATATATACCGGTATATATAGAAGTTTTTACCCAAAATTGCAGACCTGAAAAATTGCGACATTCACGAGCAGAATAGACAAAGTATTGATATATGACCATTTAAATGTCATTGTACATATACTCATTTAGAAATTCCCTGGATTTGGTGTTTGTATCTCTCATAGTAACAGAGTAAACTTTTTTACAAATTGAGTAACTTTGGGAAAATTTGGGTCATACTTATAAATACACTGGTAGTTAGTTACTTTCATCCAATATGAAGGTACAGTACTGTACAGTTATATACTATATTCTAAATTTAAGGCTGGATTCCCAAGGAAACAATGTACTAGATGAAGATTAAAAAAGGAGTTTTCGTTTGACGAATCTGTGTCATTAGAGACATCGGCCTCTGCATGTAACTTTTGTCTTCAAATATTAGTTACTAAACTGTTTCAAGTAAACTAATATTATTTAAATTCATTAACAGTAGCTAACTTACTGCACTTGGTTTGCACTCTCTTATAGTATATTAATTATAAACAACCAATCTTATTACTAAGCCTATTTCAAATGTTTTCATTTTATTTAACATCTGATGATAGCATACACACCGACAGACATGTATTCACTCTCTTATAATTAGTTATTCTTGATATTTTACTGTGCTGCTCTGTATGTCTCCATAAGAATAACATTGCAACTTTGACGCCATGTAGGAGAAAAATCTACAGGAATTTCAAAATCTAGCTCAGTTACGACTCGGTCAAGTAATAAGTTCAGAAAGTAAGTGAACTAAATGACCCGATTGTTTCAATACGTAGGATTATTGAAGGAAATATACAGCCTGGAGGGACTTACTGAGGGAAGGGTCACTAAAACACTGGATAGGGCAGGTATTAAGTGTTAATTTAACTGGTGGTCCTACAGTACAGTTTTTAAAGAAGCAAGACAAATATGAAGGTAACATACCTTTTTCCTATGGTGTTCTTCAGAGGGAAGTATTGTAGTCCAGGGTTATGTAGTAAAGGTGTTACTTGATTCAAACTTCACACCGGTCTCTAGAGGCTGGTTACTTTTCCCAGTCTCATTTGCTAGAGAATACAATATTCATTAAAGTCAAGAAGTTATCTGTAAATATTATATAAATAGATAGATACAATGAACTCAATCTCTTTATTATTAGAACTAATGTGTCTATAGCTATTACTTTATATAGGCTAACAGAACTGAGAATTTAAGTTCAGTGGAGGTTACTATGCTACAAAGTGCCAAAACCTACCATATTTTGGCATTTAGGGTAAGTTTTTATATTTCATCCCAAGTATGGTTGAATGTGTTCCTGTATTTCTTTGATGTGCTCTTTTTACTAATACTTGGTTAAATAATAAACTCCTATTAACTTTTTTTTAATTCGTTTTACCAACCTTGCAAAGCTATGGTTCGTCAGATAGAGAAAAATTCTGTAATTTTTTTAGGAGACTCCAAAAATTACACAATATACAACAGATTGTACACTTTTAGATTATGGCTCAAAGTCACAACTTTGTTGATAATCTACAATGCAAAAAGCATTGGCACCCAAAGTCACCCCAAACAGTGAGGTGACTTTGGATCTCTCTCGGTCACTGATCATAAATAATATAACAAATTTTCTAACAGAAAAATAAACTGTACCTCTGTAAAGTACACACTTTCTTACTAAGATAGTTACACAAAGCAAATTTGTTTAATGACAGGTGAAAATAAAATTGAAAAAAGAAGTTTTGCCCTGACCAAAGTGACCCCACCTTACTATAATCCAATAAATGCTTATAGGCTAGTTAGTATAAATATAGTGAAATACAAAATAACTCTTTTTAACAACAGAAAATCAGTTCACTATTATAATTTTTTATTTCTTATTATTTTTAGTCAAGAAAATAAATTCAATAACTGAAGGTCTTGTTGCAACCCAAAACTGTATTAGGCCTAGTATTATTAGACAGCTTTAATGAGTAATATTTTAGGTAATATTATAGTTGTATACTAATGTGTCTGTCACTGACATATAATCCTACTTGGAAAGAGGTTCAAATTAAAAAAAAAAGAACCTAAAAGTCAGAAGCGTTATCTCATTAAACAACACGATAACATCACTTAAAACAAATTAATACAAAAGATATACTTTATAGTCATAATTGTTACAGTAATTTATCATCAGTCAAAAATAATTTGTTGTAAAATAATATAATAGACATTTTTGATCTCTCCAAAATCTAAGATTGTGGAGATATACAACACTAAAATAATATATAGATTTAGAGGAAAACAAATAAGTCTTTTATTGCGCTTTGCAGCTGATTTGTTTAGTATCAGTGATGAAGTAAATGGATGCAAAATGGTTCCACTCCAAGTGCAGATGAATCATTTTGATGCAAGGAAAAGAGAACTGAAAATCAGTTCTGTTCCAAGTGATTAAAGTATTTACATTACAAGTCGTTTCACTGCAACAATTTGAGAAATCCCATTCCAATAAGAATTTATTTGGTGACTAACTTAGGACAGTTGGAACTAGTTCCTAGTAAGAAATTTTACAACACACTAGTTCCAGTTGCAACGACCTATCTCTACATCCAAGGATTCATTTATAGCTGTTTTTCAGAAAATAGCGTAGTACAATAAATGCAGTCTCAGATTTTGTTAACAAAGTTTCATGGGCTTGGATGGGCCACAGAACACCATAGATTTGAGGGATTTGCATTCACAAGTAATGCAATGAAAAATACATAGGGGAAACAAAGAGACCACTGGAAGTTAGGCTAAAAGAACACAAAAATAACATTAAAAAAGGAAACATTACACATTCTAAATTAGCTGAACATGCCTGGAACAATGAGCACAGCTTTAACTGGGATAACACTAAAATACTTCACAGGGAACCACATTTTTTTAAACGTAAATTCATCGAAGGTGCCTTTATGAAACTAAATATTGAACAAGTAATCAGTCAAAGTAGCATAGAAGTTAGACCCATGTGGGTTCCTTTACTTAAAAACACACTTGATAAAAAGTTCAATACACTCATGACATCATCTAACCAGAATCCTACACCACCTGCACCTATAACAATTAAACACCCCATGAGTCTCCGTCCCCGTACCTGAGTCACCGCATTTTTGGCGATCTCGGAGCGTACGTCCCTGACCTCGTCAGTCTGTGTATGGTTGTTGTGAAGTGTAGTGTATATGTTTGTCTAGTCCCCGTGTTTTATCACCTTGGAGGGAACTTCGTAGACACTGCATTTGGATTGTATCATCCTCACTTCGTGCCTGGGACGTCTAGACGCCATCATCACTGCGGGTCGTAAGACTTCATCATTTTTGTAATATTTGATTATGGTATTGTTTTATTCCTAATAATTGTTGTCTTTTCAGGTTAAAATGTAATTTTAATAGTAGTCTCAGTCCTTCCGAGTCATATATATATATAATTTTTTGTGCGTGTTGAATGTTATTTTAAATTAATTGTGTTTCTCAGGTACCATATATTTATGATTAGTTAATGTAATCTTATTTCAGTCTGATTAGAATATTAATTTTATTGTGTTTT
Organism: Stictocephala bisonia; assembly: GCA_035578905.1. Taxonomy (NCBI): domain Eukaryota; kingdom Metazoa; phylum Arthropoda; class Insecta; order Hemiptera; family Membracidae; genus Stictocephala; species Stictocephala bisonia. The sequence goes on from JAQJVL010000838.1 coordinate 86,536, forward strand.
ACATTTTTCGTTGATATTGTGACCTTGACAGCGCCTAATTGGCTATATTAATTTAACCCTGTTAATATATTTTTTATATTTAGTAGAAGTTCATTTTGTTGTACTCCATTCTAGGATCTAGGTTAAAATGTAGATAATTATTAAAGTAGATAAGTTTATTAATTTAAGAACGTAGTTTTATAACATGTTTGTGTAGATGTAATTTAGTTTTTAGCACTTGAAAAAGGTTTGGGTTTTACCAAATCGAAACGTCGTGATTGTTATTTTTCACGTAATGATGGCAAATGTCCAACTACCTTTGCCTCCCTCATCTGATTCTCCATCATTAACAAATTTCAAAAACCATAGATTTGTTGTGTGACTTGTCCAACGCTAATTCAATTGTGATGACCATGGTATTCTTATTAAAAAGCTATCTTTGTAGAATTTTTCAAGAAATGCAATCTTATGCTTTACATCATATCTAGAAAATGGTTTTCAAAGAACAGTAATTAAAAAAAAAAAAAAATAATAGAAAATTTAGATCTGAATGGAACTATATAAACATTAAACATATAAATATTAAAAGTCAGAGTGCCTCAAGGATATATTCTGGGGCCTCTCCTCTCTTTAATAAATTATTTGACAACAAAGTTTATAAAAACCAATACTTTACGTAGATGATGCAACTGCTAAAGTCGAAGCAAATTCTGAAGAACAAGAAATTGAAGTGAAACAGACATTGGACAAATTATTACAATGGTTTGATGTTAATTAAAATTGAGCAAAAACAAAACTCAGTTGGTTAATTTTTGTAAGTTAGGTCCCAACAAAGGTTTAATAGTGAAATAAGCTTTAAATTTAAAATAATTCCAACTGTCCAACAATGCCAGGTTCTAAATATTAGAATTAGATTTAAAATTATCCTAGTAAAAAGGTGCAGAAAATATTGTTAAAAGGCTAAATTCTGCCAGTTGGTTTATACAGACATTGTAGATTTTAAAACCAAAATGTTTACTACACCCATTTCTTTTCAATTGTTTGATATGAAATTGAACTTTGAGGTGCAGCTTCTCAAGCTGATAAGGAGTTTTTAAAATCAATAAATATTTATCAGAATGATGACATTTTCATATTACAAATCGTCCTGAAAGCCATTTTTAAAACAATTAAATGTATTGACTGTTCCTAATTTATATATACTAAAAATGTTAACGATGATTAAGACAAACTTGACTACTTTTTATGATGGACAAATTGATATCGTGGTATAATACTTGATTTGCAGTGGTATTACTGTAAAAATAATTTGCAGTAACCTAACCATAATCTGAACCTTTATTGAGAAAACGCCAAATTATATGGGGAAGAAGATGTTTAATAATCTCCCCCACTAGTACAAAAATTTAATCAACACAAACTCTTTTAAAAGCGGCATTACAAGTTTCTTGTTGACAAACAATTATTATAGCATCTGTGAATATTTATTTGATATTGTCATGTATTTAGTTTAGTATGTAGTACTATATAGTGACTATGTTGATGTAGATATTATTGGTCTCTAATATTATCAATATTATACAATGTAAGTTTTATTATATGATGTACATTATTAACTTTGACAGTGTCACCTGTTTTGTAGCTGTGCTACTAATGTTAATCGTTTATATGTGATAATACAGATTTGATACTAAATTAATTAAAAGACAGCCCCTTTCTAAATCCAAACTGGGTTTTGCTAATGAGTATTACATTCTAAGAATTTAAATCTACCAAGTATCACCGTGAAGGACAGCACGGAAAGGGTGAAAAAGTGGCAGCCTCTCTGGGACGCAAGTAGAGGCTAATCGCAGCCCGTAGGTTCCGCACTATACCTCCAGGAAAACGGCGTCAGTAGCCATGCAGGTGCCCGTCCATGACTCCGACCCCGGAGCCAAGGCTAAACGTTTCTAGCCACAAAACATGTTGTTAGTTGGCAAGCTAGAATGACGAGCTCACCGACAACACCAAGGAACACAGAAAACGAAATGACGGAACACAAAAACAAAGACACTAAAACTAAATGGAACACAGAGGAAGACTGAGCTGTCCGAGAGAGGCGTTTTGTGCAACCTGGAGCAAAAGGCACAAAACGCTGCTCCAGGTTGTATCCTTCCTACCATCTTACATACAAGAATCTTGTTGGATCCATTCTACGCTCTAGAAACTCAATCGATCCTCTCTGTAATCTTAAATATATAAAACTCGATTTATTCTCTCTTTCACCCTACGTATAGTGCACACAGACCCTTCCATCCATCCTAGGTATAAATGAGACTCAAAGGATCCTCACACCCCAAACATAAATGATACTTGATGGACCCTCCCTTCCACCATACACACCCTACACTTGACATATCCTCTCTTCCTCCCTACGCATAGGGCACACAGATCCTTCCACCCATCCTAAGTATACATGAGACTTAAAGGATCCTCACACCCCAAACATAAAGTTCTTCCACTTAACTTTTCAGGTTAAATAGAAGAAAGGACTGATAAGTCCTAACTTCGTCTGAAAATAAAGACGTTTTTCATTTCATTATATAAATGACACTTGATGAATCCTCCCTTTCACCTGATGCAGGCATGAAACTTGACGTATCCTCTCTTCCACCGTACACATAGGGCACACTGACCCTTCCATCCATCTTAAGTTTGACTCAAGGATCTCACACCCTAAGCATAAATGACACTTGATGGACCCTCCTTCCACCCTACACAGTCATGAAACTTAACGAATCCTTCCTCCCAGGATAAGTTTTATAAATTTCAAATAAAAGCTCAAATTTCACTTGTAGCGAGTCAAACATATATGTAGCTAGTTTTAATACATATATTTTAAACCTGATTTATTTAACCCTCAATATCCTAATTTTTTTTAACTTAGTGAAATGGGTATGAAACTATTTCTTTTCTATCATGGCATTTACACTTAATTTAATGACCAAGAACATGTTATTGTAGTGTAAAATATATTCCATTAGGATTTTTTGTTCCAGAAGATATAAAGGTGGCTGGCTACCTTAACTTAGCTGCGGACTTCACACACAATTTCACCGATGGCCTTGCCATAGGGGCTTCATACTTGGCAGGACGTAGTGTAGGCTATGTTACTACATTCACAATCCTACTCCACGAAGTTCCTCATGAGATTGGCGATTATGCCATTCTTATTCAGTCCGGCTGTAGTAGGAGGAAGGTAAGAATAAGAAGGGTAAACTTGCGTACATTGTAGACTGCATCATCTTTGGTTTAAAAATGTAATAAATTATATTTAAAATGTCAGTCATCAAGATATGGAGTGTAAATAAGTCTGTCGAGTAATAGATTAAGAAGTGTAGTCTTTGCTATTAACTAACCATTAGATATGGGTATTTCTTAATAACAAAATGGCCAGGATAACTAAGTGACGACTGTTAGTATTGGTCTGATTTTTGGCTCACTGACAAACCTGATGCATTGAGCATATGCTGTGTTGGCATTAAGAAAACTGGACAGAAACTGTTGCCTACAATCTGCACTAAACTTGGCTATAATACCTGGGTAACAGCATTACACCTTAGTGATGACATTTTTTATATAATAATAAATAAATAGCTTCTATTTGTTTATCATTACTTCTGCTTACAACAATTATATAGCGTAAATGTGCCAGAAGTAACTACGTAAGTCTTATAGAACTATATTTACTCTATGAAATAATTAACAATGAACAGTGATAACATCCACTTTAATCATCTTTCCCGAAACTCTAAAGCCGGGTGCACACTATCGACTATCACAATCATGTACCACAATTACTGGGGTTCACAGTGTAACCAGTAAAACTACCCACTTAAAATCCTATCACTGTACTGTACTTAAAATGGGATAAGCTCAAAACTATCTTCCAGTTTTTATTTACCTACAGACAATCCGTCTAGGCTATATAATATCCACTCTATGCACTGAATTGCCTATTTCACTTCCATTGTCACTCGAGATATATTTATTGCCTATAACTGAACTGAGGAATAGGTGGTAGTCGTAACAGTGTACCACACAGTGAGAAGAGTATTGACTGGAGCTGCGCTAGCGGAACACACGAATGCGATAGTCGGTAGAGTGCACCCGGTCTATATCTGGCTCGGGAGTAAGCTCCCAAAGTGGTTTACAGGGTTTTTGTGTCATATACAAAGCTTTTTTATGAAATAAAATACTAGATATAGATATTTTATTTAGTGTAGCGTGGTTTTTCTTCTTATTAAAAGTTGTTATTTTTAATAAGATTGTTAATATTATAAAAGAAATGAACAAGTGAATATTTTTGTAAACTATATGTGAACAAAATTAAAAAAAATAACTAATATATGTAAACCTAAGCTTTACTACTTCCATTGTATCAGAATATTATTTAATTTAAGTTGAAATATGCATAGTACTAACATATTACCGTATAGTATATAAAAAGGCAGTATTGTATTATTTTTATTTTACAAGACATTTTTTACGGCTGCAATTTTAATATGAAAATTCTAATTTTGAGCTTTGTTTCGGTAAAGAAAATTAGATTTGTAAATAATATCAAGATAGCCAAAATTGGTCAAATTGGAGTAAAATAATAACAATGGTGTTTGAACTGCGATAAAATTGAAATTGTATTCTCATGATTTTTTTTGTCTACAATGATGTGACAACATTCAAAAATGCTATCAAATTTTTAAAAATTTTTAACTATCTTACAATATTTGTTGTTTTACAGGTAAAATTTTTTTTATTTAAGAAATGTAACATTAAAACTTATTTTTATGATTTTCATAAACAAGGAAAACAATTTTTGTAACCACAGAAGTAATAAATGGTTCCAAACAATTGGGACAAACTTTCCCCCATATTAAACACTAAAATATCAAAAAATTTAAAATTAACAGTTTAATTCCCAATGTTGTTTTGCCATAACTCAAGAACTAGTAAAGTTAGAGACATACAGGTTTTATTCAAATATTTTAAATTATTTCACATCTTTCCTGAAAATTTGATCAAAATCGTTTGAGCCATTTTTGAGAAAATTCTATCTTTGAATGTTTTTTGCTCATAAGAATAAAAAATATTTTCAAAAAAGGGAAAAAATGGTTTAGAGATATTGGCTAAATACACCTACTTACCAAATTTGATAAAATTGATCCACCCTTTTGGTCTCCAGTGAACTGCAATACACACACACAGACACCAACATTTTTTCAAAAAAAAAAAAAAAAAACACGAGTTCAGGGGACCCTAAAATAGATTTTTAGACCAACTTGTAACATTTTTGTTGACGATCACAATACTTCTCTATGCTAATGCATATGGCCCGTATTAGAATGCTTTCAATCTTTTTGCGAGGATGTATAACAAAACCAAAAACTTTCTGCAAGTACTATTTTATTGTACCAATAGCGTAAAATATAAACTAGAAAAAAACATTAGTTATGCTGTATATTTTTCAACTATATAATGTAGCTTAAATAATAAGTTAAAATTAGACATTTTAGCCCCGGACAGATGATCAATATTTATTTACCGGTTTTAGTCAATCTGTCCACTAGATAACTTGACTATGTGTTTCAAATCAAAAGATTCATCATCAGGTCACTTGATCTTGTTAGATAATCACACAAGATTTAAAGAACACTATCCAGACCCCAAACACAATAAACAAAAATCACATGTCATTCAGCACCTCCTTGATAGCAATCATTCTCTTCAATTATTAGATGAAAATTTACAGATAATTCATTTTTGCCACAAAAGTAAACTATTAAACACACTAGAAGAATATGAAATTTACAAGTCTAAAAATAATCTCCACATTTACTCAATGACAAGATACATTTTGAATTCAACATATTATTCAACACTCTTATACACAAAACAAAATCAATGGTCATAGCTGATCTTAATGAAAACAATGATACAGTTGAAGAAGGGGATAACTGAGTTTACTCTAGTTCTTGTCTAACAATCGCCCACATAACTGTATCGGTGCGTGACATAATGTGTTTTTCCGTGTGTGAACTTTATATGAAGTGGCTTTCAAATTCATCTTAACAAGAACAAGTGACCTGATGATGAGTCTTTTGACTTGAAACGCGTAGTCAAGTTATCTAGTGGACAGATTGACTAAAAAAACGTAAGTAAATAAATGATAAGATATAAAACACTGTTATAAATTAAAATATTTTAAAAGGCAGTAATTAATAAGACAGTTTAAATTGTTTTATTTTAATATTTGGAGAGCAAACAAGTTGGGTGGAGATAATCTTTTGTCCTAAGATTCCTAAAATTATGGTCAAATTCAAAGGATCGTAATGAATATGATTATATATTAACTTAAACAAAGACATTTTCTCTGGTAATATTCTTACATTCTTACATATGAGACGCCGACACAACGTTGTTGGTATTTTAAGGCGAATATGAATGGTTATATGAGTGTAGGATGAGTGTGGATGAGTGGTCTGGTTACTATCTGAGTTCAACTGTTCCTCAGAAAAGGCAATTTATTAATGCTCAACAGCCAGGGCAACTAAGGGACCTACAGCTTTACGTGGAATCCAAACCACGTAGTGCTGGTCTGATTTTCAGCTAATTGACAAGCCTGATACTCAGTTATCTCCCCCACACAACATGCGCACAATGATTACCACCCAACATGGACACCTCAGACTTCTCTAGTAGTGTCTTTGCCGATAGCAACCATCAAGCGGACGCCAGGTCGGTATTAAGAGGACCGAGCATCCAACCTATCGCCTACAATCTCCCAAACACTTTGTCCTCATGTAGCTGGGTTACAGCACTGCGCCACCAGTGCCGACCCAGCTATTTTAATAATAAATAGTAAAATAATAGTTATTTAAAAAGATGTTTCTAAAAAGAGAGGAATGCAAGTAGTGTCCCTTACTTGATAGTTCAAGGTCGTTGTGAGCAAAAACCTGAAAATAATATTTGATACTGACTCATTACCAGCGAGCGATTCTATATAATTGAACTATAGATTTTATTTAGAATTTGTATTTATTCAATGAAGTATTAATCTTGTTCTTTGTCGAAAAATGAGTTGTTTTGTTTGATAAATATCCTTCGTTCACAGTATTATGATGAAATTGTTAGATAATATAAATATAAGGTAAAAATTTACTTACTACTTTGTTTTTATTATTAAAATATTTAATTTCACCATTTGTTCCAAGAATGGGCTGCGTCTTCTAGTCATGTAAATAATCACCCAGAATCGTATAAACCTACTATTTTATCCACAATTATATGAATTATATTCCTGAATTTTTAATATAGAAGTAAAATATTAAATTAAGGGATACAAACTATGTTTATTTATGTTTTGTTTAAGTTTATTTGACTAAGATTATAACACTAAGATTTGACTAAGATTATGACCACTAATTCATTGACGACAGATGCAAACGTCAATTTTAGTATACACTTTTACTTTTTAGTTCTTTATTACCTGACCTGACCGAATTCCGATTACCTGCCTGACTTACTAGCAAAAGCTGTTGGACTCTACTGGACTGAAAAATATAACCAATATTTCCATTGGTTGCAGATGTATACATCACAGAACGTCCTGGATTATGTCATGAATAATGTTTTTATATGATTTTTAAGTACCATTTTTCTCTGATTCGTTACTACAGACACTATGCTCTCCAGAGGCAGCCATTGTCAATCATCGATAACGTAACTGAATTGAAGTTATCATTACTCAAACATTATATAACGATCCGATCGTAATTGGAAAGCAGCAGTAAAGATGGGTAGTTCACGAATGATCAAGTGAAATGAACTAGTCAGCTTAGTGAACAAGTTTGTTCATTATGATTTTAACAAGTTCAGTTCAAAGTGAACATCAGAGCTGGGAAAGACCACTGACAACATCATTAATGTAATTATTTATTTTTATCAATATTAGTAATAAAACAGAAATTTGAAGAATGTTCATTGAACAAATTTACAAGTATAAAAACGTGTCTAAGTAACAAAACTATAAATTTTTCCAATCATCACTTGTACAAGTCTTTGTTGGAGCGTCATTTTGAACTAGTTCATTACAGTGAACGATTTGGTCGTGTACTAGTCCTGTAAATGAACTACCTTTACCCATCTCTAGAGTGGTATAGTGTGGTTAGGGTTGTGCTTGCGTTGAAGGTGACCCGCTCTTGACTTTCGTCTTGCTGCAATTAGCTGTTGTTTATTTCGTAAAATTGCAAATGTCATCTGTCATTCTGAATGAGTCAGTACATAGTTTGTTATTAAGTTACACTAAAAATATGGTTCTAATTAATTGTTTATACACAAAACCAGATATCATTCTGCAGAAATTATTATTGTAATTTTGGGGTACGGAAAAGTTTCTCAATTAGACAATTTCTTTCTGCAGCTGTCTCTTTCGTTCTGCGTCAATGTTGTTGTTAATTAAAATGACAGAGACAACCTTTTAATAGGAACACTTTAATAATGATTCACAAAATGTAATGTTTTTGTTAACATCTGTACAGTATTTAATAGAAATAATATTAATTAATAAAACATATGGTCAGTCAAAGTTATTTAAAATATAAGTTAAGTCACAATCTCTTACATCTTCTCTCCTCCAACAGAAGAGAGCACAGTGACTTTAGTTAGTGGCCGTTGAAAGGTACCTTTTATGCTTTTGATATCTACCACTCTGACTTGCCCACCGTGCCAGGATGAAGGGCTGATATCTGACCTAGGGGCCTAGCGTTTCTTGGACTGCCTCCTTCGACTATGATGGCCAAGACTCCAATTTTCGGTGGTGATGATTTCTTATGCCATTTATACCGTCTTGTCAAAAATGGGAGATATTCATAGACCCATCTTTTCCAAAAACTATCCAGAAGATTTCTTATTCGTGCAAACTGTCTTTTACTTAATTTGTCTTCATTTATTGTAACTTTGAATCCTTCCTGAAGAAAATGGTTTGGTATAAGTGGCTCAGGATCTTCCGGGTCAACAGACACAAGAGTGAGTGGACGGCAGTTGATAATAAATTCCACTCTAATAAGGAAGGTTTGGAACTCTTCGTCTATTGTGATTGCATTACACTTCTCAGAGCTGTCTTAACAGACCTTACAAGACTCTCCCAACAACCTCCCCTATGTGGTGCTCATGGTCGTTTAAAATGGATTTTATCCCCTGATTTGTATTTGAACATGGTTTAAAGTTTTAATGGCATCCCTTAGCTCTTTGTCAGCAGCTACAAAGTTGTTTCCATTGTCTGAAAACATTTCAGTTACAGTAAACACTTTCAAAATACGTCCTTTATGTTGAGAGCACTTTTCATGCCATGCCCAACCTTAGTAACCCCATGACAGAATAAGAGAGTTAGTAGGTCCTTCAATTATTTTTCTTGCTAAAATAAGATGGCAATTATTTTGACCAATTAGAATTGTTGGTCTGGCACTTGTTGTTGGCAAAGGTTGGTGAAAGGAACTTAAATGGGGCCAACTTCTTCGTTACTTGACTGCATCTATATTTTGTAGGGGTAGTTGTAAGTTTGACTATGTTCGGACATTGTTCATTAAAAATATTTCCTTTCCATAGTAACCTTTCTTATTTTTAGACAGACTTTCCGTGACAAGTGATCAACATTTTCATTGGTGTTTTACCAATAAGTTACAAGTGGGTTTGTATCACCTACAAGTCCGAGTTTATCTGCTGTATGTGAGTCGAGAAGAGTTACTGTCGAACAATCATCGAGAAGTATATATGTATCAATGTGATAGGCAGGACCATAGAGTGTGATAGGACAAAGTAGTACACCATTAGAGATGTTTTCTTTGTTATGGTTACTGATAATCTCTTTCTTCTTTCTTGTGTAGTATTTTCAGTGTGAAGAAAATAATGTTGAATAATTCACAACCATTTATACCACAGATCTTTTTAGTTTTGATGTACTTTAGTTTATGTTGTCTAAAACAAGAGAAGCACAAACTTTTCTCAGAAACCATCTTCCATTGCATATATACATCAGCTTTTGAAGTAAACTACATTTCTCACTCATAATCTCTACTACAAAATATACAGTGCAATGTCTCTTCCTTTATAGCACTGGTATAAACATGTCTAAAATCATTTTTTGATTTTTGTCGATTACTTTCAGAAGGACGGAAATAAATACTCATAATAGAGCTTTGATCCTCTAGCCAGTTTGGAAAATCCTTGAGGTCAGGCTTTGTTAAGTTAATATTCCATATATGTTGTGCCCAACTGTACTTGAGATTGTATGGAAGTTTCACAAGCAGCTCACTCAAAAGAAGAGGATAGTTCTTCATGTTAAGAGATTCAGCTATCACTCTAAAGTTTTAAGAAATTAGTTGAGAACTCTATAAGACTTGAGAAACTGGACAGGAAGAATTGTTTTTGTCTTTTGTACTATTGACTCTATTATAAATTCTGTTCTACCAAATATCATTTGCATTGTCTTAATTATTGCATACACATTTTTGCCTGACACAAAAAGCAGTTTAAACATCTTAAATACATCACCCTCCAGATAGCTTCTAAGCCTTGCAAGGTTGTCATCCCGCTAAAGGAAACCATTGACTTTTCAAAGGCAGAGTAAAACATGGGCCACTCATTTGGCTTACCACTAAATGTATGGAGTTTTTTATCAAGTAGACATTTTTTGGAAGGGTCACATTGCAAAGGCTGTAACACTTTTCAAATGAGTCGACTATTTTCTGTACAGCCGTTGTTACAGCGATTGACTTAGACATTTGAACTGTTGGTTCATTTTTGTTTTCTAGCCATGTTTACACCTTACTTCTAGAATTTTGCTCCTTTCCAATGTTTATACTTACCTTTGATATAGATGAAACATGGCTGCTACAATTGGACTCACTTTACTATTCAACTCTTACCTCCAGCAGACGTTTTTGACGCTCTAACTCCCTTTCCTCCTTCTGCCACTCCAGCTCTCTCACCTCTCTTTCCATCTCCTCTTTCTGACGTTCTAGCTCCCTCTCCTTCTCCTCTTTCTGACGTTCCAGCTCCCTCTCCTCAAATTCTCTTTCCAGTTTGTTGAGTTCCTCCAATTTTAGTAATTCCATTTCTAGTCTTCGCTGCCGGCTAGATGAAGTAATAATAATAATAATAATAATAATAATATATTTTATTCCATCCAACATTTGTACAATATTAACAATGTATTAATTAGCTAGGAAATTCAAGCCATCATTTCAAGTAGGCGATGGCTAGCGCAGGTGTGTTTTGCATGAACAATGTTCTTATCAGTCCAATAGATTATCACTTGATAAGGACGGTCACTGCAGTATGTGCTTGTCCATACGCTATCTTCACTAAATTAATAGTAAGCTGCTAAATACGGTTTAACAATAAGCTAAGTGGTGCTTCACAATTACAATATTGAAGCTTGAATTATCAATTTAATCTAACAACTGTACAAAAAAAGGCATCGCCTCCTCAATGGTAAAACAAGTACACTATTTCTCAAGGAAAGTCTTAATTCTTTACACTAAGATATCAAACATATAATCAATTTTGCTTTTGGTAAAAAGCCATTTCTTAATTCTAGATATAAATATAGTCAGTCTTTCACATTGTTTAAGGTGTTGTGGTAATTGGTTGTACAGTTTAGGCCCTAAGTATATGAAACTTTTATTAAAAAATGATTTATTTACCTTTGGCCTAATAAACAAACCTAAAGTAGCACTTCTAGTTCCACTATAGAGCCTATTAACTGCCGTGTTGCCACTTCTGATATAAAATACTTTCAAGACCTTAAACACAAAAAGATGACGAATTGGCAAAATATTCAGCTGACAATAAAGAGGAAACGCATGCTCACGCTTTGCTTTAAAGGTGATTAGCCGTACATAATGGTTTTGTGTTACTTTTATTGGATTTATTGTGACACAGTCCGTTCCACCCCAAAATTCCAATCCGTACAGTAGTCTAGATTGGATGAGGCCAAAATACAAAACTCGCAGCATGTCAGTGTGTAGGTAATTTCTCAAATGGTAAAATTGTCGTATGTTTCTCTGAAGTTCAGTATGCAGTTTTGAGCAATGATGCTTCCATGAGAGCTTTTCGTCTAGAATCACACCAAGGTATTTTAATTTATCAATTTGCTCAATTTTTTCACACTTACAATTTGGAATTTCTAAACAGTTATTTGAATGTATCTGTAGGTCAGATTGGAAATAGAAACCCTTAAGGTCAAAATTAATAAATTTAGTTTTTGTTGCGTTTATTATCATTTTATTGTTGTCGCACCACATTCGAATTGTTTTTAAGTCGATCTTCATATCGTCCCAAATTGCGTCCCATGTGTAGTGCCATGAGTAGTGCCGGACTTGAGAGATTGATGTCTCTCAGACACTGCCTCATTATCACTTCCATAGGCTTATTTAAGTTAACAGAATTACTTTCATTAGGTGAATATCGAATAGGTGGTCTGCATTGTCTTTGAGATTTTCTTAGATACATTGTTAAGTCGGGTTTTGGCACCAAAAATGTTAATTAAAATGACAGACAACCTTTTACTAGGCACACTTCTTTAATAATGATTCACAAAATACCGGGTGTTCAAAAAGTCTGAAACCACCTTAATATTTATTTTATTGATCAACGCAGAACAATGAAACTTTAGGATTACGTTTTATCTGTAGTTATTGACTTTTTGTTCGTTTTAGCTGACCTTTTTCGCTTTAGGGGGACGTCCTGGCGAGGAAATCTGAAAAATCTTAAATGTAAGCATAGGTCGAGTTATACCTCATTTTAAAGGCCATTGTTAGAGAAACACATTGCCGCAACCCCGACTGAAAAATGCACATTCGTTTGGAAATAACAGCCTCTAAAAGTTTGGTCTCATTGGAACTGTGAGAGGCTGCTATTTCCAAACGAACAGTCCTTTTTCAGTCGAGATTGCGGCAATGTGTTTCTCTAACAATGACCCTTAAAATGAGGTATAACTCAGCCTATGCTTACATTTAAGATTCTTTCAGATTTCCTCCACAGGACGTCCCGCCAAAGTGAAAAGGACAGTTAAGATGGCCAAAAAGTCAGTAACCACCGGGAGGAAGTAATCCTAGAGTTTCATTGTTCTGTGTTTATTAATATTATATAGTAAAAACTAAGGGGGTTCCAGACTTTTTGAACACCCGGTATAATGCTTTTGTTAACATCTGTACAGTATTTAATAGAAATAATATTAATTAATAAATAATATTAGTAACAAATCATAATGAAAATAGAATTTTGACTCGTAAATAATTTTAAATAGTAACATTTTGTTTGTCTAAAAATCCATTATAGACTTCAACCAGGCCAAAGTTACGCTAACAGTCCATTGTCTAATCACTAATAACATTTATTAGGACATTGGATACTGCAGATTTTCTAAAAATCAAGCAAAAATATGACTGAACACTTATCAACAACCAAACAAACCTAAAATTATTTTAAAAAAACCAAAGTTGTGGAATTGACCGTACCTGTGACCCTAAAGCAGATGCCACATACTGTACCAGATCTAGCTTTAAAAGTGCTGATTATCAGAGATTGATTGTAAGGCAAGTGTATGGATGGCCCACTCACTATATTTGTTGTTCGTTCTTTAATTGTAGCAGTTTAATCAAAACTGATCTTTTAAAATTCTAATAATGTAAAATAATGTTGTATTTTATATTTGTTTTATTTTGTGGATGATTAAATAATTTGGCCAGTAAACATAATAATATCAAACTCTTTCTAGCTTTCAATTGGTCTAATTATCCTTTTTAAAGGTTTAATTTGTGAAATCAGAAAATAGTTTCTTTTGAACATTTCTTTTATAAGCCTTATGACATTGTTAGTCGGGATTGTTGGTAGTAAAGGGTGCTTTTGAGTAAGAAATTGTAGCAATAAATTTGCGAGGTACATAGAATGTGCATTGTCTTATTAATCATTATCTCAAGTGTATCAGATAATCATGAAGGTCTATAATGTAATATTCATAAGAATCTAGTACCTATTTTCCATGAAGTGTTAAAATGTTTGAAATATCAATTCTTCATGAGATATTTCATTAAATCTATAGAATTAATTGTATAAAATAAATATGGTTTTAGATATGAACTATTGTTTACATTCTTATGTATTTTAATATATACTGGCTGTCCAACACTTAATCAGTCACATTTCAAGAAATAATTCTTTAGTTCTTCAAAGAAACAATTGTAATACATGTTTGATTTTGTTAAAGCTTAAATTCTTATATATTTGCTATATTTTCTAATATGAAAAACTAACCAATCAACAAAGTATTTTGTTTTTAAATGGTTGCTTAAAATGGTTAATTGAAAATAAAACTAAAAAAATTAAAAAAACAATAAAACACCAAAAGCTTATTATCTTTTATACCATTTTATGAATTATTATTAGTAAGTATCATAAATGAGAGAAAAAAAAAAACAATGAAACGAGAACCATTATTTTATTTCAAAACACCAAACTAGTAAAAGGGGTTAAATTAAAGAATTTATCATACAATTAATATGTGTTAATACATAAAATATATCACAACTATTAAGTTAAGATGCTTCAACTAAATCAAAGTCAGAAACCCAGACTTCTTAAACATCTTGAAATAATTTAATTCTTGACAGTTTGTACTTTTTGTGACAGTGTTCATTATTGATCTAAATTAATTGACTACACATCACATAGTTTGTTTTTTTAATGTTATGATTCAACTCATAATCTGAAACCATTTTCAAACAGTTAACATAAAAAATCTTTAATATAAATTAAAAAGTTGATCACATGTTCCCTAAAATATTAAAAATGTATAGCTTTATAAATAAAAATGTTTGAATGTATAGTGTACATTTTCAACGTATTGAAATAATAATTTGGGAGGTTAACTTTAAACCCAATACTCTTATAGGTAATTGGACCAGACAGTAAGCGTCTAGCATGTTATATTTAGTGCATGTAGGGGAAATATGCAGCAGCAGCAGAGGGGAATAGTTCCACCACTGAGCTGCCTTGCTTCATGGGTGTGACTAACTTCCACAGCAGTATTGAGTTGAAAAAAAAATTGTAATGAACTGTATTTTAAGTTTGTTAATTTTTATTTTTTATTTACATTATTATTTACTGTGTTATTGATGTTATTAATCGTTACTTGAATACTAAATAATTATTGTGTGTCGGCACTGGTGGCACAGTGCTGTAATCCAGCTAATTGGGGACAAAGTGTTTGAGAGTTTGTAGGCGATAGGTTCCATGCTCAGTCCTCTTAATACCGACACGGTGTCCACTCAATGGTTGCCATCAACATGGACACAGCTAGAGAAGTCTGGAGTGTCCATGTTGAATGGTAGTCAAGGTTCAGATGTTGTGTGTGGAAGAGATCTGAGTGTCATATTTGTCAGTTAGCTGAAAATCAGATCATCACTACGTGGTTCGGATTCCACATAAAACTGTAGGTCCCATAGTTGTCCTGGCTATTGGGCTATTAATAAATAGTCCTTTCTGAGCTAAGTCAAACTTATATAGTAACAATTACTACACTCGTTCATCTACACTCATCACACTCATTCACCCCTCACATTAGCCCATATCTCTATGATCTTAGAGATGAATAATGAATAATAATGAATTTAATTTAATCATTCTAAGCTTGATTCATTAGTGTTAATTAAACCAACCAATGTTCACTGCTGCAAATTATGTGTTTGTCGGGGCTTGCTATTGTGCCGCCAGCACACAGCATTCTGTCTTCCTGGTTGCAATGACACTTTTTAAATGGGATTAAACAGTAGGGGAAGAGTTGTTCTCTGTCTCTTTTCCACCACTCAGTGCATCTCACTTGCACAGAGACATTTAGTTGAAGTCATTAGTCCTGCCATCCATGTAGGGTGGTAATATAATAGAACAATTTAATTTATTTTCCTCAAATAACAACATACAATAATCTTTTTGGAAACATACTCTGCCACTTTATCAAGTAGTATGGCAGAGCTACAAAAAGAAAAGATAATTAATAAACTTTTATTCCAGTCATTATCTAACACTGATAAAGAGCCTTTTACTGCTCTGTCTGTACCTCTTATCTTACATTACTTCATGCATAATTAACACTCCATTACGTTAGTGGTCGCACTTTCTACTATTGTAGAAAACAGTCTTCTTTTTTTATAGCTTTCTTTATTATTTTCAAATTCTTTGACCTTAGGTGTGTAAATTATTCTATTTCAGACTATATTTTTTAATATGATAATCATATGAAAATGTTCAACTACCGAAATCTAAATAAATGTCTAAAAACATACAAATATTAGTAAAACGAATAAATTACACTAGGTGGCCCACAAAATGATTCAACATTGTGTTTTGGTAGTATTTGTTCTGGTTACCTATAATTACTGTTTTGTAAGTTGGCAAAACTATCAGCTGTTTATGGAGATTAGTTCCCTCTGTTTCTGCTTCCATCATTTTTATTGTTGCAACATGGCTGACGAAGGAAGATTGTTTATGGATCAAGGCGTAAAGACTGTTGTTTTTTAATGAAACAGACTTTATGAAAAATGTAATAGTGATGGCTCAGTATTAGAGAGAAAGTGTCAACGGCCTTCCACTGTCCGCACTAAACAGAATGTCAAAGCTGTCAGAGCAACGTTGGTGAGAAGTCCAGGCAAGTCGACTAGAAAAGCTGCAGCAGATCTTCAAATTTCTAGGCGATCTGTGCAGCAAATTTTAAAAAAAGATTTGCATTTGTATCCATACAAAATTACAGTGTTACGCAAATTAAAATTGACAACAAACATCAATAAATGGTTTTCGCAGAATGGTCTGTTAATCAAGACATATTGTTTTAAAATGTTTGGTTCTCAGATGAGGCACATTGTCACTTAGACGGTAAAACAACGGTGTTGTTAATAAACAAAATATGAGTTTTGGGTTTTTGAAAATCAACTCATGCTACATGAAAAAGTGCATTATGCTCCAAGAATTACGGTATGGGCAGCCATCTCGAGCCATGGGCTAATAGGGCCAATCATTTTTTTAACACTGTAAATAGTGAGCGTTATCTAAACTGCTACGTAATTATTTTGTACCTCAACTTATTGCAAAAGGGTTTCAATTAGAGAACCAGTGGTTCATGCAGGATGGAGCCAGACCACACATGGCTAATGTTGTTTTATACTTTCTGAATGAAAATTTCAACCAAAATGTCATTTCAAACCGATTTTCTAATTTTTTTGCGTGTGGCCATAAATGGCCCCCAGACAGTTCTGATTTGAATCTGTGCGATTATTTTCTTTGGGGATTTCTGAAGGAGAAAATCTTTCCTAAACATCCTAACATACTGATGGATGTTAATCATCTGCGAGTTCTAATCATTGAGGTATGTAACACGATAACCGAGGATATGTGTCGCCGAGTCATCAATAACATGTGTATTTGTGTTGAAGCAGTTATCAGACAAGAAGGTGGCCACATTGAACATATAATGGCCTCAAACTAAATGTGTTAAACAGGTATGCAGTAGACAATTTATATCAAACTTTACTTTATTGCATTCACAATAAATTTTCTGTAATAAAACTAATTGTTGGAACATTTAGTGTGCCACCTTGTTTAATAACACATTGTGAGAAAATGATTTTTTCTTTTCTATGGATTGTCTATTCATAACAATCGTTACAAACTCTTTTGGTTTTCGGGGTACACAAATTTTTGACAATTTCCACAAGTCTTCCTTGTTGATTTATTGCGACTTATACCGCAAAGAAAACAATGAAAACATTTTCCTAATCCAACAGCTTGCTCTCTAGGTACTGAGGTCTCATCAGGGATTTGAAGCAAAAGTTGTCCTCTTCTTTGAATCTCTTAAGGTAATGTTTCTATGGTAACACAACGTCTTATTGCTAGTTCCACCAATTTAAATGCTAAGTCCTTCAGGAATGTCTTCCGACTGATATTCGCGTCGTTACCTCTATAAATGTTGGTGGCATTTACGCCAGCAACATTCAAGAGATTGAAAAAGTAGCCATCTTCGGGAGTTTCTTGAAACATCAAAAATAAAACTAGGGGGACACTCCTGCAACACTTCATTAAAATATATTTTAATGAAAAGTTACATAGAGAAAGTAACAAGTTAAACCCCCTCCACCTCCGAGAACATAAGAGTTCTCGGAGGTGGAGGGGTTACTGACCTACCCGCCCAACCATACAGGCACGGTGCTACTAACCCATCCGCCCAACCATACAGGCACGGTGTTACTAACCCATCCGCCCAACCATACAGGCGCGGTGTTACTAACCCTCCGCCCAACCATACAGGCACGGTGTTACTAACTCAGCTGCCCACCCATACAAGCACGGTGTTACTAACCCATCCGCCCAACCATACAAGCACGGTGTTACTAACCCACTCACCCACCCATACAAGCACGGTATACTAACCCACCCACCCAACCATACACGTGCAGTGGAATGACCTACCCGCCCACCCATACACGTTTAGTGGTAATGACCCACCCACCCACCCATACAGGTGCATTGGTAATGACCCATCCGCCCACCCATAAACATGCAGTTGTATTGACCCACCCGCCCACCCATACACGTCCAGTTGTATTAACCCACCCGCTCACCGATACACGTGCAGTGGTAATGACCCACCCGCCCACCCATACACGTCCAGTTGTATTAACCCACCCGCTCACCGATACACGTGCAGTGGTAATGACCCACCCACCCGCCCATACACGTACAGAGGTATTGACCCACCCATACACGTACAGAGGAATTGACCCACCCGCCCACCCATACATGTACAGTGGTATTAACCAACCCAACTACCTATACACGTACAGTAGTATTGACCCACCTACCCACTCATACACGTACAGTGGTATTAACCAACCCAATCACCCATACTTCTACAGAAGTATTGACCCAGTCCAACCATACACGTATAGTGGTATTAACCAACCCACCCGCCCATACACGTACAGAGGTATTGACCCACCCGCCCACCCATACACGTACAGTGATATTGATATTGAAAGAACCAATAAAACAAACATATTTAAACTTTAACACACTGATTTCAAATTGTAACCCACCCGCCCACCCATACACGTACAGTGGTATTGACCCACCCACCCACCCATACACTTACAGTGGTATTGACCCACCCACCCACCCTTACACGTACTGTGGTATTGACCCACCCGCCCACCCATACACATACAGTACAGTGGTAGTGCCACTCCAGCCACTCGCTACGCTCATGAGAAAGCTCGGTCCGTGGTCCCGCCTGGCTACTTTGCCTATAGTCCCTTTATGGAAGCCAGCCTGTGGCCTCATTGGAGAGCCTAGTCTATGGTATCGCCAGGTTACTTGGCCTGTACGGCCATGAATTTTTGTTTTTAGGTGAGTGGAGCCTATAAACATAGTTTTTCTTTTAATTTGATGATATATTAGTCATTAAATGAAGAATGCCTTTAATTTGATATCCTATTTGGATGTATTAGTTTAAAATGACTCATTCGATTTTTAGGGCGTGTTTTAGGGGGAAGCAGAGCCTGTAAATTTGGTCTCTTCCAAAATATAATGTTACATTCATATTAAGGAGTTACCTGTTGTTTGAACCCAATTTGGTGTTTTATTTTAAGTTTTCGGCACTGGTGGCGTAGTGCTGTAACCCAGCTACTTGGGGTCAAAGTGTTGTAGAGATTGTAGGCGATAGGTCTCGGTCCTCTTAATACCAACATGGTGTCCGCTCAATGGTTGCTGTCAGCATGGACACTACTAGAGAAGTCTGAGTTGTCCATGTTGGTTGGTAATCATTGTGTGGGAGAGATAATTGAGTATCAGGCTTGTTAATTAGCTGAAAACCAGACCAACACTACGTGGTTTGGATTCCACATAAATCTGTAAGTCCCTTAGTTGCTCTGGCTGTTGGGCTATTAATAAATTTTCCATTTTCAGGAACAGTTTAACTTAGTTAGTAACCAGACTACACTCATCTCATCATTTATATTCACCTTAAAATACCTTGTGTCATTTTCAGAGCATTTTTTCTGTTTTTGGAGCAGATCCAATAATTTTTGCCCGTCTCAAAATCTAATGTTATATTTTGATACAGGACAAAATAGCTTTAATTAGACACCTCAGTTTAGTAGATAACATCAGTACAAAAAAAAAATTAGTTAGTCTTTAGGCCCTCAATACCCCATGTTTTGTAGTTTTAAGCTGAAATTCGTATATTAGGTGAACATTTTTTACGCATGTATACCTGTCTCAGTTTTGAAAATTTACTGAAGTGGTTTCCAAGTTAGGTCATAAATCACTTTTTTGCACATAAATCACTTAGGTCACCTTTTTGCACTTCTCCCATAAGAATTACATTGGGGCCATTTTGATGCCAAAGTAGGCCTTGGGCCATCTTATTTGTGAATGAAAAATGTAAACTTTAGTGTATTTTCTTGGGGGTTTCAGACCAAGAGCTTCAATCTAAGTACACACATGATGGGGTGGGAAGTGTCTCAACATTTAGTGTCTTTGATTGAGTGAGTCACTACATTGACCTTGATAGTATATAAACTAGGGGACACCCCTGCACGCTACACGTACCATTCCCAACACTCGCTATGCTCGTGAGGGAAGCTTGGCCTACGTTCTCGCCTGGGAACATACCTTTAGCCCCTTTGTGGAAATCGGCCTGCAGCCTCATGGAGGAGCTCGGCCTCTGGCCTGGTCAAGACCCCTTTTTGAAACTCGGCCTGCGGCCTCACCAAAGCACTCTGCTACAGTTCTATTAGTGGATCTTAGCTTGTTGCCTTATGAGGAAGATCGGTTTACAGCCTGGCCTTGCCAAGGTTTTTAAGCAGTACGACCATGAATTTTGGTTTTTGTGGCAGTGGAGCCCATAAACTGAGTGTTTTCTAAAATGTGATGGTAAATTAGTAAATAAGATAAGAATACCTTTAATTTGATACCCCACTTGGATGTATTAGTTTAACATCACCCAATTTTGGTTTTTTAAGCATATTTTTATTTAAGGAGGGAGAGAGCTCCTAAATGTTGTCTCTTCCTAAATTTAATGGTATAATGTGATTTAGGAGATAAATATGTATACTTTGATATCCCACTTGCATGTTTTACTTTAGTACTACCCATTTTTGTGTTTTAGGACATTTTCTATTGGGGTATATACTCCTTATTATTTGCTTTTTTTGAAAATCTAATGGTATATTTGGATTCAGGAAAAATGTATACTCCTTTTAAGTAGAGGGGTTATATTTTTAAACATTTCAGTTTTTGGGCCCCTGATACACAAAATTTTTAAGCTGAAATTATTATATAAGGTGCACATTTGTTATGGGTGTAGAACTGGGAAGGTATGACAATTTTACTCAAGCTTTTTCTCAAGTTAGGTCATAAATACTACTTTTTGTGCTTTTGAATGAGTAGGATCCACTGAAGGCTCTTTGATAAGGAGCCGCCCTATAGATTCACTCCATATATAACGTAGAATTTAAAAAGTGAGTAATAGGCTGCCTTTGTAGTAAATTCTGTACTCACTACTCTGATTCTTCTTAGTATATAAAGAGCAGTGTTGAGTTTTAAGCGTATAGAATCAATGTGAACGAATGAATTAAAAAGCTCATTCGTTCCATCCATTTTACATCCATTTTAATCTAACAACTCTAATGGGTTCCCTAGTCGTGTTAGGAAGCTTAATGGTGTATATTACTGCAATCACAGAAAATGAATATCGTATCAGACCAGACTGCTCCTAATTGAACAAAACGTACAGGTATAATCTCAACGTCTTACTCTTAAACTAACTTAGCCTTCCTTGGTACTGACTTCATTTTCTCGTATTCGCAATACAGCCACAACAAAGTCTTAAGCGAGGAAAGAACCTCCCCCCCCCCCCCGAGCAGCCAGGACAGTACATCACGTAAATTAAGGTAAATTAAGGATTATCCTTTATCCTTAATTTACTTGAGACAAGATAAAGATTTTTCATTTTAATACTTTACATTGTTGAGCATCTCTTATTACTACCTAACTTTAATGGCGAAGTTAGGTTGTTATAACAACAAAATGTGGCTGTTCATGAAAGTTTGTCATCAATTATCATTCCAAGGTGCTTTGTTTGTTTGACAATTAATTGCAATCTTTGTTGTTTCAGATACTTTGTTTTTGTGTCTACCCAAAATCATCTGTGTTTTCTTCTCTTCATTGAAGACCAAGTCATTTGCTATATAGTAATCATGAGCCATACTGACAGATATGTATGAGGTTTTTTCCAAAGCCTGAGCTGTTTTGTTGTTAGTTAGCAGCATAGTGTCGTAGTATAAATGATTGTCCGACAGTAAGGTTCCATGAATATAGAAAGGTTGGAGATGAGCAGAACGAACAAGCCTTGGGGGACTCCTCTTTTTACCTCTCGTGGAGCAGATTTTGTAATTACTGTTATTTCATTAATAGTCTGTTTCAGTTCTATTTGTCTTCTTTCATTGAGATAGCTACTAAACCATTGAAGTGCAGTGTCTTTGATTCCTAACCTGTAAAGTTTTGTTAAAATTAAACTATGGTAAAGATAGTCAAATGCTTTGCTAAGATCCAAGAACGTGCTATTCACATTGCTTCCAGCTTCTATGCAGTCAATAATTTTTTTCTACAAGTTCTGTAAGTGCTGTCAGTGTTGATTTTTCTGGTAGAAAGTCATGATTTCCTGCAGGTAAAAGGTTGTTCAGTTGTAGATTATTAAATAATCTTATGAATACAACTTTCTCCGTTACTTTTGAGCTGTCGGTAATAAGGAAATCAGTCTGAAGTTTTGTATCTTATGTTTATCACTTTTTTGTCTAGTGGGTATGTTTTGGAATTTTTTATCTCATCTGGGATCAGTCCTTGAGATAGAGATTTATTAACAGTATCTTTTAGATGATAAGTTTTAGAAGTACAGAATTTGAAAAGTTGTGAAGTGATGTCATCAATTCCAGCTGCAGATGAGGTTTTAAGAATGTCTTCCCTTGTAGTAGGCTGAAATGTTAAAAGAAGATGATCAGGTTAAGCAAGGTGTAAAGCATAAGACTGATTAAGACAATTCACAATTAGAGAGTCTCTTCAGCAATACTTGTAAAATATTCATTAAAGAGCTCAGCCACATTTTAGGCTCTTCAGTTGTCCCTCTTTCATCAATATTTAGTTTCCACTTAATTTTACCAATATCTTTCCTTGACACCCTTTCACTGTTCATAATATTCCATATAGCTTTGGTTTTGTTCATTGATTGAGCTACAAAACGCTTATTAGCTTGCCATCTCAAGCTTTGAAGTTTCAAGGCATAACTTTTCTTTCTTTGTAGCATCTCAAGTCTATCAGTTACATTCTCACTTAAAATGTAAAGTTCTTGAGCTTCAATCAACTGTTTTCTTAATTATTCTGTTTCAGGACTTAACCTCTCTGGTTTAGGAGCTCTTAAAGATCTGTTGCGTGATGGTACAGGAGGACAGGCTATATTTAAAGCAGTTGTTAATATATTTGTATACAGTTTGTGTATGAGTAGCTTTAAGTATAATTTCCCAAGATTGAGCAGCCAATATTTGTTTTAGGTTTGTCAGGTTTTGTGTATTAAAATGTCTGCGAATTACAAGTCGATGGTTTTTTTACTTTGGAAGGAACTGAAGTGGTAGTTAGCTACTCAGTATGGTCAGATATGCAGATATTCATCACATCAATATTGACTGTCCATGTTAATATTGATGCTTCTACTCAATGGAAGAAATTGAAGTTGGAGTTATTCTCATGAGTGTGTGTTCAAGCCTATGGATGTTGTATGATGTTAAAAATTCTATGGCAAGAAAGACTAATTGGAATATTGAAGAAATAGCTAGACATTTTTAGGCCTTTCAATGATTTCTGAAGAGAAAACTCAAACAATCCTTTGTAATTGTAGAGCTGGCTTGACTCCTCCAACTCCAGCTTAATTCTGAAAGAAGTCTGGGTTTCTGATTTTGATTTAATTAAAGAATCTGAACTTAATGGCTGTTATATATTTTTTGTTTTAACAGATATTAATTGCATGGTCAATTAATTGTTTAATGTAATTCCTTTAAATATTTACATTTTTTTGAATAAAGTGATGCCTCTAGTTTTATTGTTTTGTGCTCTTATTTATGACAGTTTCTAGAAATACAGAAAATGCATTAAAGATAATCAGTTATACAGTTTTTGTAATAATATGGTAAGAACAACACATTTTGAATAGTTTAAAAGTCGATTACATGGTGTAAAAAATTGGCAACTATTTTGTACTTCTCAATTACTTTCTTTGTTTTGGCAGTGACATTAGTTCAGTAGTCCTGTTTTTGGTTTTGGAAGCTAGTTACGATTAATTGACTACTTAATATATAACTTTTTGTTATTGGTGCACAAATGAAAAGTGCACGGTACATGCAATTCTCATTTAAGAAACTTATTTACATCTGCTCGATACATTTCCTTTTTGTTTTAGACAATGCTCCTTTTTGTTTATTCATAACTGCTGGTATTGGTACAAGCCTCTGTTTTGTACATCATGTTTTTGTTTTAGGCGATGTTGTTACAATTGACTACTGCTCTTGGAGCTGTAACCGGAACTGTTGCTTCTCTCTGTGCCGAGGGTCTCGGTAAGTTTTCTTTCATCAAAGACTAAAATATGTGATTGTAAGAACCAGATAAGTTCTTAAGAAGTAGTCAATAGTATTGTTATAGGTTCTGCTTATGTAAAGGTACATAGCCTCAAAACATTATTACTTTCCGGTATTAACCTTTATTACAATCTATCTATTAACGATATCAACATGATTTATATACTACTGGAAATGGGAAGAGTTACTGGTTGTCAAGGTATGCTTGTTTTCTTTATGAAACAAAAAGGAAAATGGCTGAATTTAGCTGTGTTTTTCCTACTGCTCATTTGGCTACATGTTTGTGCGCGAATGCTAGAGATATTTCTTTTCTGACTACCAAAACAAGTCTTTTAAAGGCTAAAGTACTGAACATTTAGTAGCAGTAAAAAAGCACTATTAATTAGCAATAGTAGCACTTAAAAGCTCTACAGAATTTAATATCTCACTTAAATAATTGGCTTAACAGGAGTGAGAAGAATATTTTTGGACGTTCAAAAAACTTTCAATATTGAATTATTATGGAATTTTAATTTGAATTTGAACAATCTGGATTTGATATTTTCGTGCTTATTTGGTTTAAATCCAACTTGCAGAATCGAGAACAATATGTGGCATTAGGGCCTACAATTAAAAGTATGTAGCAAACAGTTCATTCAGTGCGGCCCTCAGGGTTTTGTATTTGGCTTGGTTTTGTGTCTTATTTTTATTAATGGCTTACGTTATGAATTATAATAACTTTTTCTGATGACAATGCTAATGCATAAACAGCCCCACCAAAGCTTTTGTTGATAAATAATTGGACATGGTGAAGTTTCTATTTGGTTTTTATGTAACAGTCTACCCCAAACATTAATAAATTGGGCATTTAAAAATTTCATTTTCTCAAATCTTTAATTTTTAGGAATTTATTAAATTTTCACTCTTATAATAATTGCAGCTGTATTTGTTTTCCACAAACTATTATTGTTAAACTTTGGCTTCCATCTTAATGAACAACTTAATTGGAAACTGTATATTTCCCAATATATTAATAACATTAATATTCATTTAAAAAATGCATTAATGGTCTAACATAAATTTTACTTTTTGAGATGGGTTTGTCTGGATGACTTATCCATATCCAAGCTTTTGTGAATCCTAAACTACTGTAAGATATTTCTTGTTGATGTCGCCTTAGGCTAAAACTTTATTCTTCCTAAACAATTTTGTTTTTCTGAGCCCAAAATTTTATAATCAAATACCAAAAGATAAGTTAAATTTACTGAAAAAAAAAAAAAAAAAACACATTAAAGGAGTTCATATAAGAATATCTTAGTATGAATCAACAATTTGTATAGAGGGTTGGGCAAAAGTCTGGAATATGTTTATTAATTTCAAACTATTGAAAGAAATGTAATGAAACTTTGCAGTTATGTACATGTCTCTATACCAAATATTTAGACATATTTTACTAGTTTTTCGTGTATGCAGGGATTGGCCCATGAACTATTGAAAGAAATGTAATGAAACTTTGTAGTTATGTACATGTTCCTATTCCAAACATTAGATATATTTTACTTCTTTTTCGTATAGCCAGGGGATGGCCCATGAAGGAAGCCTTGACATTTTGGAATGTAGTCTACCTCAAGTTATGCCTCATTTAAAAGTCTTTCTTTGTACAAGAGTGCAAACCTGAGGTCAAAAGCATGACCCAGTCAGAAAATACAGTGATTTGAAGAATTTAATGTCATATTATTAATTCTTCTTAGTTATACGGCTATTTATTTAACAGTTTGAGATCCCTATTGAGTATGTTGTTGATTGTTAACAATTGTAACGAGCAACTGCATTATAAAAATAACTATGTTATTTAACAAAAATAAAAATTTGAAAGAAAAATTATTAAACCCCTTTTGACAGTATGTTTACCCTAAAAATAGTTGAACCCTTTCCACTCGTATGTCGGACGCTATCCGACATCGTAATTTAGCCATTCCACTCGTATGTCGGACGGCAATGACGCAAGTTTCATTTGATTGTTTGATTATTGTTGTTCCCAATTCGTGCTGCTATCATGTGGAAACTAAATTAACTTCAATCGGTTGTTATGGGAACTGGAATGTCACGTGATGTTATTGTTATTCTTTCTTGTTTATTCTAACCTTCAGTTCGATGTTTCGTTAGTTGACACTTGACAGTAGTGTAAAAATGTCAGCTCGTAGTAGTCCAAATCTTACGGATGCTGAAGTAATAAAACAATTACAACGTGATTTATCATATGGTGAATCAAGTGAAGATGAAGGTGTTAGTAATGTTGAAATAATTTTTCCAACTTAAGAAAATATCCAAGCAAGTTACAGTGTTTACAAGTAGGCCAAACTATAAATAGTGGTGATGGTGATATATCATATTTGAACAATATAATACCATATTACAAAAAACTTTTTAGTTAACTTTTGTTTTCTTTCCATTCTATCACATAAAATATACATTTAAGTGTTTAAATTCATTTTATAACATTTTAATTATTGTATAAACATCACAAATACTGAACCGCTTCTTACTACCGAAAATACGTCATAATATTACGAGCTGAGGGGGCAAACAGGTAAAAAAATAATCGAGTGGAAAGGGTTAAGAATATTATTATAATAATTTGTTACTTATTTTTTATTAAAATTAATTTTTCATATTCAGTCAAATAAATTATAGCTCTACGCAGCAATAGAATAACTATCTTAGGCTTGTTCTTAAGCAGTTTAGTTATATGATATTAAATCCTTTAAGAGGATACATAGTTTGTCTGGGTCATCCTTTTGACCTCAGATTTGCACTCTTGTTTTTTATTGTCAAAGACCTTTAAAATGAGGTGTAAATCGAGTTAGGCTTTTATTTTAATTTTTAATTGCCATACTTCCTTCATGGGTTATTCCTTGGATATGCAAAAAACAAGTGAAACATGCCTAAATGTTTGATATATAGGTACACGTACATAACCACAAAGTTTCATTCAATAGTTTTAAAATTGATAAATATATTCCAGACTTTTGCCCAACCCTTAAAATTAATTCTTTAAGTGGCTGTATTTCCTGACTGGATCATCCTTTTGACCTCAAGTTTGCACTTTTGTGTTGTACAAACAAAGACCTTTTAAAATGAGGTATAAGTCAAGGTAGGCTTACATTTAAAATTTCCAAAACTTTCTTTATGGGCCAACCCCTGCATACACGAAAAACTAGTAAAAAATGTCTAAATATTTGGTATAGGAACATGTACATAACTGCAAAGTTTCATTATATATCTTTCAATAGTTTTGAAATTAAAAAATATATTCCAGACTTTTGCCTAACCCTGTATAATTTTACAATTAAAATACAATAATCTTGGTTAAAAGAAGAATTCAGTTACAAATGAATTCTTAGTGTTGTATTTAATTCTCTGCATAATCAGATCAGGCATAGTAGATTGTTAGTAATATTCCACTGCAATTACTGTAATAATATTGTATTTGATCATCTAATATTTGTGGGCAACATTAGCACTAAATTTTATGTTATTTTGTATTACACCGGGTGCGGTTGTTTGACTCCCTCACACTGTCAGAAAATTTCATTCCCTTGTAAGATATTATTTTCAGGATTGAAAATTGTCTTGATTTATTATCTTATTATTATATAAAAATCTAATGGTGTGTGCGTGTTTCTCAATCATGCAAAAACTACTGGACCTATTCAGCTGAAATTTTGCATAGACATTCTTAGAGTTTCTGGTCAACACATGGGCCTATCTTTATTCTGAAATTCCATCAGGACACCGCCCCATGGACTCTAAGAAGTATTAATGCAAGCGCTATGGCAATACCAATTTGACAATTATTGTTTATGATAGTTTCATTAACTATATATAGTACAGTAAGTAAATATGATTCAAAAACACATAAAATGGATGTATATATTTTTTCTACATTTTATTCGTAACAATCATGATAATGGTGTGAAAGCATAATTTCCCATCCCTCATTTTGTTTTATGATATTTTTTTATGTTAAAATGTTAATAAGCGACTTAAAAACTCCATAGGTACTAATTTTGATTAAAATATATAATGTATTTTTATTTATTCCAATTATTAACTGTTTTTGTTTACTTGTTGTTTACTATGTAACTGAACCATTTCCGAATTTTACATTGGTGTATTTTTCATATTGAGACCTTCCTTAACAAGTTGCAAAAGGTTTCAAATTGATTTATTTACTTTCTACTTAATCCGAACTTTCCTACAATTTGTTGCCTGGTTTCTTGTACTACTATCTGTTGGAATAAACAAACAACTTACCTAGTTCTCAAGTAAATATTGTATCAAACCTAACCACAACACACTTTTGCGCTTACATGTTTCAAGCAGAAGGAACCTGCACATTTTGACAAAGGGAAAGAAAGCTGTAAATATTGTTTATGAGTCAGTGTTATAAATTTTCTTTTTTATAAACATGATCATATTAAAAATCGTTTAAACAACCTAGAGAGCTAACTTATTTCATCCATGTTTTGTATTACTGAATGCAAAAAGCACAGTTTAAATCAACGTAAACCCCGTATGAAGGACGGGTACTCTGCTAGTTAAAATGAAAAAAGAAAAAATTAAAATAAAAATGTTTACTTTATCCACTGTATATAAAGGTCCTATGCATGGACAAAAGTTTGTTTGAACTTAGGAATAAAAATATTAAGTGATTCAATTTTTGTAGTTAATATAAATTTAAGTGATTGGATATGTACTCAAGAAGCATCAAGAAATATTTCCTTGTAACTATACCTGTCGAGTCATAATAATGATTATATTTATAATAGTAAAAAGTTTTCGTTAATGAATATATTAGGATTTATTATTTAGGCCAGATTTTAACAAAACCAACAATCTAAAGTAATGAATCAACAGATTCTAAACAAGAATTATATAGTTAAATGTAGATAAAAACTTAAGCATATCATCTCATATTTTATATATTTCAATAACATTATTATTATTTTTGAGAGAATAGAACAACGTTTGTGCTGTAATATTATGTGTCTGCTTACCACCATTCAAATCATATCCTGCAATTTAAAGCATGTTCATAATTACCAGGTTTAAGATGATTTAATAGTAAATTGCATTGACATCATGTTCAGATATGCTGATCAGGCATTCCCAAATTGCACCTTGAGTCTTAGTAAATTGAAAACAGTCATTGGTTTGAAATAACCTAGCGATGCGTAGTTATAATATATTCCTGGAGCCTCTTTATCCTAAAATATTAAAGAGATGATTTTCATTTACGACTTAGGATAAATTGATATTCATACATATATAGTTTGAATGAAACTAATGAATGGTTTGTACTAATCATTGTTTCGCTGTATTTTTCTCACAATATGGCTTGCCTTATCCGAGATATTTGGTTTTTGATTTGCTGTGGTTTTACACAAAAACCATAGATTGACAAGTTTATGTGTTGTATCTAAATTCAAGTGACAGTCCACTGTTTGTATTGTTAATCTACTATCTGACTGTATCTGCAGATTTTCCTTAGATAGAGCATCATTTTATCAGATAATTCTTCATTATTACAGATTAATTATGCCACAGGGTGGATGATTTTCTTCAAATCCGGTGGCTTTGGAATTAATGATTTAAACCTTTTGAGACAACAATATGTATATTAGAATTGAGTAGTTGTATAAAATATGGTGAACTTCTGATGTATCGGAAGATATCTAATCATTTTTCTCTTATACACATTTTGATCATTAATTTTACAAAAAACCATAGATATATTACCGAGATAACGAAATATAATGAATTTCATTGAACTATGTTATTTAAAATTCGTACAATCACGCGTTGTGAGTCACCACTATCTCTTATGTGTTGATGACAGCTGTTAAGTCAGTTGCTTAGTCAAGTTTACGTTGTAAACAGAGCTATTTACATTGTATTGTCTCTGCAACTAGTTTACACATTTGCTGTACTTATGTCTATTCTGTTTCTACTTGGAACCAAGTTCTGTTATTTTTTTAATGTTTAACATGACTACACCTACATTGTTTGAAAATTGCTGTTTTTAGGGGTTTGCTTGAATTGCTAATAAATGGCTCTTGTTTCTAACTATTATTACTTATAGGTGATTTTGTAGTTGTTTATGAACATATTCTCTACAAAGAAATATATATTTATGTTTACTTCTCATTAGTTTTTACTATTGGTTGGGGTGGTTTTATTTTAGATTTATTTTACATGTAAGCAAGTATAGATTTTTACCTATTGGTATTTTCAGCTAAATGCCATTTGTTATTAAAACCTGTTCTATATTCTATGAAATAAAAAAAATACTCAAGTAGATATGATTTATAGTTTCGAAAATATAGCCATTTCTCTAACGGTTTGTGAAAAACCCTTTAAATAGGCTATTTCTGGCCTACCTTGGGTTAGTGAAGGGCGGTGTCAAAAGGGATATTAATAAGTAGACAGTCTAAGTATTTTAAAATATATTAGATATACATTTTTATCTATATCTTATGAGATCACATCAAATTCCATTTCAAGCACTTATAAGTAATTAACTCCAACTTTTCAAATAACATAATTTTTTTAACTCTTGCTATTTATCTAGCTTTGATTTATTTATTAAATTAGCCTATTTCGTATCATTAGCAAAACATATAGTTTCACAAATTAATATTCTTATTTGTTTATACTCTTTGAAATCTCCTCAAGGTTTGCTTAGGAATGGGTGATTTTCAAATAAACATCTTTTTAAGAGCATACAAGCTCTCAATACATATTTATTAGGATAGAAGTTTGGCTTAGGTTTATTATACTAAACAAACAATATAAATACTTAATTAATCTAAAACATCATCAGATTTATAAACAATTTTTTACATCTGAATTGTATAAAATTGATATTGTTATTGAACCCACCCCTGGCTTTTACACTTATAAAATATTGATTAGCACTAGTGGTACAGTACGTAACCTAGCTACTTAGGGACAAAGTATTGAGGAGATTTTAGGTGATAGGTTCTATGCCCAGTTCTCTTCATACCAGCATGGCGTCCACTCAATGGTTGCCATCAACGTGTTCACTACTAGAGAAGTCTGGGGTGTCCATGTTGGATGTTAGTCAAGGTTCAGATGTGTGTAGAAGAGAACTTAGGAATAAACAAGAGAACTTGTCAGTTAGTTGAAAATCAGACCAATACTACATGGTTGGGATTCCATGTAAAGATGTAAGATCTCTTAGTTGCGCTGGCTATTGTATTATTAATAGCTCTTTCTAAGGAACAGTCAATCTTAGTTAGTAACAATGACTATACTCGTTCATGTACACTTATCACACTCATTCGCCCCGCATATTCATCAATATCTGTGCGTTCAGCATCTTGCAAATAAATGAAAATAACAACTCAAGGTGATCTTTGGAGAACCTATACATTAAAATATACTTATTTTTATTGCATTGTAGCAAGATAAATCCTCAGTGTCTTCTTTAAAACACAGTGCCCTAAATATTTACGAGTTTTATATAGTTATATGATTCATCTAAAATATTCATAAAACTATTTAGTTTTGATTGGTTATGAGTAATTTTAAGCCTAAGCCATATTGATTTCTTGTTTTTATAGATGAAAGTGTATATCAATAATTCTGATAAAGTGTATTTTTTCTACGCAACTATACATTTTGGGTGATAGATCGTTAACATAACTTTAAAGCAATGCCTTTACATTACAACTGTGCCTACAACCAAACTTCCCATGAGCATGGGAAGTTTATCAGTAAATGTTGAACCTTAATTTTTTGGAAACTAACCTGCAAAATAGGCTGATAAACCCACCTTTTTCAGTTAATCAGCAACACATTAGCAAAATATTTGTTATTGGTTTAATGTACACAATAATTAATGTTTAATGCAAAGTAGTGCAATACTTCACTTTGGGCTTTAATTATTAAAATGTCATTGCTATAGTAAGAATGAGAGGTGATTTGGTGAATTAGGTACAGTTAATGGCGTACTCAAGTAAATGGCGGACAAAAGACAGGATCGTACAGGCCCCCACCCACACACGTACTGTGGTATTAACCCACCCGACCACCCACACATTTACTGTGATATTTACCCACCCGCCCACCTACACACGTACTGTGGTATTGACTCACCCGCCCACCCACACATGTACTGTGGTATTCTTAGTTTTATTTTTAGTCTTATTCTTAGTTTTAGCAATCTTTTGTTTAAATATACTAAGAATACATTAACACTTTCTGTGGATGCGGGTTCTGTGTCTCGCTGTATGTGTGCGTAGTGATTGTATTGTAATATAACACGTGGGTAAAAGTACAATACCCAGTTGAGTATATAAATTTAATCGATTGTGTAATTTTAAAAAGCATAAAATGCCAAACACCACACTGTATTTCTCGTTGTAATAAAATAAAAACAAACATATAACATTTGCAGTAAAATTACGTAACTTAAAATAACTAATAAGCAAGGCCAGTCCTGTAAGCGTCTGTTTTTTTAAATTTGAGAATAATCGAGATAATAGTTTCTTACTTCTCTATGTACCAAGAAAGCCCAAATTCGCATCTTTGAGGTGATGTACCGGTATTTAAACTATAAACATAATTTTAATGAAAGAACTACTTGAGAGGCGTTTAATAGCTGATATAAAAACATTGCAATCGAAAAAATAAAAAAAATTTTTTGACCAAACAGCCTTAAGAGACAGTGAAGCAACTCTGCCCACGATGTACAAATAATGGTTTTTTGTTTTCAGAAATAAATTTAAAAAATCCTTTACCCTCTAAACATTTACATAAAAATTAAAATAAAGAGCACAGAAATAAATTCAACAATCTAAGAAATATAAAATTCCCTCAGGCAATTTAAAAACTAAAAAGCAATTGGAGTAGACCAACATTGCGGGAATAAAAAACTAAAATGCACTCCATGAAAATTGACTGAAGGCCATAAAATATAAGTAAGTGAGATTTAGATGATTCAGGAATTATATTCAATTATGTTAAAAATGATTTAAGTTCTGAAAATGTAAAAATAAAAATCTTCACTTCATAATTTAACAAATATTCATTGTAATTATTTCAAACTAAATAATTTACTATATCTTACTACGTTTAATATCATTTAAGATAATAATTAATGTCATTTCTTATAGTCTCAACTGAGTTAACTCTCTAAGTGATAACAACACGGTCCGTCTCGTTATTGCGCCCGTGTGTAGTGATAACGACACGGAGCATGTCGTTTCATAAACGCGCCCTACCGTCACTATTTATAGTCCAATCCGGATATTTTTTATACTAAACTAAAGCAGAATAGTTATATTTATCATTCCTCTATGCCGTTTCATTTTCGTAATGTTCCAGTTTCACAGTTCATTGACAGCTGACTGGCGGTAACCTGACTTTACCATTTTTTGTTTTGTCGTGCTATAATAATCACTTTTTTTTTGTACATAAGAGCTATTGTTGTATATCATTCTTTTCAGTATGAAATTTGAAATCTTTTGTATATCTTGGAATTTCTATAATAACTTATTATAAAAAACTGTGGGAGCTCAAAAATGAAAAAAAAATTTGGAAAAAATGTTTTATAATACTTACACGGTGATATCTTCAAAAGTTAAGGTAAGTTTTTATTTTATTTTTGCATCTTATATAGAATTTAATTTTGAACATTTTGATATGTAACATGTTATACATAAGGCATTTTTTTCAATTTATTATGTAATTATCAAAACAAGTCTACGCGACAGCAAAAAATGGGCTATTACTGAGGAGAAAAATGATCATCACTTGTAGGGTTAATAGTTGGAAGTTAATTAATTTCTCTTCATATAGTAATAATTTATTATTCAAAATCATATAACAACAAAATTGTATCAAGTGTTCAGTGTAAACAACAACGGATGTCTTAATAATAATAAACATCAAGATATATTTTTATCGAAAAACACCTGAAGACAAGAACTTAGAAGATTAAACCCAACTACTGGCAACTAAAAACCCTCTATTGGCAAGCCATTTTTGGATCTTTTGCAAGGATATTTACAAAAAAACATTAAAAATAGTAAAAGTAATATATTTTTATATTGCTATACATAATTTTTGTAAGAAAATTCTAAATATTATGATAAAGTAGGATTTTATCACCTTGGAGGGAACTTCGTAGACACTGCATTTGGATTGTATCATTCTCACTTCGTGCCTGGGACGTCTAGACGCCATCGTCACTGCGGGTTGTAAGACTTCATCATTTTTGTAATATTTGATTATTGTATTGTTTTATTATTAATAATTGTTGTCTTTTCAGGTTAAAATGTAATTGTAATAGTAGTCTCAGTCCTTCCGAGTCATATATATATAATGTTTTGTGCATGTTGAATGTTATTTTAAATTAATAGTGTTTTTCAGGTACCATATATTTATGATTAGTTAATGTAATCTTATTTCAGTCTGATTTGAATATTAATTTTATTGTGTTTTGACAATTTTTGTTGATATCGTGACCTTGACCCTGTTAATATTTTTTTAATATTTAGTAGAAGTTCATTTTGTTGTACTCCATTCTAGGATCTAGGTTAAAATGTAGATAATTATTAAAGTAGATAAGTTTATTAGTTTAAGAACGTAGTTTTATAACATGTTTGTGTAGATGTAATTTAGTTTTTAGCACTTGAAAAAGGTTTGGGTTTTACCAAATGAAACGTCGTGATTGTTACTTTTCACGTAATGATGGCAAATGTCCAACTACCTTTATCTCCCTAATTTTAATACAATTCATTTTTTTTACTTGTTTCTTGAATATTTTGAAAAAAACCTCTGTATTAGGAAGGAGGGGGGACCATGCCAAGAAAATAAGTAAAAATTGAATAAATAAAAATTCCAAAATATACAAAGTGACAGAAATGTTATCTAGTTAGCATAAAATATATATACATTATTAGAAATGTTTATAAATTAAATTTGTATCACCCTAAAAGCACAACAGCGCAAGAAGTATTTCCTCATAAGAGAGGGGCAAGGAATCGCCATGATATGAAATGTTACTCTCTGAATCAGATTATACTGGGGTTCACTCTGTAATATAACTCTTATATTGATTGAACGGCCTAAAAAAATCCCTACCCATTTTCAAATTCATTTTGAAATTCCAATATTAAAAAATATAATATGTACAATGTTCTAAAATACTCACATCATATGTATGAATACCTTACTAATTACATAACTAAAGAGATGTTATTTGACATAAACACTCAATGTGCACTTCACCAATATAATATATAAAACATTTTTATTGTTATTACACTAAAAAAACATTCAAAAACAGTGTTATTTGACAGCACAAACAACATAAGGTAACAAGACGCTGACGTAAACACAACACAGCAGTAATGGCGAAACTGAAAACTGAACTACAGTTCAGTATATGTAGTAGTAGTTCAGAATATGAAAGAAATGCATATTGAATGTGATATGTTAATAGATCGGTACACCTAATATTAAACGATACCAATATATCGCAGATAAAACATAATTGTTACCATAGAAACTGGTTTATTTTTGGTAATATTTTTACCATCGAAATTCCGACGGTTGAGAGTTGTAGAGTGCAGTTGAGAGTGATAGACTGTCAAAAAATTTACGCTTACCAGTTATTGGGTTAATAATAACCATTCATTTTCAAAATATTACTCTTATTAAAAAAATTTCTTCCAACATTTTAAAGTCCTCAAATTATTACATAAAAAATTTGTTTATAAAATAAGAGTGGTGAAGACTCTACTTGGACAGTAACCAAATCAACATTATTATCAATTTTTTTGTTTAACATAATTGGACTAAAATAGAATCATTTATCAAACTGACCAAACTCCATAATCTTTGAAAGATCAGCAAGTATTTCCCTCTGAGATATCTTCATGATAATTTTTATACTTGAACATTTGTTAGCCACATTTATTCATTACATATCATTTATTTGTATTTCAACTTGTGTGTGTCTCATTTAATATAATTTATTATTAAGTTATATTTCCAATTAAAAACAAATTCATTAAACATTGCCTAATGACTATTTATCTATCTTCCTTGGAAATTTGTATTAAAATATACTAAGAGTTATTTATTCCCTTCATAGTTAGTGACTA
This sequence comes from Stictocephala bisonia, assembly GCA_035578905.1. Classification (NCBI taxonomy): domain Eukaryota; kingdom Metazoa; phylum Arthropoda; class Insecta; order Hemiptera; family Membracidae; genus Stictocephala; species Stictocephala bisonia. The sequence continues at coordinate 123,461 of JAQJVL010000838.1, forward strand.
ACAATTGTTGTCCCTGTTGCTAGCAATAACAATAACAAGTTGCCTCCTCCCTTCATAGTTAGTGACTAACAATTGTTGTCCCTGTTGCTAGCAATAACAATAACAAGTTGCCTCCATTCCCTTCATAGTTAGTGACTAACAATTGTTGTCCCTGTTGCTAGCAATAACAATAACAAGTTGCCTCCATTCCCTTCATAGTTAGTGACTAACAATTGTTGTCCCTGTTGCTAGCAATAACAAGTTGCCTCCATTCCCTTCATAGTTAGTGACTAACAATTGTTGTCCCTGTTGCTAGCAATAACAATATCAAGTTGCCTCCTCCCTTCATAGTTAGTGACTAACAATTGTCGTCCCTGTTGCTAGCAATAACAATAACAAGTTGGTTGCCTCCTCCCTTCAGAGGAGAGGAAGTAAGTGTTTACTTCTCATATTTCAAACTTGTTGATTCTTCTTAGAATTTAAAAATAATTCTTATCAAACTCAGAGACATTTTTCTGAGTATTAGCAGTTGCTAAAACTGCTATATAAACATGTAACAAAACCAACTTTGTAGCTGGTATAGAGATTCATTTTCAAGATTGATTTACAATGGACAAGTCACTGATTTAATGTAAGTTAAGCGTGCTCTGAGAATGAGTATGTGAAACAAGCTGAAAGCATATGGATATCTTTAATGTTTTCATAATTTTTCACGCTGTTAAATCTTGGTAAGTATCTTCATGACGTCTGGTTAAGCATTGAGTTATTATTATTCAGTCAGTAACAGACGACATTATTCAATTGTCTGTATTATTTAATTATGTCTTATAAGTATGTCTAATTTTGTTTCAGATAGTAAAGCAACTTCTTGGATTCTTCCGTTTACGGCAGGAGGCTTTATCTATATTGCGACTGTGTCTGTCATTCCTGAGCTCCTGGTAGACACCAAATTTTGGCAGTCTGTAAAGGAAATTATAGCACTTCTGTTAGGCGTTGCAATGATGGTGGCCATTGCGTGGTTGGAGTGATCCAACGTACACAACAAACACCAATCCTTGTTGGTGTTTGTACGTATCAATTTATGTGATTAAGAGAATTACTAAGCAGATAAAATAGAAATCGATAAATTTTATATTAAATTAACCCTTTCGATGCCGCTGTCCGATATCGGACAGCGGTAGTTATGCTAAAAATGCCGCGGTCCGATATTTCGGACCGCTCGTAATTTTTTTTTTCGATAAGGCATTTTCGTTAATATGCCACATAAACGGTACCAATCTGTTGAGAATTGATTATAGTACTCAGAAAGAGTGTTTTAAACATCTTTGAAATATGCGTTTGTTCACCTTTGAATTTTAACTTTTGTGGTCTGTGATTGTTTACTCCCGGTTACTGTTACCAAAAATGACGATAAATCCTGAGATTTTCAAGGTAAGACTTTGAAATTTGGTATGCGTGTTAGTAATTAAATGTTCTTTCAAATAAAGTCACTTTTATAGCCCTAGTATTTTTTTTGTATGGTCTGAAAAGTTTCAAAATTGAAAAATTAAAAAAAGTTTAAATTTTTTAAAAAGTTGATTTTACAAATTAAAACCAATATTTTATTTAAGAAAATATATAAGTAGTAAAAAGAGCATTTCAAAACAAGAAAAACCAAAAAATAATTATGAAAATATATTGAAAAATAACAAAGTTAGAAAAAAATAACGTAAACTATGCATATTCACTAAAAATACCCCCGGCATTTCTCGCATACGAAGGGAAAAAATGCCCGGCATCGAAAAGGTTAAATTTATAAAGACCATGTATGTAAAATAGTGCTAAAAATGCTTTAAAAAGCTATCGTTTAATAGTTGGAAATTAGACTTTATCAATAATTTATATTGAAATATAATTTATCTGTACAGAAGTGTACAACAAGCAAACCGGATTCGTTTGAGATTAGTAAAAATATGTCATTCAACGTGAAATAATAAAAAGTAAATAGATTGATGATGCTCAAAATAAAATTTGAAACATTTTTATAAAAAAGTGTCTCTTCTAGTATCTATTAGTACTTTAGAAAAAAAATTTTATTCTGAAAATTTTTTTCTAATGTATATTTTTTCATTATGATCTAACAAAAGACAACAGCTGTAGACTCGCACAATTAGTTTTGAACACTATCAATTGATAACATGCTGTTGCACTAACCAGCTGGTTCTGATGCCTCTTCACTTAGTGCTACAATCATTCAACCCTGTCTCGTTTAACTGAAGGTTGTACTATTTTATCAATGCTATCATCATCATCTATTTATTTGCTTATGATGAGTTTTGCCTTTTTTATTATTTTTCATTGTTGTAAATTTTAATGTTCCAAATGTGATAGCAGAAACTTTATAAGAAAACAGATAACAAAATATAAATTAGAACCTATGTTATAATTTACAAGCTTACAGTTAAATAAAATCACCTCTAAGCAATTTCACAGATATTGATCAAACGGTTAGTCAATTAATGTTTAATTAACAGTTTCAGTCTCATTGTAAATTACTCGTACTTAGTTGTCCACTGTCAGCCTTTCTCTGAACCATGTGATCTAGTTTCATCTATTTACCTCTTAATGTTTTGTCACTTCTGGAAAATATTTGAATGCTTCTACTTTATATGCAGTACGGAATTATGAAAAATTTTTTTTTGTTTAGCAGAAGTTAGGTTCCTTTTTCTGAGTCTTTCCAACTTTTAAAAGCTGAGAAGCAAACTTAACTTGTTTCCTGAATAAACTAGTTTTCCTGCCATTAGTCTTGTTCACCGACTGATTAGTTTATCATGAGATGAATCAAGAATATTTATAATCCACTGATCGATTGAAATGCGTGAATAGCTTTAAATACAAGTAAATACAATAACAAATATCAAAACAAATGTTTTTTCAATGTTTCCTATCAGTTCATTAAAATGTGGTAACTGTAGATTTACAGTGTTAGATTAACGCCGTAAGTGATTTAAATATATATTTAAAATAACTTTATAAGATATTACTTACTTAAAAAAAACATTATTTTCTGTGGTTTTTAGTGTGAAATTTTCGTATTATTTAATTCTTTGGAAGAATTGAAGTTAGTAAAGAATTGAAATTGTTTTCATTTAGTTAAACTTTTATTAATATTAAATTTAAAATTTCAGGAAGACATCTGCTTAAATTTGTGATACATCTATTGAGCTACTGAACAATAGATAAGGCAGTTATTGATTTTAACTAAATTTTAAAAGTATCGGATATAACTAGTATTGAGAAATGTTCATAAAATATATTTATGTCTATTGAAGGCTTTCTACACATACTGCTTGCCTGCAGTGAATGCTTGCTACAAAATTCAATTCCAAAAATAAAATTAGTAAAATGAACTAAAATTTGGATGTATGAAAGCACTCAACACTCAGTGAAATTAAATTTTTATTTTGTGAATCTTTACCGTTAATAAGTTACTGTTTTATTAATAAACAGAAATAAGTTTTAGTAAAAAACCCACTTATTTAAATAGTCTAAATTTATCATATAACTCATGTAAAATTGTTCAACACATTGAGTTAAAATATCTCTGGATTTTTAAAAATATTAAATTAATAAAATAATATTTTTTTAGTTCTTATTCCGTAAAAGATTGATCAGATTGCTGTTTAACTAAAACAAAAAAAGGCTGTGAAGTAAATATTTTGTCATCAGTTAAGAAAACTAAAGCATGATTTTCTTTAATTAGTTATTTTTATAATACTTTTAGTTAAATTTTATTGATAATTCCTATAATAGCTTAGAAAAAATACACATTGTAAAGAGTTAAATACTTCTAACATGAAACAAAGACATAGATATTAAATTTAAAAATGTTATCTGCTATATTTTAATTACAGTCAACTTTGGATGATTTGAGTAAGTAATTTTCAGAGAGTTGCACTGTTTCACTAACTCTTTGCTGAAAACATAAACTAAAGTATTGGTGATATTTTGTTTATTTGAATGAATGATTTATAGGTCTTCTCAAAAAAGCGTAATGAATTTCATTGTCTCCAACCTTACAAGTTGAAGTAGTTCCTGGAAAACTCCAAACAGGATGTATTTTTGGGCGGTGAAGTATGAAAATTGTTTCACAGGAACAGCTGGTGACTGTTCAACATATTTTTATTAATTTATATTTTGTAAGGATACTCAGCAATCCTGTCTTATATAGATATATTTAAATATATGTGTGTGTGTCATGGAAACATTGCGTTTTATGGCAATTTATAGTATAAAAAAAAGAAGAATAACAGATAAATATAATACAGTACAACCTCGGTTATCCGGCCTAATGTGGTGAAGGTCAAGCCGGATAAAACATAAGTTATAAATAACTTGGTTTTATTGGAGAAACATGTTTAGTAACTGATAACAGACAGCATGCGTAAGCGTGGCGCCTACAATTGCATGTGATGCAACGTGCTCTGCAGTAATTGTAATGAAACGAACAATGTTTATCACACCGAACTCAGCGGCGATCTTTTTGGCTGATTCCCCCGAGTCAAGTCTTCTAATCGCTCAAAGTTTTTCTTCTAGAATCACAACCACTTTTTCCTTTCCATTTCACTCATCTTGGCTGAAAAACACTTACTCACTTATGATAAACCATTGCTTGAAAAAGGAGAATATGTATTCACTCCACCGTATAAACAACACACTGACAATGCCCAGAGTGAGTACATAAAATGAACTGTTCCACTTCTCCCACTCGCAAAACGGACTCTTCCAGCCAGCCAACAAAAGTAAACAACATTGCCAGCTTGGATCTTCAGGCGTATTATTAAATTATTATGCACTAACAAGCAACCGCTTGTCGAGAGAGGGTGACTAGTCAATACAGCACCTGCAATTTGCGAAATGCAAAACTGAAACCCTCGTGTACGACATTTGCATTTTAAAAGTGAAAGTAGCTTCTGATTAATTGTAATTTTATCTTGTAAATAATTATTGCTGTTAACTACTTGCCGAACCAGATGATACTAACTGCCAGATAAAGCGAGGCCGGATAATTGAGGTTGTACTGTATATTGGATGTCTTAAAATGGTTGTTTTAAGCTTATAACCTTATACATCCTGCTCTTGTCATATATATATATATATATATATATATATATATATATATATATATATATATGTGTGTGTGTGTTAATTAATTTATGATTAGTTGAAACAGTTTATATATATTTATCTTAATAAAAATTTGTTATTTAATTGGTTTATGTAAATCTATATAAGTAGATTGCAAACTAATATAGTGTTTGAAATTTTTATATTAATTTAAACACTACAATAATTTTAGCTTTAAATTCTTAATATAGAATCAAAGATGTTTTAGTGCAGTTCTAAGAAAAGAACTCATTTTCTTTCTTTTTTTTCACTACGCTAACTAATATAATGGGTGATTTATTTGGTTAATATGCAATATTTGTGTGAAAAAGTGATCAATCATAATGTAAAGTTGTAACATGATTTGATCTAGTTAATGTGGCAACCAATTTATTCATCTGACTGCTGAAATTGACCAATTACGGCTAAATTAAAATTGAAAACTGGAGTCATATTATGGTTGCATTGATTGTTTCTTAGCCAATTTCTTGTGAGCTGTGTTTTATTTGAGTTTTGTCAGTTACCATCATAGTCTGAGTTAAAACCAAATAAATGTAAATTAAAAATCAAATAATTAGTATTGAGAGAAAAATTTTATTCTACATATGTTTAGTGAAGTTCTAGACCATCCTAAAAAGTCTAGTTTTTTCCTATACCACAATTTAAAATCTAAAAATGCTTAAATTTTATTGAGCAACAAAACATACCTTTTTTTTAATTTTTTATATAAAAAAAAAAATAGTCGACAGATTTACTCATGTAAGTCACCAATCCGTCTGTGATTGGTGATTCATTCTTCAGTTCCAAAACGCATTTTTATTTTGTTTAAGTTAATAACAAATATGGTAGCGAACACAACACAAGTTTGGTTCTTGATTATATTATTACTTACAAATAGATATCTAATGTAATAAGAATATTTGTGCCTGTAATTTGGTTAGTTGGTCTGTTTAGCTACTACAGCTGGTTTAAACAACATTACGTTAAACGGGACCACCTGGTACTCCACAATAGACCACAAAACAGCTGATAATTTGAGACCCAAAGTTCAATATTGAAATATAAATATATCAGTTGTTTAATACAATATATATAATATAAGTTCAAAAAGGTACAAATTTTGTCGAGATTTAAACCAGCGATTTGCCATCCTCAGATAGAGAAACTGTTATAGGAAGTCAGGATCGGTCATATAATAACTGTATCCTCTATCAATTTCTTGGATCCCACTTTTTTGTGTTTTATTTATTTTTAAACTCCAGCCATGTAAACACTAGTAAGAAACTTTTAAGTCAGTAAATGTACAGTATGTCCATCTTCAACTATGCCATATTTAAAGGATTGTTTGTCACAAGCAAATAATGCTATATAACACGTGTCTTATCTCAATCTGTTTTCTGTCTACGTTTGTTTGTGATTTTTGCAAAAATCTAATTATCTCAAAAGTTGTGCTTAGTGGCCATAAAGTCGGTCACGCCGCTCAACCCCTAGCGGCTGCGAGGCTGTCTAGTCGGCTATATTGCCTCACTCACATTATTAAATCAGTCTTCACCCAGCCTTTGCCGGTTTCGCTTGCTAGTAGGTTCCAAACTTCTATATCCTATGAGTAGGACGTGGTTTTCAGTTTCCGGTTAGGAATATTTTTAGAGTTTCTATTACTGTTTTTAATTTGTTTTTTTCGAGATATTGGGAATAAAATCAAGCAAAAAAGATGTAGAAAGTACTACAAAGAAGAAAAAATTAAAAAGACTGTATTTATGTTCTATGAACACTCTGACTAACATGAATTGTATTCTGTATGTCTGCATGTTTTTAAAAATGTATCTCAGATTAGACTTATTATGAAAAGATTTTAGAAATGACCCTGATAGTACTAGTATTTAATATTTTTCATGTGTTTTACTCAATTCCTTATATTACTAACTAGTTTATTACAAAATATTGTGGCCAATAATGTTTTGGCAGTCATCTGCCAAAGGCTGATGGCCGACTATAGACGGCCATACATAAAAATTAATTATTTTGAGCTTTCCACACATACAGACTACTTCTGTCTGTCATAAATTTACACTACACAGCACAAAAATAAGTTATTGGGAAAAAATGTTCAGCCATTAGGATAATTTTTTTATTTATAAATGCACTTATGGTGAAAACGAAAATGTGTTTTGAAACAACAACTGCCATTTTGAAATGAAAAATGTTTGGAATACAACCTTTTACAGTATATTGCGTCTTTTTAAGATTAACTTTAATACCAAATTTCAGTATTAGATCTTAAAGCACTTTTGAGGTGTTGAGATTTTTTAAAATCACACATAGACACACAGATAGAAAATGAATTGAGATAGGACACATGTTATATTGCACTGTTTGCTTTTTTACCAGACAAACAATTCTGTAAAATATGGAATTTTCAAAGGTGGGCACCTTTATAATAATTTTTTTCTGTATAGTAAAATAGATAAAAATACTTGGTAAACAATTATATTTTTGTCTCTAATTAATTATTTTATAGTGAAACTATGGCATAATGTTAATATGATAATGAATATCAGAATAAATCATTTCATATGTTATCTTTATTGTTATTGTATTAAATGTCAAAAATCTATGAGCATTACTCTTTGTATACTTTAGATTTTTGTCATGATAACAAATTATATTTGAAAGTATATTGCTTTTTGTGTTATTTCATATTGTCATGTTCGTTTCAACTGTTACTTAATTTTAGTGATTTAGATTCTCTGGTCTATTTTTTCCACTCAATTTAATATATTTTTTTTATAAAATGTTGATTCTGTGATCATAAATAAATTACTATTTTATTCTGTTTATTGTTTTTAATGGTCCAAGTTCATAACAAAAGGTTATAACTTTAACTTTGAATAAATAATCGTAATTTTGCTGTTTTAACTTTATGACTAGCTTCTATCAAGTACAACAGCTGTATCTTTTACTGTTATAGTTAATAATACTGTATTTTTTAATTTGTATTTTAAAATTAATATGAGTTTACAAATAAATAAATCATATTCTGCCAAAGAATTTTTAAACAGGAACAATAAAACGTTTAGCAAAGCAAATAACACAAAACAGGTTGACATTCCCTTTGCCCACGCTTAAGTCATTTTGCATGTGTTATACACATACGTCTCATCATATGTGATAGATCACATGTTGCATGCTGTTAGCATACAGTATCTAGTAACTTTTCGAATCACAATATCCAAACATTTGGTTCGGTTTTGCATTCCACTTGTTCTTTGCTGTCTGTGTTGTTCTTTATCTTTTTAATGAATTTTGCTAATAATTATAAATTATTGAAAATTTTTATGGTTACCTTTGTATGCATTTTGGAATAGAAAATTTTTTATGTTGGACATTATATTAATACAAATACAACACTTACAGAAGCAAACCTAAATTTAATTAATTTTTTTAACTTTTCAGGTGTAAATGAAGAAGTATATTGCAATATTCTAAATAAGTTTATGAAAGATGCAAATGAGCCTCTGGATCCACATGCTCTCTAAAACAAATATTGTTCTTCTTTATTTTTGGTGTCACCAGTCCTAATCGTTTTTCTAATTAATAGACAATAAACTTTATTGACATAATCTTAGAGAATAGTACATTGTGTCTTTATTGATTAAAAAGTACATTGCGTCATTATTGATTAAAAGACGCAACATTAAAGTAATTTAATCAATTAAACTTCCTTGTAAAGTAAAAAAATGAAGCATTTTAGTTTAGATCTGAACCATTCATTATACTATAGTTACTCAATTTAAGGTAATAATTCATCCACATTTATTATAATAATTCATCCACATTTCCTTTTACGTTAATGCTTTTTTGTAAAAAAAAAACATTCTGCACCAATACTAGAAAAAAGAAACAGAATTTCAGTTTTTTATATTTATTTAAAACAATTTTACTGGCGTGGGCCAAAAGATGCTTGCAACGCATGAACAAAACACAATTGGAAACAGAAATCACAATAAAAGTTGAATTAAAAATCACATAACTGTACTGTATACATAGCTATTGGGTGAGTAAGTTAGATGTTGGGGTATAGTCAGACAAGGTTTTATTTGGTGATATTTTATTTGACATGTTCAGAAATCTAGAATATGAGCAAGATTTAGTGTAGGTTAATTTTCCATTTTATGTTTAAAGGTTTAATGTAAATATGATTTAGTTGGATTGCTCCACTGAAGAATGCAATAGCCATTATAGTATGGCCCAATAATTAGGTCTAATGGCCCTATTGGTTGAAGATAATTTTGATGGTTATAGATGCACTAATAATTTGCACTGTAACGAGCATATTCCTAAACAAAATCGTACAGTTGGAACATTAGAGTGATAGTTATAAATAAATGTCACAGAATGTGTGGCTAAAGGATCATGCACAATACTTCAAAAATGAGTATCTCTATGAATGTGAGCCACAATAACTTTCACAGCAGAGCAGTGCAGTTTTGGTTGCTCAGAATCTGCCAACAACAGTCCTTGGGCTTTGTCTGACTAAATAATTCACACACATCTTGAGAAACATTATTTATAAAATAACACTTGCTTACTCAAGAGGTTATTTGAGTAAGCAAGTGTACTAACCTAAATATGTTTGTACATTTAACAGGTGAAGCAGGGACTAAGGGCTCATCTCTGGTATGGAATCAATCTCTAGGGCGAAGCTTCTGCTAGCATTGTCTAAACGCATTTTGGTTCTGCAGAAAAGATCAGTGAGAATCATGGCTCACCTCTCCCCTCGAGAAAGTTGCAGGGACGCTTTCAAAAACCTTAAGATTCTCGCTGTGTTTCTATGTACATCTTTGAAGTCATACGGTACACCTTAAAGTAGGAGCTTGTGAGAAATGAAGACACCCTTATTGTACAAGACAAGCCCGTGACTATCATCTTCCAATTCACAGGACATCACTTTAAAAAAAAGACCTCATATGTTTTTTAAAGTGTTAATAAGCTTCCTGCAGAAATCAAGAGTTGTAGACAAAAACCAATGAAGAAGAGATTGCAGAACTGGTTACTGGACAAATCCATCTATGGCATGGAGGAGTTTTATAATATTTGTTAATTGCAATTTTAAAAATTGTCAACGCTTCTGACACGTTCTATTGTTTTAAATTTTTTCTTGAATAATTGTAATTGTGAGATGCCTATTTATTATGATTTTTATTATTATATTAGATATGTTTTTTATTAGTAGTAGTATATTTTTTATTTACTACTGAATCAAAAAGGCAAATTCCGCTCTTGGGTTTATTATTAGGGTGTACGTATTTGTTTACTGCTACTTTAGTGTTAGTGGACTTGTCTTCTAATGAAAGTATTCACCTGATGTTCTATTTCTCCAATATACTAGTTTATTTATTTGTTTATAAGACGCCGATCGTCAAGATATGGGCGAATATGGATTTCGAATGAGTGTGATGAGTGAGCAAATGTAGACATTGTTACAAACTAAGGCAGACTATTCCTTAGAAAGTGTCATTAATTAATAGCCCAATGACAAATGAACAGCCGGTGATTATCAGTTCCTGGCCTAGTGCCCTTAAACCTAACCTAATATTTATTATGTTTGTAATTATTTCAATTTATGAGGGATTTCCTAATCTTGAGGATTATGTAAATAAAGTGTTTTTCTATTTTTGACAAATAAATAACCAACAAACTTCCAACTAGTATTCATCTTTTGCTACTTGACTAATTTAAGTCTATCTTTCTGTAAATAATACTAATATTAACTGATTCATTACCACTACTGTTTTTGAAATTTAACATTAACACCAGCTGTGACTTAATACGACAAACATATTCACTATTTTGCGTGAAAAGTTTGAAAATTAATTAGAAAAAGTTTACTTTTTTAATTTATTTTGCAGATGATGCTAAATTATATAAAGAGGTCACTTCAGAACTTGATTGCAGAGATCTGCAGGATGATTTGAATAATGTATTACTGTGGTGTTGTAGAAATTAAATGGCAGTTAATGTATCTAAATGCTCCCGACGGACTAATGTCAATACCTTCGAGTACTCTCTTGGAGAGGAACCACTCAGCAGATGTTCTATGATTAAGGATCTTGGGGTGACTATGACATCTTCACTTAATCCTACAAATTACCTGGACTGTATTAGCCATAAGGCACAGTTGTTAAGGATTTAATGTTGTTTTGGAGGATAGGTACCATTGAAGATGCAGCACTTTTCCAGGATGATCTCAGCCGGGTTGCAGAGTGGTCAGAGGCTAACTTGTTGAGCCTTAATCTTGAAAAATCAAATTTTCACCACATTAAGTCTCCAGTTATTATCCACTTAGAACTCTCTATTGCTCACATGTTAGGCCACATCTAGAATATTGCAGTGTGGTATGGTCACCAAAGTAGATTAGTTTAAGAATGTAGTTATATAACATGTTTGTGTAGTTGTAATTTAGTTTTTAGCACTTGAAAAAGGTTTGGGTTTTACCAAATCGTAACACTTCATCATTAACAAATTTCAAAAACAAAGATGAACTATGCCTCACACCTACCTATTTATTCTTCAACCAGAAGTTCTATGAACAAACTGAAGGAGCAGCTATGGGATCATCTCTATTTGAAAAGAAGACACTATAAATGTCTGATTTGAAACCCAATGCATGGTGTTGATATGTAGATTATGTGTGATCTCATGGTGGAAAGAGATTGAATGTTTTCCTGGTCCATATTAATTCTATTCACCCCAAGGTCAAGTTCACAATGGAGATTGACAATAATTGAAGTTTGGATTTTCTTGGTGTTTTATCAGTAAAAAGAAGAGATGGAAAAATAGGCCATTTGGTATACCAGAAACCTACAATTACCAATAGATACCTAAATGCTGCTTCTTATTACCACCCAGCACAGAGGAATTCAGTTTTAAACACTTAAGTGAATCAAGATATTCATATTTCAGATCCATATAGTTGGAAGAAATAAAGGCAAATATTACATTCAACACTAAAACAGAATGGATATTCAGTTTGAGTAATCAACACTACTATTGGAAAATAGCTAAAGAGGAAACAACAACATAGAATAGATATGAGACGAGATAAGGATACCTTAACAGAAATCATATTTACTTTACATAAAGAGAACAGGGGAAAAGATTGCCAAAATATTAAACAACGAAAATATAACAAGATTTAAAAGCCCGTGATCAAATTTAAGAATTTTCCGAGAACAGTTGAAGACAAAATTCAACTAGCTATGCCTAAAGTTATGAAATACCTTGTAATTGGGGTCCGTCTACATAAGAGAAACTGAGAGATTAATCCACAAGGATTAAGGAACATATAAGGCATACTTAAGAATGAAGAAACGGAAAGTCTGCAGTAGGGGAAAATAGCACAAAAACTAAATCACAGAATTTTATTTGGCCTTGCCAACCTCCCACATTTCTAACCGAGGATCATAAAGTAAGCTATAGAAATATGAGTTAATGCCTCCTTTATGAATACATTATTGGTACGACATTTGTTTATAAACTTACCAACAGAAGCAGACAATACAACATTGAACAAAAAAGTTAGAAAATTTGGCAGAGATAAATCAACAATTAATGTACTGCATTAAAAAAAGACAAATAAATCAGCACATTACGCTGTGATAAAATATTTTAGAAGATGTTGTTTAGTTGTATATTACAAAAGTTAAAAATATACAGGATAATGAAAGTTAAATTTTTAAACTGAATAAATAATTATTTGCAGTGTTCTATTAAAAGTACTCAATGAGTGTTCTTCAGTGATAACAATTTACTGTTATCACCACTAAATAATAAATTACTCTCCATACAATATCTGACTAACTTTGACAACTAGAAGTCTTCCAAATTTAGTAAAAATACAGTTTTTTATCTCTTTATTTTATCCACTTTATTTTTACCACCAGACCTCAAAGATCCGACAAAGAAGCAGACAAACTCATTAAAACTGATATATTTATCCACTTAATTTTTACCACCAGACCTCAAGACTCGACAGAGAAGCAGACAAACTCATTAAAACTGATATAATTTATCCACTTAATTTCTACACCAGACCTCAAGATCCGACAGAGAAGCAGACAAACTCATTAAACCCGACATATTTTATCCACTTAATTTTTACCACCAGACCTCAAGAAAACCCATCTCTTCTTGCTCAGCCACAACAATAACATCTGAAAACAACACCCTCTACTCAGTAGGAGTCATGGTTTTTGCCAAATTAAAAGACCACCCATACTGGCCTGCAGTCACAAAGAAATTGTCAAAAATGATTAAACCCTAATTTACAAAGTTTTATTCTTTGGTGATAACACTACCGCAAACATCCAACCAAATGACATATGCATATATTCAGAATATAAACAAATACATGGTAAACCAAAAACAGACAATTTTAGAAATAAAAAATGTAATCAAGCCCTTATAGAGGCTGACATAGCATCCAAAAGCAAAACAGAGCAAAATCTGGAGCAAGTGGCTGAAAAGATCCAGAACCTTGTCAGACTGGAGGGTCAGTCTCGAAACCTCCCTAACACTAGCGGCAGAGGTTGGACAGGCCCTTCTGACTGATAATACCCAACTAAAAAAAGAAGCACAAGACTTAAACAATAAAAATTCAAAACTTTCTTTAAAATTGAGTCAATTGGAAGAACAAAACATCTCTCTAAAGGCAAAAGTACATAAATTACATACAGAAAAAAACATGTATATCTCGGAAGATAAACTAAAAGAAGAGAAGAACATACAAAGACACTTGAAGACAAAATCATTAACCTTCAAGAAGAAATTCAATTTTTAATCAACAAGTTTGGAAAAGAACAAACACAAAAAGAAGAGTTACTCCAACATTTTGACTGTGAAAGAAACCAATTGATGGCAAAAATAGACAACCTAGTTTCACTAATTTCTGCTGTTGAAAATAAAGCTCACAAACTGCAAACTGAACGGGACATTGTTAAAACAGACAGTGGAAGAGAAACAGAGCACCTTGAATCAAAAATTGCTAAATTGACAGATAGTGAAAAAACTCTAAGGGATGAGTTGAATGAAAAAAACTCCACCCTCCTTACACTGGCATCTAACTATGAAGAGATCTTGCAAAAGATGTCAACGCAAGAAATAGTAACTTGTAAATAGAAATAGTAGAGTTGCATTTCTCAACTCTCTTCTTAACAGTATAAACAAACAATTTAAGACAGATATCTCTATCTGAAGAGCGAAAACAATCTTCTTCAGGGGACCAGTGCATACCCAGGATGGAGAACTGATGAAGTTGTGCTTCTTGCAAGAAACTAGGAGTCTCTAGATGTTCCGAAGGGAACCTGTCGAGGAGCTGGTTGGAGTTGGACGCCCACTTCCGAAGTTCGAAGCCGCCACGACCTAAGAGTTGGATGAGCTGGTCTTGAAGCTCAAGCGCCGCCTCTACCGAGTCTGCCCCAGTGACAATATCATCCACGTAGGTATGATGACGTAGTGAGTTAGCATCCTGAGGAAAGTCAGCACCTTCATCTTCCGCAAGTTGAGTCAGAGTTTTAATTGCTAAGTAAGGAGAGCTGTTCATCGCGTAGGTGACAGTGGTGAGTTGGAATGTGGATATTTTCGCTGAAGGATCATCACGCCATAAAATGAGTTGAAAATTTTGATCGTCAGGATGGATTTTTATTTGACGAAACATCTGGTGTATGTCACATGAAAACACTATTTTATGAGACCGGAAGTTCAAAATAATGTCACAAATATCAGTCTGTAACTTTCTACCGGTGAAAAGAATGTCATTGAGAGAGTAACCGGAACTGGTGTTGCTACTGGCGTCAAACACAGTCCTAAGTGATGAGGGAGATAATAGTGAGGGATGTCCTCAACATGGTCTATTTTGATCATATGACCGAGAGCTCGATATTCAGAAATGAAAGAGCGGTAAAGCTGAGCAAACTGAGGTTGTGCGTTAAATTTTTGTTCAAGAGACAGTAAACGCTTTTCAGCAGTACCCCGAGAGAGGCCAAGAGCAGAGGGATCCGTTCTGAACGGAAGTCGCACAACATAGCGACCAGTTGGGTCACGAGTATGAGTCTTAACAAAGTATTCGTCACAAGTGATCTCTTCTCGTGATTTAACACTGATGGTTGGTGCTTCTTCTTGTTGCCAGAATCGTTGTAAAGATGAGTGCAAGAGATCATCACTAGTAGACAAAAGAGATATTGAAAAGTTGACCGCAGCATCCGTAGTCGAAGCACAAGGAGCTTGACCCATGAGTATGTAGCCGAAGTGTGTGCCTATCACATGAGGCATGTGAGGCCCAAGCGAATGATTCTCTTGAGTAAGAATTAGAGGTAGTAGAGAGCTACCTATTAATACATCAATGCCACCAGGTGAGTGGAAGGAAGGGTCAGCGAGTGTATAAGGCTTGACCTTGTCCCACACGTCAGAAGCGATACGAGTGCGTGGTAAATCCACGGAGATTTTAGTGGTAAATCCACGGAGATTTTATCTAAGATATGAAACTGATGTTTGTTGGCCAATGTGTGGCTAGAGAGCGTTTCCAAATTTAGATACATTGTTCCCTTTGTAGAGGAGGAGTTTTGAGCGAGTCCAGATATTTTTATATTTGAAGCATGTCGCTTGTCGTTCAATATATTAGCTGCACGTTCAGAGAGAAGTTCACACATAGAGCCCGTGTCAAGTAATGCTCTAAATACATGAGAAATGCCTTGAGAGGTGGTTAGCTTAATTAAAGCTGTACCGAGTAACACCGTATAATTAGATGAAGAGAGAGAGTTAGAGCTATTTTGGGCAGAGCAATTTAATACATCAGCAGAAGAGACAAAGAGAGATGAAGTTGTAGCTATATCTCTAGAAGTAACATTCAATAGTCAATAGTCAAATTTCTTTATTCATTAAGGCACAAAATTTGTACATTGAATAGTGTCACAATTAAGAATAAAAGTATTTTTAAATAATCCAATTTAAAATTTAATGTTTAGCACAATCTAATCCTGTAATTAACAAAATTATAGATCGTATACAATATCTAATGTTCTTACAAACAAGTTTGGCTTAAATGTTTTCAAACTCTTCTATAGAGTATAAAGCTAAATGGGTTAAATGCTCCTTAAGTAGTTTTTTGAATTTTTGAACATTCTTCTCATTTTTAATCTGAACTGGAAGTTTTCCCATGAATTTATTTCCAGCATAAATTGGTTTTTGTTTAAATAATTGTAGGCGATGACACTCTGAGACAAGATTTTGCTTATTTCTTGTGTTGTATTTATGCTGACTGTCCTGTTGTTTGATTATTTGACTGGATTTGAAAAGCATTATTGTTTCAAAGATGTACAATCCAAATACAGTTAAGATTTTTAGTTCAGAAAAGAATTTTTTTACGGATTCAGTAAATTTTAAGTGGATCATTAATCTGAGGGCTCTTTTCTGCAACTTTAATATTTCATTCATATTATTATTTGATGTGGCACCATACAAACATATCCCATATTTTATATGTGAATGTATGTATGCATAGTAAATTTGTTTTAAAATGTCAGTGCTACATAATGAAGACATTTTCTTTAGAGCAAATAAACCTGAGCTAACTTTTTTCAATATATGATCAACGTGTAAATTCCAGTTTAAGTTAGTATCAATTAATAACCCCAAAAAATTTATGCTATTAATTTTATCAATTTGTACTTGCTCTATTTCGATGCTCAAATTTACTTGTTTTCTGTTTTGTTTTGTTCTGAAATGTACATAATTAGTTTTTTCAAGATTTAAACTTAAATTACGAGATTTAAAAAAATAATTTATATTGTCCAGTTCAGTATTTGCAATAGTCTCTAATTGAGTCAGTGATTTGTGGGATATTTTCAAATTTGCATCATCAGCATATAAAACCAAGCTGCTCATGGGTGAAAACTCCAGACAGCTATTTACATGTTTTAAATAACAAAGAAAGAGCAGAGGTCCAAGATTTGATCCTTGTGGCACTCCCAACTCAATATTTTGTAATTTAGACCGATATTTTACAATTGTATTGGTTTTTGTTATATGGGAAATTTCTACAAACTGCTTCCTACCAGTAATATACGATTCAAACCATTGTAGTGCCACACCTCTTACGCCAACTTCTTTTAGAATAAACAAAAGCAATGGATGGTTAACACTATCAAACGCTTTTGATAGGTCCATGAAAACTCCAATCACAGTATCTTCTTTATCAATTGAATTTATAATTGAATCTATGAATTGAACCGCTGCTGATATTGTTGATTTTTCTTTTCTATATCCATGCTGATTACTATCCAATTTTTTATTGTTTTCCAAGAATGATAAAAGTCGTCTGTAAACTATTTTTTCATAAATTTTTGAAATTGATGGTAATAAAGATATTGGTCGATAGTTCTTTTTGGACTTTTTATCATTTTTTTTTATGGATTGGAATCACCTTTGATATTTTAAGGAAATCTGGAAATTTTCCACAGACCAAGGAAGAGTTTATTAGATGTACCAAAACTTGGCTAAGTTCTCCAGATACAAATTTAAATAGTTTTAAAGGTACCTCATCGTAACCACTAGAACTACTATTTTTAAATGATGGTATGATCTCAATAACCTCCTTAATGTTGGTAGGTGATAAATGTAAATTTTGCTCTAAAAGATCGATTTTGTTTAAATGAGAAAAATGTTCTATATTTTCTTTATACATCAAAGAGCATTCATCTTTTTTCAAATTAACTGAATTAACAAAATAATTATTGAAAATATTAGTTATTTCTATTGGATTTATTACTTCTTTATTGTTTTCACTTAAAACTATGTTTGCTTGAAAATTACTACTTTTATTTCCTACTTCAGAATTTATAATGTTCCAAGTAGTTCTTGCTAAGTTACAGGATTTTTGCATTTGTCTATCAAAGTATTCTCTTTTTGTTTTTGCTAATTTTGTTCTATAAATCTTATTTTTTACTTTAGCAATTTTAGAGAGGTTTAGGTTTTTTGTTTCTCTTGCACACTTACACAATTGAATTATTTCTTGTTTTTCGTTTCTTAATTGGTCAGTAATCCAGTTAAAATGTTTGTTTTTTATTTTAAAATTTACCTTTGGAAATGCCAAATTGAAATTATAATAAAAAATATTGTTAAAAACTGTAAACTTTTTCTCAGTGGGAGCCATGTAGACTTCATGCCAAGATTCACTTTTCAATAAGTTTTTAAAAAGAGTCTTATTAGGCTGTGAAAAGTTTCTACGGTTTTCATTTAAGAATAAATTCTCTTTCGTTTTATTCACACCATTTAGATGTATTTCTAAAACCTGCCCATCATGATCAGAGAGCATTGTAATAATACCATCGATCTTAATTTGATTTCTATTAAAATTTGTTAAAAAATTATCAATGCTTGATACTGACCCACCTTGAACTCTAGTCGGAAAGTCTACAACATAAAACATTTTATGGCTTTTCAATAAATTTCTTAAATTTGTATGTTCTCTGCTACTTACTAATACATTTAAATTTATGTCTCCAGCAAAAATTAACTTTGATGATATTTTATTTACAATATTAATTAGAATATCCAATCTATCCAAAAAAATACCAACATCTGAACTCGGCGACCTATACAAGCCAACCAGAACAAAACTTAAGCCATTCACAACAAACTTTGTAGCACAAAACTCAAAAACTTTTTCTGTACATAGCATGTCTACATTATGAATAGCCACCTGTTTCCACTCCATTTGCCTTTTACTCATAATGAGGACACCTCCTTTATTCGACTTTTCACGACAAAAATAAGAATTAACTGTATAATTTTTAATATTAAGCCTTTCTATTTGTTCTAATTTCATGTTGTGTTCTGATAAAACTATAATTTCAGGATTCAATTCTTCAGTAATTATTTCAAGGGATTCTAATCTTGTGGCTAAGTTTTCAATATTTTGGTGGAATATATTAATGTATGAACTATTGGGTGCAAGATTTAATTTTAAGTTATTGAAGGTGTTTGAGTTGTTAGGCAGTTTAAAGTAGGAACATTTGGCAGAATATCAGAGTTACTTAAAGACAAAGAATTACAATTAGTTAAATTTCTAGAATGACAGTCTGGAGTGCTCCGTCCCTTCCATTCTGATATTGGACTATTTAATAAACTGACTTCCGTCAATGAATACCCATTACTCGAACTGGCACTTTCACTCACAGCCCCCGGTGATGTTGGAATCGCGTGGCTAATCTCCGTTGACAAGTCTATAACGGTTGTTTCGATCTCAATTGGTGATGTCTCCACTGAAGTTTCCATCCTTGCAATGAGTCCAACACAGGATCCTTGATTTTCCCTGATAGATAAAATGTTTCCTATAGTGTCCATTATTAAGAAGCTTAGTTTTCTTCTTCCTCTTGAGTTTAAGTGTAAACCATGTTTGCTGAAATGTGTTCTTTGTAGCTGGTCCAAATCAATTAAGTAGGAAGAATGTACTCGTACTACTAACTCTCTTATATAAGCATTCAGGAGATCAATATCCTCATGAATTGGATCATAAGCATTTATGTCATGTCTTTTAGGGACTGTTGTTATAATGACGGTTTTCTTTTTACTGAGATCCACCAATGCACTCTCTAGTGACTGATATATTGAGGTGAAGTCCTTCTGAAGGGAGTCATTTGTGCCTCCCATAATAACCGCAACATCATCAGTACAGTTCTTAGCTGCGTCAACAGCTTGCATGAGCCTGGCGTTTGGTAAAACAAACCCAAAAGGTTGCACGTCACTTTTTAATTCGTAAATATTTCTACACACTTCCCTGCCTTGACTATCTGAGTAAACTGACAAATTAATTGCCCCACCTGAAAATCTCATACTTTTCTTGTTTAAGGTTTTTGGCTTTAACTCTTGTTTAGGATTTCTTGTATGATTTATCTTCGATCTTATGTTTGACGCCTTGTTATGCAATTCATCTGTCTCTGTCTGACAGTTAATGAGAGGATTAAATTTATTTGAGATAGGGAGCTGTGTATAATTATGAGTAGATGTTCTACTATTCTTATGGTGCTTTGTAACTGCAGTTCTCCATGTCAGTTCATCTTGCCTCCTAGAATCCAGCGTAGGCCCATTCTTTTTATTTAGCAATTTTTCAAATCCATTATGTTGATCTTGAGGTCTAGAGGGGATGTATGACTATCCTGAGAGGGTTGACGAGAGAGATTAACATCAAAATGTAGCATTGTATGATGTCGCTTGTTACATGTGCGACACATTGAGACTGACAATCTTTCGAGCTGTGATTACCAAGGCATGAGAAACAACGTTGGTGTTTCTTTACTAATTCATATCTTTCATGAGGTGAGTTCTTTTTAAAGGTATCACAAGCATATATTTTGTGACCTGTTTTATTACAAGCAAAGCTTTGCCAAGCGTTGTGTTTATTAGTTGCCGACTGTGACTGAGAACTGGTTTGTGTTGTGATCATAGAGACACCACTGTGTGAAGAATTCACCCTTTTTACCAAAGCGTGTTTTTGTTGAGTTTGTAACCGTGATGAAATATTTTTGTTCACAAAAGGAAAGTTGTGTATATTAGTGTCTTCAGTTTGCGAGCACTCAATGTTCAAATATTTTATTATTTCTTCCACACTAGGTAAAGAGTGAGGGCTAAAGTCTTCATTCGCATTAGATCGAAAACTTTCAAGTTTTTTACAGAGCTCATTGTCAAGTTTACGCAACAATAATGCATGTAAAAGTGGGTTATTTTGAGTCACATCACATCCTAATGCCTTCAAGGCTTGTGAATGTTCAGTAAAAATGTTCACGAATTGACGAAGTCCCTTCAAAGAGGTAGCACTAACAGCAGGTAAGTCTAAGAGTTGATTGAGGTGTAGAGATTGCAACCTGCGAGTATTGTGATATCTATCTCGTAGTAAATTATAGGCCACGAGATAATTAGGTGCGGACAGAGTTAAAGTTTTTACTAATGTTAAAGCATCACCTTGTAACACACTGAGTAAGTATTGGAACTTAGCCACACTAGAAAGGCTTGCATTACGATGAATCGTCGTATCAAACAGATTAATAAAACTTGTCCACGTTAGTGGATCACCAGAAAACTTTTGCAGGTCTATTTTTGGTAACCTGACTAGAGAGGATCCAGAATGTGAAACAGTACTGCTATCACTCAGTGAGCTAGGTGTTTTTGGTTCGACCTGAGGAAGTACCTCAATGATTGCTGTCAAATACGCAAAGAGAGTTTCAATTTCATCTTGATCGGAAGATAAAGTTTCATCCGACACACCATCGTCAGAATCAAGAGCTAAAACCCGTTGAAGGTTATTATCAAAATCAGCCTTTTTCTTTTTTATTTCATTAGAGAAGGCGTTTAGCTGTTTAACTTGTACAGAGGTTAGAGATTCAGTTTGAGTAGAGAATTCTTCTAGAATACCCTTCAATTTATTAAAACGCACTTTGAGAAGAGCAGTTACACGTGAGTAAATGGAACTGTTAAATTCACCCGTTTTGGGAGGCATGGTGAGATAATTAAACGATAGTTAATTACAAGAGACAACAATACAGTGATATGAACCAAAACATAAATTCATAAACATAAATTTTTGGCATAAACAAGCTAATTATTTTGGACACACTGAGATATGAGATAATTAATCAACTAAAAAATAATATACAGGCCCAACTTTAATCATTAACATAGTTAAAAAGAGAGTGACACAAAGCAATTTATGAGGTTTTCAAAAAACAATATTTTTCAAAGAGTAATTTTCCTTTACAAATTACAGTAATTAATAACATGAATGACAAAGGAATAATAAAAACATTAAAAGAGAATAAGTAAAAACTAATTCTAAAAAAATACCTTTTGTTAATATAGTCAAACGTTTAAGTTATGTGGCAAACTTCAATTCAATAGGTCATAGGTCATCGTTGAATTTAACAATATTAAACAAAAATGCTCAAACGAAAATTGACAAAATGATAATCACTAATCAATAATAACTAACAACAATAATTCATTCAAAGAAATCAAAGTAGAAACAACAACATGATGTGTATAACATAAAATACATTAACAAATTACTTGATTGATAAAAATCAATTATTACAATTGAACTAATTAAAATATGAATAAATACCTTTGTGATAATTAATGACAAAGCCTACTATTTGACTGTTAATGCTGGACACTCAATGTTACTTTATAAGTGAGAAAAATAACAATTTCATATGACCTTGTTAGAATAGAAAATTTATCTCTAGATTGCTATTAAAATAGAGTGAATAATTATTCTAATACAGTCATACAGAACACTCTACTGTATTAGTGCAACAAAGTAAAAGCAAAAATAATATAATCCATACAAAGTAAATCAATACAAGTCAAGAATGTAAACAACAACAATTTTTTTATTTGACAGTTGTTGACATTTCAACCTTAGAGAGAGAGTATTACTGGAATTTCTGCCGTTATTGATCGTACCAGATATGCGCTGCTATATCTGGTACGAGGGGTGCGATCCGGTTTTAGATACTTGAACTGTACATCACAACACTTAACTTTGCCAAATTGTTTCATTAGTAAAAAATAATGATTGATTGCAAAAGAAACATTTTTCGACTTTCTTTTGTTTTAAAAATTAGCAATTCAATTCTAAGAGAGAATAGTGGAATTAATTAATCTCTTAGTTGATTAGAGTTTTTGTTGTAATTAACACAATTAATTAAATACAAATAAATGGCTGTTGTCCACGGATGATACAATTTATCCGTCCCGGAGCTAACTAAAAATGTCTGGGGGTTTGAGAGGACCAAAAATGTTCACTAAATGATGCGGGTAGAGAATGTTAATGTTTCTGTTAATAAGCATGGAGGACCACTGCTCTTCCGGAGCAGACGGGAGAATCAACTAAGGACATAACATTAATTAATGAGAGAGAATTGACTCCACAGAGCTTGGTTGAACACTTATCCAACTGGAGTAGTTGGAGACACTTGTGGTAATCCAGTCCACCTTCCTTTTGTCACAGTTCTAAAGCACTGAAGAGTAGTCACGGAAGTACGAGCTTTTCGAAAGTCCAGAAGACCGATCACGTACCGCACAAACGAGGTTCTTGAAGGTCTGGATGAGTAGCACAGAGTTAGAGAAAGTTAACAAAGTTAGAGAGAAAATTGGTGAGTTGGAGAGAGAAACTACAAGAGAGTTGCGTACACACCGCGAGCGTCTTGCTGTCTGGGAGAGAGAGACCACGCGAGAGAGTTGTGTACACATCAAGAGTGTCTTGCGGTCTGGGCGAAACCGTCGCCTCACCTCAGGTGGGTTTAAATCTGAGCACCAATGAGAACTCGAGTTTCGGGGTGGTGTGATGTTTATTCTGAGGGCAGATAACCCTCTCTCTCTCTCTTGGCTTTAGTGAGAATGTGAATTACCAAAAAATCAAATCTTATAACTACATAATATATGAACTATGTACAATTATCTTATTACCTAACAATCTATTAAATTGGTATCATATCCATTGAAAATTGCCACGCGTTTGATATAATTTAGTTCTTTTTTGAATCTTTCTTCCTATAGAGGTGTATTTAGTAATCTAAAAATAAGAGAATGGAATACAGCTCTCTTTTGTGCTGGTGGATGATTGGAGTCATTTGTTATGTATCGATCAGTAAGCGTGGGTTTACGGTATATATCAAATTCAAGTTCTTTAGAAGTTGTGTTTCTAATGACTAATAAGTCTAAAAATGGAAGTGAATGATTATATTCTATCTCATGCGTAAATTTTATGTTGAAGTAAAATGACTTTAACAGATTTATAAAATTTTTAAGGTTTTCATTTTTGTTAAACACTGCAAAAATGTCGTCAACATAACGAATCCAAACTCTAGGGAAGTATGATAGTGATTCTTTTACTAAATTTTCAAAGTGCCTCATGAATATGTTTGCTATGAAGCAAGAAAGAGGAGTTCCATCTATTTGGGAGTAAAATAAGTTTTTAAACTGAAAAGTGTTTTGATTCATGCATAGATTAATAAGTAGCATGTATTCTTCATTTTCTTTACTCGTCAAATGACAAGCTTGAAGCCAATCTTGAACAAGGAGGATGGTTGTTTTCATAGGTACATTGGGATATAGTGAAGTGACATCAAATGATACTAAGTATTCGTCATTTTAAATTTTGGTATTATTTATTAAATTTAAAAATTCATATCTATTTTTTGCTGAGAATGAAGGGATTGCGGTAGTTCTGTTAGCCTGTTCTGTAACCATTTAGATAGTAAATATGTTGGAGAGTTAATGGAGGCAATAATAGGTCTCATTTCTTTTCCAGGTTTGTGGACTTTTGGTAAGCAATATAATTTTGGAAGTATGGGATTTGGTAAAACAAGTTTTTGTAAAGCTCATTACTTATCAATATATTACATTGTTTTAAGCATTCTGAAGTTGATTTTGTAAATTTTGATATTGGATTTTTTAGAGAATGTGTATAGAGACCCTTATTTAGCATAGTTTCCACTCTACTGTAATATTCTTCTTTTTCTAAGATTACAATCGAGTTGCTTTTATCTGATTTTAAATAGAAAACATTTTTTCTTTGTAGATTTTTTAAAACTTCAATATTTTTCTTTTCTTCATTTAAAATATTACGTTTATCTTCTAAAAATCTGCAATCGCCAATCACTGCATTAACACTGGCCATAGTATTACAAAAAACAATTTAAAATTATTAAAACATATAACAACACCACGATATTTAAATGCATAGGTATCATGGTACATTAACAAAGCAAATTCTGAAAATGTATTAAACCAAGAAGATGGACCGATTCAAAATTCTATTTTACTTTCAAAAATATAAACAATTAATTTAAATTTAATTTATAATACTTTCAAATTTATAAAAAACTATCATTTAGAATAAAAATAATATATTTAGCCACGAAAGTTAAAAATTTTTTAAAACATGTTTATATCAGCTTATATTACATTTATTTACTTTTTGTATATTTATTTGTGATGTATCTGACGATGATAGCCTTGCTATCAAAAGGCCTCACTAATAAAGTTTTTATTGGTTTAAATTGTCTTATTTTTAACAATTATAACTTCAATGTCGAGGTATCATGAATATAATTTTGTAAAAATAAGCTACAATTTGTTGGGGGAAAATGTATAGCATATAGTCTTTTTAAATGAAATCTGGATTTTTTCTGTTCTTGCCAACATATAAAATACATGTACAGCGGGAATGAAATATATCTATAGTCGTGATGACCATCCCACCCACCGTTACACGTACAATGGTGACAAGCTAAGATCCTCAAGTGAGGATATTGGTATAATCTGAACTCCCCTGCAAGGGCAGGATCCTCAAGCAACACTATAAAGAGAGTTCTCTCCCAAGGCCATAGAACAAGTTCCCCTTACTGGCGGAGGGCCAAAATTCTCAAGCAACACTATAAAGAGAGTTCCCTCCCAAGGCCATAGAACAAGTTCCCCTTACTGGCGGAGGGCCAAAATTCTCAAGCAACTCTATAGACAGAGTTACCTCCGAAGGCCATAGAACAAGTTCCCCTTACTGGCGGAGGGCCAAAATTCTCAAGCAACACTATAGACAGAGTTACCTCCGAAGGCCATAGAACAAGTTCCCCTTACTGGCGGAGGGCCAAAATTCTCAAGCAACACTATAGACAGAGTTCCCTCCCAAGGCCATAGAACAAGTTCCCCTTACTGGCGGAGGGCCAAAATTCTCAAGCAACACTATAGACAGAGTTCCCTCCCAAGGCCATAGAACAAGTTCCCCTTACTGGCAGAGGGCCAAAATTTTCAAGCAACACTATAGACAGAGTTACCTCCGAAGGCCATAGAACAAGTTCCCCTTACTGGCGGAGGGCCAAAATTCTCAAGCAACACTATAGACAGAGTTCCCTCCCAAGGCCATAGAACAAGTTCCCCTTACTGGCAGAGGGCCAAAATTTTCAAGCAACACTATAGACAGAGTTACCTCCGAAGGCCATAGAACAAGTTCCCCTTACTGGCGGAGGGCCAAAATTCTCAAGCAACACTATAGACAGAGTTACCTCCGAAGGCCATAGAACAAGTTCCCCTTACTGGCGGAGGGCCAAAATTCTCAAGCAACACTATAGACAGAGTTCCCTCCCAAGGCCATAGAACAAGTTCCCCTTACTGGCGGAGGACCAAGATCATCAAGTGAGGCTGAAGGTTCAGCTTCATCCCTTGCTAGGCCTTAGATAGAGCTCCCTTGCCTGGCTCTCTCCTGGATTTGTGGGAGTTAAATTTAGGTTTTAGGACAACTTTGTTTGTGACCTAAGATTCTAATTTAAGGGTAATTTTCTTTTAGTATATTATAAAATATAATCGATTTTTAAGTTTTAATTAATGTTATGTACCGGTACTTAAGTTAATTAATTTCTGTCTGTTTTACCCTTTTTTCAATAATATTATCTGTTTTAGGGTAATTTAATTTAAAAAAATGTAGTAATTTATAATAATTATAATTAATTGTCTGGACCTAATTCTACATTATTTAAATGAACCCTGTGACTGATACAAAAATTATAATTTTGCTGCTAAAATTTTGTGTAATAACTTTATACTGAATATTCTAAGAAGATGAAAATATGTCCTTCATTTCAAATATACATTTATAAAATATTCAAATTTTTAGATAGGTCATTACTTATAGGATTAGAAGACAGATCAACCAATCAAACACTTCTTTATTGAGGTGAAATCGGGGCAAAAATTGCCTTTTCTTACATTCAACTTCTACAGATCTTAATTGGTATAAATATAAATAAATTTAATACAACAAGAGTACTGGTAATCTAAGGAAAAGTATAATATTTCAATATGTAGCTCTGAATTGTGTAAAATTAATTATATAAATAACTTACTGCCTTACTTGCACAATTCATTTCAGTTTTATTGCAATGTATACATTTTGGGGATAACCCCATGTTCATAGCATCTACAAATATATAAAACTACACAAACTTAGTTAATTTAGTACACTGTTTTGTAGTAATATGTAAACTGGATAACGTTGTGGTGTATAAATTAAAATAAAATAAATATTGAAACAATTCGGATTAGATTCTTAACCTTCAAACATTTTGTATAGACTACTTTAAAAATAAAAGTGACAGTTCGTATCATATGGTAGGTGGGTGCTCTCATAAGGGCTAAGTTGAGCTGTTACCATGTGTTCGGTTTTTTTATCATAGTTTCATATATTGGATTTGCTGTGAAATTGATTTGTTTGTTAAGAACAAGATGTGGTTCGCTTTTAACACTTTTGTATATCTCGTAGCCTTCCAAACAGTTTAATTTTCTTCCTTTTTGTTCTAAACGTAGAATTTCAATATTTTCAATTTTGCAGTAGTCGTGGCAGGTGTTTAATATATGTTCCGCATAATTTGATTCTGTTTTTTCATTCTTGATACATTGAATGTGTTCCTGGTATCATTTGCGAAAACTCCTACCTGTTTGGCCTATATAGAATGCATTACATTCACCACATTTCATTTTATACACCCCTGATTTCTCAGTGTTCGGTACATTGTTTTTTGAGGTGGATATTGACAGATATTTTAAGATGCTGTTATTTGTTTTAAAAGCTACTTTATAGCCTTGCTTAGCAAATGTGTGTGCCGCTAAGCGTTGCGTTTGTGGAGAATGTTCCATGAGGACATATTTATTTGGTGTTTTTTTAATATTTCGTTTGTTTTTCTTAATTTTGGTTAATAATCTCTCAACTATGTTGTAATTGTATCCATTCTGCTGAGTTATGAATTTGATTGTATTAAGTTCTTCAAAATAATCTTCTTCACTAAGTGGTGTGTTGACTAGTCTATGGATCATGGATTTGAATGCAGCATATTTGTGTGATTTACCTTCTGACAAAAAGGAAATGCCGTAGTAATCCTAAAGAAATCTGAATATACAGACAAAGTTAACACTTTCATTCAAGAAAACAATATCCTACAATTAAATAAAGATCCCACCAATCAGTATAAAACTGAAGTGAATAAAGCCATTAACAGTTGCAAGACTCTTATCTAAGAAAGAAATGTACAATCTAAAGATTATTAACCCCACTGCTCCTAAACTTCGTGGCCTCCCTAAAATACATAAACAGCTTTGCCCTATAAGACCTTTAGTCAATTTTATTAATGCACCGTCATATAACTTAGCAAAATTCCTAGACAAAACTATCAGACGTTCAATAGAATTTAAAGGTAACTGTAACGTAAGAAACACCAATGATCTAGTCACAAAAATAAAAGACATTCAAATACCTACAAACACTCAACTGGTCTCATTTGACATCACAAACCTCTATACAAACGTTCCAACAAATGAAATACCAAGAATATTAGAAATATATCTCAAAGACAGCAACAAATTAAACGATGAAGCAATAACTTAGTTGAAGTTATAACTCTTCTAAATATCATTCTTAAACAAAATTACTTTGAATTCTAAAGGAAGTATTACTTTCAGAAAGAAGGTCTTGCTATGGGATCTCCATTATCATGTATATTAGCTGAGCTATTTCTAGATAACATAGAATTCACAAAAATCAAGTCAGATTTCAACAAACACAAACATAAGATTGTTTACTGGTATAGGTTTGTTGATGATGTAATTTGTTTATACGAAGGTAATCTCAATGAAATACACATATTTAACAATTTCTTGAACACACTCCATCCTAAACTTAAATTCACCTGTGAAAATGAAATTAATAACTCTATCAATTATCTAGACCTAACAATTACCAAAAATGATCAAAAACATTCCTTCAAAATTTACCGAAAACCAACACACACAGACACCACGATCCATGCAAACTCAAATCATCCTAAATCACACAAATATGCTGCATTCAAATCCATGATCCATAGACTAGTCAACACACCACTTAGTGAAGAAGATTATTTTGAAGAACTTAATACAATCAAATTCATAACTCAGCAGAATGGATACAATTACAACATAGTTGAGAGATTATTAACCAAAATTAAGAAAAACAAACAAAATATTAACCCTTCGAAGGTCACAAAAAATTGACTCAAATTGTCTATTTTTTTGTGTTGGGTTGAAAAAAATTTTTCATTAAAATCCATTTAGTTAACATTTGTAAGACTAAACTATGACAGAAAAACAAACATTTTCATCTAAATAATTTTTTTAACCATTTTATGGGGGGTTTTCTGTATGCGGATATAACCGTCAATGACCCTTAGCAAAAATTTGTGTAGCGTATAAAAACGTCATTGACGTTTGGGGATTGGTTAATAAAACCATTTGTTATACAAAACAAACGTATTTTATTACTTTGGAACAATGTACTGAGAAAAAAGTTGTAACATGTTTAGTAAGTAATAGATATTTGATTACAGTTATAGTTTATTGTTCATTCACATAGTCCTTCATTGTGTGGTAAGCTTCAAAGCAGCTGTCAGGGTGAAGAAACGGCTTGCCGACACACGTTTTGCAGTAGTAGATGGTTTCTTTTCGCTGTTTTTTTCTTGGAGCATACGTGGCATCGGCGACTTTTTGCCTCTCTTCCAAGAAGATGAAGCTTTCCGTTGAGCCTTTGTTCGGGAGCTACAGCAGCTGGATGGCCAGGCCTCCTCTTCCCAGGGTTGCTGAAGTTTGCTGCAACACGCTCAGCCACAAGCGCTTCAATGAGCTTCAATCGAAATGCTTTGTGCTTCATTGGTCTTTTCCCACAAGAGATTTGCTTTTCCTTGTACAAGATGTAACTGTTTACAACGGAAACCTCAAGTAACCAAAAAAACATTTTTCGATACCACTTTCTGCTTCTGCGTATGAATTGGTAGTTAGAAATGTAATGATCACTCCTATTAATCTCTCCCATGTGCTTATTGTAATCAATGATACAATTTGGTTTCATTGCTGGAGGCTGATCAGGAAACTTGTTTGGAACAGGTGACATGTCTTTCTTACTAACACAGTGCTTGGTTGTAATCATCGTAACAGGTCTTTTGTCTTTCCAGCACCGGACTGCAACATTTTGTTTCCTAAACGATTGAAGTTCTCCTTTTTTCATCTTTTTTGCCTGAAACTTGGGCATGTTTTTCCTATTTTGCATAACTGTACCAGTAATATACATTTCTTTCTTCCTAAGTTCCTCGGCAAGTTGGGGACTGTTATAGTATCTATCCACATACACGTGGTGTCCTACGGGTTTGCTATCAGGATCTTTGATAAGGGATTCACAAAGTTCAGACACAATTTGAGTGGTTTTCAAAAGCTCCGACCCCGGTATGATTTCTTGCTTGCCTACATATGGCATGAAACATGCCCATTGTTACTGTCTGACAAAACGTATACTTTGAGGCCAAATTTGACTGGTTTTTGGGGATTATAGACCTGAAACACAACTCTAACTTTGAAGGAAATAGTGCTTTCGTCCACTGCAACATGAGATGAGGGATTGTAGAAAAGCATGCACTTTTCATTTAGATGATTTACTAAAGATCTGATTTTCAAATCTCGATCGGGACCAGTCTCGTTCGAAAAATGTAAGTTCCAGAAGTACAGTAGGAACTTATGTTGCGAAAAAACATCGCCAAAGCCACAATCCTCCCGCCAACTTCTTTACATCTTATAAATGCCGTATTGGTAACATTAAAAATGTGACACTTCAAAAACACAACTATTTATTTATTTATAAAATGTGCGTTTATAACCGTCAATGTCTCTCTGTATAATTAGGTGATGTGGATATAAACGCCATTGACCCTCAGGGGAAAGTTAAATAGGCGGATATAAACGTCAATGACCCTCGAAGGGTTAAAAAAACACAAAATAAATATGTCCTTATGGAACATTCTCCACAAACGCAACGCTTAGCGGCACACACATTTGCTAAGCAAGGCTATACAGTAGCTTTTAAAACAAATAACAGCATCTTAAAATATCTTTCAATATCCACCTCAAAAAACAATGTACCGAACACTGAGAAATCAGGGGTGTATAAAATGAAATGTGGTGAATGTAATGCATTCTATATAGGCCAAACAGGTAGGAGTTTTCGCAAAAGATACCAAGAACACATTCAATGTATCAAGAATGGAAAAACAGAATCAAATTATGCGGAACATATATTAAACACGACTACTGCAAAATTGAAAATATTGAAATTCTACGTTTAGAACAAAAAGGAAGAAAATTAAACTGTTTGGAAGGCTACGAGATATACAAAAGTGTTAAAAGCGAACCACATCTTGTTCTTAACAAACAAATCAATTTCACAGCAAATCCAATATATGAAACTATGATAAAAAAACCGAACACATGGTAACAGCTCAACTTAGCCCTTATGAGAGCACCCACCTACCATATGATACGAACTGTCACTTTTATTTTTAAAGTAGTCTATACAAAATGTTTGAAGGTTAAGAATCTAATCCGAATTGTTTCAATATTTATTTTATTTTAATTTATACACCACAACGTTATCCAGTTTACATATTACTACAAAACAGTGTACTAAATTAACTAAGTTTGTGTAGTTTTATATATTTGTAGATGCTATGAACATGGGGTTATCCCCGAAATGTATACATTGCAATAAAACTGAAATGAATTGTGCAAGTAAGGCAGTAAGTTATTTATATAATTAAAAGTATAATATCACTTTCTCAAAATAACAAATAAAATATTGATAAGAATGATCTTAAATATTGTATTTTTTAAAATAAAAACTTGATTCACCAGTTTATGTGGCCAGCTTGCCTGAGCCTGAACTTTATTCAGTGAATGAAGTACCAACCGCTTGGACTCTGCAGTCGGATACCTTAAGCACTGAGCAACCACAACAGAATAGAGTGCCATTCAGCTCGAAGAATACAAAAGTAATGTGAGTATACTCTGGAATTACTTGATAGTTGACAATGAGTAATGTTACATAGTTAATGAAGTTTTATTTGAAAATTGTTATTTTACACAACAGTAATTTCAATCTCTGGTTGTCATGATAAGTAAAATAATGCCTACATGGTGTTCGCTAATTGCCATTGGTGTGAATACTATTAGAGGAGTCTGGGGTCTCCTTGTGGGGTGGTAGAAAGGGTTTGGAAGTTTTGAGAGTAAAATAACTGAATATTAGACTTTTCAATTAGCTAAAAATCAGACCAATACTGCGTGGTTCGGATTCCATTTAAAGATGCAGGTCTCTTTAGTTAATCTGGCTATTGGGCAATTTATGAATGGCTCTTTGTTTGGAACAGTCGGCCTTAGTTAGTAACAGTGACTACATTCTCTCATCTACACTATCTTCTAGTGGTTGCCATTGACGTGGACACTATTAGAGAAATCAGGGGTGTCCATGTTTGGATGGTAGTCAAGGTTCGGATGTTGTGTAGGGAAGAGAACTGAGTGCCAGGCTTGTCAGTTAGCTGAAAATCAGACCAACACCACATGGTTCTATAGATCCCATAGTTGTCCTAGCTATTGGGCTACTAATAAATAGTCCTTTCTGAGCTAAGTTGAACTCAGATAGTAACAATCACTGCACTCGTTCATTTACACTCATTGACCCTCTTATTCACCCATATCTCTCTACGATTGGCGTCTCAGAAATGAATAATCACACTCATTCACTCCTCATATTCGCCTATATCTCTATGATCAAGGTCTTCGAAATAAACAAAAATTATCAAATAAAAATTATTGTATACCCATAGAGAATTAATTATACTTGTGTTTTGCTCATGTAAGAAAACATTCTATTCTGCACTTAACAACCAACAGGGAACTTCATTTCATATAAAAATACTATAGTTTATTTACGTAATGTATTACGAGAACCCATTTTATGGATTGGATATTCGGCATAATATAGAATTGTAAAAAGGAACGATCAATATGAAAGATCCCTCTATTTGACATCAGTCATAGTGTTATTTTGGCAGTAGTGTCATGGACCATATGGAAGGTGGATGCGCATGTTGCGTGTGTTTATAAATACCTCAGTGTGTGTCGGTATTGTGTCAAGAAGTAGCGGGCTATGCCTTACATTGTACAACGCCGGCATATAACAGAAAACTATGCCCCCAAGTATGTATTGTATTTCAAATGTTTTATTTAAAATTATTAATTTATATTATTACACTACTTATATTAATTTAAAACAGATTTATAGTTTATACAAAAATCAAAGCAATCTGTTGAAAATTTAGGGGCAAAGATGAATGCATTTGGTTTTACTTTTAACCAATAGAATTTTACGACTATATTTCCTTATTAGAAAAATATTAACAAAAATAGTTTAATATTTAGAAACTGTTTCACATTGAAGCAGTTGGTAAAAAAAGTGTTAAGTGTTATACAGTATAAGAACAATAAGCAATCAAACTTAAATAATTAATTCGTAATATGATAAATAAGTAAAAAAAGAATATGCAAGAACTTGGTTTAACAAAAGAAGATCTAATGAATAGATCACAGAATAAGAACTCTAAGAGACAAAAATTCATCATAAGAAACAACAATAGATCAACATATATAGAGGTATTTTTGGATCAAACAAGAAAGGGAAAATCTCAAAGGATGGAAGAATATTGGAAAAATATAAAGAAGAAGAACAAGGAAAAGATTAACCCTAAATGGATAAAGTAGTCCGACCCAATTGTAACCCCAAAATAAAAAAAAAATTCTATGTGAAGCTCAAAATCAATTTGTGCTTTAATGGTAAATAAAATAAATGGTTCCAAAAAATTGGTACAAACGTTTCCCCATATTAAACACTAAAAAACAAGTCTTTGAAAATGACGTTTGATTCCCAAATATGTTTTTTGCCATAACTAAAAAACTAGTCAAGTTAGACATACAGTTTTTACTAAAATATTTTAAGTTGTAATTCACACCTTTCCTGAAAATTCAATCAAAATCGTTAGAGCTGTTTTTGAGAAAATTTCATTTTTGTATGCTTTTTGTCTATAAAAATAAAAAACTAAAAATTTCAAAAAAGTGGAAATTTTCTGAAGATATTGGCTAAAACGTACTTACATACCAAATTTCATAAAAATTGATCCATCCGTTTTGGCTCCAGCAAACTGCACATACACACAGACAAACTCACATACAGACAGACACCAACATTTTGAAAAAATAACCACTTTTTGGATTCAGTGGACCCTAAAATGGAGTTTTAAACGAACTTTTAAACAATTTTTTTTGGATTATCACAATACTTTCTCTATGCTAACTCATATGGGAGAAAATAAAATGAATTTCTATTATTATGTTATCAGTATTTTCTTGATTGGCTGTATTTGACAATAGATGGTAAAATAAATACCTCTTTTTTTGTCCCGCAACCAATCTTGTGTTATTACATCATGACCGGTTTCGAAGGATGTTCTTTTCATTCATCTTCAAGTGCACTTCACTCGGGGCTTTCACTTTACACACTATAGTACAAATTACTTCACTTAACTGTTTGAACCACCAATCGTAAATTTAGAGGGGGTTGGTGATTTATGGAGGGAGTGGCAAGTAAGTCAGTGAAGTAAGGTTGGCTACGCCACACTCCCTATGAATCACTAACCCCTCTAAATTTACTATTGGTGGTCAGTCAAATGAAGTAATTTGAACTTTAGTGTGAAGTGAATGCCCAGAGTGAAGTGCACCTGAAAATGAATGAAATTCAGTGCAAATAATTTAGCAATGCAATTTTCTGAAGCAATTACTGTAAAGGTTGATTGTCACTCAATTTAATCTTAATCCTGCACACATGTTTGTTGTTGCATGTCCTCTGAAATAAAATAAGTGACCAATTTACATACAGTTAAAAGTAGTCCATATTATGCAGAATGCACAACATACTCTCTGTAATCAATAGATGTTCAACAGTAAATATCTTTGGGTTTTCTTGTAGTAGTCTCCTTCTCATTAAAAAGAAAATGGAGAAATTAAATTACAAAGTATTTATTTACTTTGCAAGCCTTTTTGTATTAAGTAAATATATATTTTTTTAACAAATACCATCCAAAAAATTATTTCCTGGATTACAAGTAAAATCTGTTATCGCCAGTAGATTTCATTGTACATAATCAAATTGCAAAACATTTAGTAACGCTAGCAAAGTGATTAATTTGTTCCTATTTACTATGGGGCTATTCCTTGGATTGTACCTTTTTTGTGGGTTCATAATTGAACGCTCCCTTAAAAAGTCATGAAAGGTAGGGGTTTCAAAGATTCTTTTTATAATGTTAACTCCATTTACAACAATATAATACTCCATATGGCTGGAGTTTCCCTGTCTATCAACAGATCTTGCACGTGTATTTGTCTATTGGTTTCTTTCAATAACTTCTTGAAAATTATGAATTTAATTAGTAATATATTTTGACCCTGATTGAGGAAGCACGTCACATGAGGTTTGATCCCGAATGAGGATCCACATGAGGTGATGTGGCCGTGCGGCCTAGTGTCATTTTCCGCCTTCCCATTATAGCATCTTCCAATGGCTCCTAGAACTCTAAATACGGTGTCTTATTATATTAGATTAAATATTAGATTTGTCATTTCAACTCCTCAATTAAAATGATAGCAATTAGTTGGTGTTATCGTAGACAGTTGCAATGTTATCTACAATTGATAAAAATAAAATGGACACTGTAAATACTAGAGCTAAGAACAGAAAAGTAAAATAAATATGGAGTCATGTTTCTTACTCAGTCACTAACCTAGCCAAAGAGTCAGGTGTTATTTAAAATTGCCCAAAACAGATCTAGATCTCACTCGTCTTGTGCTTGCTTCTGTTTATTTTTAAACATTTCAGCTCCCACTTTGCTTAAAACTGTCTTGTTGCGAGAAACCAACATGCTCTCGTGATATGTCAAGTATCTCAGGTATCCTTATGGCATATTATATTAGTCAATCACCAGAAAAGAGTTATGGACAGCATAGCTTGTTGTCACAACTGTTATTGTAGTGGGCCACCCACAGCTATGTAATCTTCCTGTCTTTTAACAATACACCCAAGTTTTGTTAGTGTTTTCCAGTGACATCTCAGTGTGAATGCCCTTTCCTTTGCTGACTTTCCCTGATGAAAGAAAAACATCATGATACTCCTTAACTTCATTGGTATGACGTTTAACTTGCTTTAGCCTATGCCATCTTACGTTCTCCCAAAAAGCTAGACAGCTATACAAATAGGAAAACTATTGATATACAATTTTAATAGTTATGTAATAAGATATCATACTTTAAAATGCGTACCAAATTTATTTTTGATCCTAAATGGGAGAGCCAAAGCCTAAAACCTTTCATGGCGCCCTTATGTTGTTTTCGAAACTCATAAACACAAAGTCTCATGACATTTAAAATAGTTAGATGTGTTCTTTTCTAGTATCACACACACAAAATAATATAAACAATCAGTTATATATATTTTTGGAACAAGATCCAAAAGTCATATTATCCATCAACATAATAATAAAGTTATCTGACAAAGCTAAATCCAATCTATCAAACCATTTAAGACCTGCCTTTTTGATTCCATTTATGCTGACTAATCCCTCCATAAAAGGTGGCCAGGGACAATCTGTAACAATGTGATCCACTGTTTGGATAGACTCCCAACAATTACATGACTGATCTAGTGTCAATCCCCATTTATATTTCCTGTAGTTACATCTGACCACACCAGTTCGGAAGCGATTTAACAGTGTGCATTCCCTACAAGGGAGATTCATTTCACCAACAGCTTATGAGATGAATAATAAGAGAGTTGTTAAGTCCATCAAAACTGTTCCACACTATAGCCCAACTAGTATTTGGTGAGAAATTTGATTTGCTCAAGTGTAAAGCAGTACGTAGAGGTGGGCTCCAAGATTTGTAATCGACCATTCTGACATAGGAGATCGAAGTAATGTCTCCAGACATCTTATCTATGGAGGAGCTATACTGTACAGCATTTGGAACCAAAGAAGTGCAGTGCCACTAATAGCTTCATGACCCTATTAATTTGATCATCAATCAATAATCTTTAAAGCTGTGTATACCCCCTGGGGTACGTGAACAACAAATTTGTTATCTGGACTATCAAGAATTTGTGATCTCACTATGGACTATGGCAGCTACCACACAAAATCACTTGCAGTAATATATATTAAAACAGCAGAATTGATAAAATACCGTAAGTGGATTAAGATTGTATAAAAAAAACAATAATAGCTATGTTTCATCAATCAATTGCCATAAAAGAATAACAATTTTACAGATCTTAATGAATATGCTTTCTTAGTCTAGCCCATAGTCAGATAATATGATCTAGATCTTGTGAATGTGTCAAGGTGTGATTAAAAATGCCATAATTTTGTATTTGTTGTAGATTCTAGATGACTGAAGTTGCAGTTTACTGTAACTAAATTGTTGAGTGCTTGTTTACCAAGTAGCTACAACAGAACTATACAGGTGAAACAATCTCACAGTACATATATGGGTGGGTGGGGTAGGGGGTTAAGGGCTTTTTTGAGGCACACCTATTATATTTTTATTTTATAGGTGGGGGGAGGACCATTTCCACCACTCGTGTATCAGTGGGAGGGTCATTACCACTGTTTGTGGATTTGGTGTTTGGTTCGCTAAGTGGGGGTTAGGGATATTAACCCACAGATTTTGTTTGTTTTTGGAGAGGGGAGAGAGCTGTGAGGCTCTCCTTAATTACATATCAACCGTGTGTACTAAAATGGGGTTATGATTCCAAGCAGTTTACCCAATTCTAGAGTTTTTTCTCCCAAACTATCTTCTGATTTCTTCTCTGGAAGTTCCACCCTGTGTTTCAATTTTATTTTAATTTTGTTTGGTTTCTGTTCAAACTTGAGTTTTATTTCTCTTAGATTAGTTGTTATCCATTAATGACATTTCATTTACATTTAGTTGAATATTTAGTTTTAATAGCTATGAATTTGTTTATTCTATTAATCTATGAATTTATTATTTTTGTTATTGTTAGATTATTTAGTTGATATTTTTATTTAATAGATACATTTTTTTTCTAGTGTTAAATGTGAATTGGAAATGTTAATTGTTATTGTTTTATGTTACGTGGTTAAGTGGAAGAGATTACTCTATAGTTCTAACTTCGCCACTACAATAAAGGCTTTTTTCATTTCATTTTTGAGTGAGAGCTAGGGTGGAATCCCCTTCGTAAAACCTTTGCCATCACCTCCAAACTGACATACTTATATTTCTTGCCAATGTAAGTATGTCAGTTTTGACAGTGGAAATCCAATAGGTAGGTTCTAGCAAGGAGATCAGGCTCCTTGTTGCCTATGATGCTACTGGGTCTTGGAACCTATCTCACTTGATACCACTGTACATGAATAGAAGGTGAATGGGTCCGTATGAGTGAAGGGTTGGTGTGGGAAGAGTTTATTATTTAGGCAGGCTAGTGCACACAGAGGCTGGATACACTCCCAAGTAAGTCTCGAGGTAATTGGCAGAAGTTGACTCCTGGCTTTCAGAGCGACTTGACAATAACATAATAGAGATGTTATCCCTGAGTTGTTTGCAAGCACCATTTGGGTGGAAACAAAGAAGGATAGCAAAAGGCTCAGCTTGGTAGATTGAACAGCATGTCTCTAGACTGTCTGATATGCGAGTCCAAGTATAAGTGCCAAAGATCCCAGCTCCACCCTTCACAACAGAACCGTCTGTGTATCAAACAATTCCTTTGGGTGGCAGGATTGTTGTTTTCCTGCAATCCTACCCTGAATGCCAATGTCATCCAGGTATGGACTGGAGAATGTGATTTTTATATCCATGACTCAGTCATGGATGTTATTTGCTTAGTGATTTGCTGTTCAGAATAGTTTCAGTAGCTTGTGAGTGACCAAACTTCATTGCCTCTGTTAAGCTTACCTACACTGTTCAGTTTGTAAGCTATTTTCCTGGCCTCTACTGTGAGTAACTCTTAGACCAATAGCCATAACTGAACCAGCGTGGCCATGAAGCACTCTGTAAAGAAACTACAAACAGTCACAGCTCGATGAGCTAATAAGGATGATAAATTCAGCTCTGCATACGTTTCCTCTTCACCAAGCTTCGGAAACTTCTTCATCATACATGAGAGGAAATTCCTTTGGATTCCTTTGGCCTTGACGGTTGCATTTGTCTACACCTGGTCCCTATTCTAAATAACAGAGGCATACTCAAGGTGACTTTGAACCAAGGGCTTGAACAGTGTTACAAGCATGCATAAGCAAATGATAACATTGAAAGACCTAGCGATCAATATGATGAGACTCAAGTTCCTCCTAGTTTTTGATACAAAGCTGTTTACAGATTCAGAGGAGATCAACTTACAGTCTACAAGCATGCCAAGATTGAGAACAGCAGGCTCTCTTTGGATTCTACAGCCATTAATTTCATAAAAGAAGAATAACAGATTATTTTTGTCACGTAATTGAAACCACCACAGTTTTGCTAAGGTTCAGTGGCATGTAATTATCTTCAGCCGACCTACTGCAAAATAAATACTAGATTGAAGAGTGAGATAAGTGATCTTCATATATATTTTAATATCCTTGGCATAGAGCATAGAGGTGAACAGAACGGTAATGTCGTTAATAAATAACAACAAAAAACAAAGATCCCAAGTTAGACCTTAGTGGTTCTGAACTGGCAACAAAGTTTTCTGAATACATTTCATGAAATCATTAATTTAAAACATAATAACTGATTTAGAACTCATTCCCAATCCATAGGATGAAGCCCATAAGAGAAAATATCAAGTTACTTTTTATTTCTATTTTATATTGTACTTTCTTTCCAGAAATAAACATATTGTCATCTCAGTTCACTGTTTATTGTTTACTATATAAAATAATTTTAAGGGCCTGGGGAGGAAGCTATCTTAAGCAACCTACCTACAAAATACTTACATTTATTAAAAGACAATCTACCTATTCTGATGTTTCAGTCATAAGGAAGATAGATTACAGTGATGGTAAATGTTAATTAATAACTGAATTACTTTAGCTAAAGGACCATAATTGACTAAGATAATATTAAAACTGAAAAAATAATTTCATAAAACACATTAATATTAAATTGTTGCAAAAAGCAATTAAAATCCATTCATAAGTCCCAGAAAACCTTATAAACCAATCAAATGGCTGGACAGCCACACTGTAAACAGCAGATTTTTCATATAAAAAATTAGTTAATAAAATAACTTAGTTAATTAATAATTAATTATTGTTGTCAATAATTAAGGTTAAATTCCTTTAGCTGCCCGCCAAACCCAAACCTTTTTCTATTCCATAAAGGAGATATGAAAGATGTTGCAGGACATATTAAACACTCATTACACATTGAATAATAACTATAATTAAGTAACCTTTATTCATTTGTTATAATAATACATTATAACAAATAATTATAACAAATAAGGGATACTTAATTGTAGTTATTATTCAATTTATTACACTAGTAGCCCTAACTCGTGAACCAACTTATACACTCACTATACAATATGTCCTAGACGCTTTCTCCGCTTAAACTCACAAATATATTGTGTATGTTAGGTTGGGTTAGGTAAGAGGAAAGTCATTTCATTATAAATGAAGCTAATAACAACATGTTCTTGTAAATATATAAGTAGTTTAGGTAGTAATTGGCATAGATACAAGTTTGAGTTTGGCGGGCAGCTAAAGGAATTTGACCATAATTTATTGTTATCAGAATACAAAATTATAACAGTTTTTTGAGCCAGCAACAAAATAAAGTATAAGTAAGTCAGCAAACTATAAAGGAAAACTACAATAAATATGTCTGACATATTGCTAGGCCAGCCATCAATACTTAATGATGTCAGTTACCTGTGCACTTAAATTAGAATTAATTTTACCATCCACAAATGCCATTTTTTGTATATAATGTACATAACAACATCATACAGTTGAAGTAGGAAGATATAAATAGTGGAAATAACATAACAGATGTTATTAAGATCAAATAATATTTGATTTTTCTTATTTAATGAAGACATCAATTCAAAGCATACACATTTAGATATGATTTAGATTCAAATTTAATATACAATTTTAGATTACATTCGTTTGAAACATTTTGTAAATTAATATATTTTAATTTCTTGGGTTAAGTCTTTATTAATGTATTTAAAACCGCTTAAAATAATTAAATATTGTAATTTAGATGCTAATTGTTTATTCTAAACATTTTTATTAAATGACTAGCTAATCCCAGTCAGGCTTTTTTACTTTATCTGATATTAACTATTAGTCATTATTTTTTATTTATTTATTAGAAAAATAAAGTTTAACTATTTACTTGATTTTATATTAACAAAGTAACTTACAGTTGATTTTATAAGTAACAATCATCTGGTCATAGTAATAAACTTACAGGATGTGATTTGGATATACAGTAATATGCACATAAATCAGCAGGTTAAAGACGTTACTGTAACACTTTTTTCAGCGCTGACGTATATATTTTCATTTGTGAAATGTTGGTAGTACGGTAATGCTTGAAATGCCCTGTTATCGTTTACAGTTTTAGGAACAGAATATATAAAAAGTTATTGTATATAAAAGTTATGTTTCGTAAAAATTTCAAGTGAATACAGTACATTCACTACTTTATGAGTTGTTTACAT
This sequence comes from Stictocephala bisonia, assembly GCA_035578905.1. NCBI lineage: Eukaryota > Metazoa > Arthropoda > Insecta > Hemiptera > Membracidae > Stictocephala > Stictocephala bisonia. The sequence continues at coordinate 165,309 of JAQJVL010000838.1, forward strand.
AAACAAGCGGAAGTTTTTGTTTTTATATACTGTATCTAGATTTTATTTATCGTTATTGTTTTTAAAAATTTAATATTTTTTAAAGCAGGATGCGTTTTGAGCATGGTTTTTATGAAATTATTTACTTTCTAATTTGATGAAATTTACTTAAAATGTATGTTAAGTTGGATTACCTTCTTGATAAATAGAAATATTTTAAATTATAGGAGCTATTCAGTATTACGATTCTTAGTCTCTTTTTCTCAAATTCTTCTTTTTAATAAATCTTATCTCTAATATAAATGAACTTTTTTCAGATTTCCACAGATCAATCCCTCATCTTTTGGAGTTCCATTTGGTTCTTTTGGCGCTCCTTTTGAGTCTCTTGGGAATATTCTTGGATCAAGTCTAGGAAATGTGTTCAGAGAACAGAACCTCCCCAAGATCCCTTTCAGCATACCCACAGACATCAAAGGTGTTTATCATTTTCGGAACTGGATCCTGCAAGGAGGGCAGCAAGGTCAAACACCCTTCCATCCTGCCAAGACTGTTTTCCATGTGAGTAAGACTTAATGAAAATATTAGAATCAATCCACTAGAAATTTAATAGTTTTTAAATCTTTTAGAATTTTATTACTGTAATAAGATACTTTACAATTTTCCATAATCACACAGTTAAATTTTTACCAAAATAGGGTTTAAAATTCCTTAACATATTCGCTGAGGCAGTCCCTAACTGACGGTGCAATTGCCATCAATGACTTAATTACCAATGGAGGCTGAATGCAAAATATACTGATAAGCTTTTTAAGACCCTGCTATTTCTCAAAACTGCCTCATTCTTCCTCTTATTGTTGTTTAATAACTTAATTTTACTTTCTGTTATGTTATTTTGGAGTTCTGCTGTATCGTGGTATTCCTATCTGTTAGTTACTTATGGCAATTTGTTTAAATAAAACTTTTTTCTATTTTTTAAACTTAACTCATCAGTTCACATGGACCTACAGGCCTATGTATGAACTTGATTCAACAAATGAGGTACTGACCGTTAGCTTAGTTGGAGATTTCAACCTTCGACCTTGCACTCCTTAGTCTTATAAGAGCTAATATTGTTGTAATTTTGTAACATTACAGTAATACTATTTGTAATTGTTTCTGTAAACAAACAAAATTATAGTAAATAAGGTTATTTACTGACGTTTTGGAGCGTTCTTGATAGCAGCGCTGACAAATAGGCGAGATACTACCAGGTTTATAATGACTTAATGGAGGAATGTTAAAATGAACTTAATTAAAATATATGTGAATATTGATACAGCTGTGATGATTAAAACACCACTAATTAATAAAAATGCATGTTCGTAGTGGGCGTTGAAGTCCAATTTTTATTTTTAAAACTTATTTACTGTAGGTCTGTTTTGAGTGTTACTATATTCCACTTCAACTGCCACTAGCTTTGAAGTTGTGTAATCGTTTGTGACTATTTGATGAGATATAAAAAGACATGTCAAAAGTAAAATAAAATTATAAATAATTTAAGGAACCATATCTACCAGTGTGGAAACACCTTACATGTATGGTTGGGTGAGAGGGTCATCACTACTGTACGTGTACAGCTGGGTGGGAGGATCAACAATGTGTTTGGTTGGGTCAGAGGGCCCAATACTACAGCGCGTTTTTGGTTGGGTGGGAGAGAGTAATACAACAGCTATTGCATCACCAGATCATACACATCAGCTCCAAAACCAATAGCAAGAGGTGTGCCTCAAGGATCAGTACTTGGCCCAGTTCTTTTTATCCTTCTGACTAATGACTTCCCTACTTTCATTGACAGCCCCAGTACTGACTGCATAATGTATGCAGACGACACTACCCTTCCTATAAAAAATGACACAGTAGATGAACTATCCCTTAACTCTCCGACTTCTCTCCAACAAGCCATCAAATACAGTGCACTGAATGATCTGGCAATAAATCCTAAAAAAACAACGCAAGTGCATTTCAGTAGGAAAAATGAAATATCAACAAATATTCCAGACATATCAGTAGCCGATAAAACTTAATTTCTGGGCTTAACTATCGACAATACACTTTCATGGAGTCATCATGTGAGCACAATTTCGAATAAAATATGTGCAGGCATATACGTCATGAGGCGACTCAAATCAGTGGGTACTGAGGCATCCGTCAAAGCTGCCTATTACGCACTGGTAGAGTCCCATATTAGATATGGTCTTATCATCTGGGGCAGCTCTAATGGAAACCTGAAAAGGATACTCACCCTCCAGAAAAAGGCAATCAGATCCCTTGCCAATCTTGAGCCTCGACAAAGCTGCAGAGAAGCATATCAAAATTTAGGCATTTTGACTGTACCAGCTCTGTATGTATAGGAAACAATGCTACATGTTGACAGACTCAACTTTGACACTTACAACAATCTCCATGACTACAACACCCGACAAGCCTCCAGATATGTTCTGCCCCGCCACCGAACTGCCCTCTTTGAAAAAAAACCATCCTATGTAGGGTGAAAACTCAGAAATCGACTGCAGAGGACCTTCAATCGCTAACTGGAAAGGCACTGAAGAAATCACTTCAAGAATTCCTTGTTAAGACACCACTCTACAGCCTGGAGGAGTTCCTGGATGCAACAAACACCTAATTGACTTTTCCTTTTGCATTACATGTTTGACTACATTACTGTACTTAATGTTCATGTAATAAAGTAAATTTTGATTTGATTTGATGTGTACAGCTGGGTATGAGGGTCAACACCACTGTATGTTTATGGCTGGGTGGGAGGGTTAACACCACTGTACATGTATGGTTGGGTAGGAGGGTCAACACCACCTTATGGTTAGTTATAAAAATATGATTTACTGTGTACGATGTGATGTAATAAAACATAGATTCAGTGGTGGTTGAATATAAGAGGTGTAGTCAGGATACTGACCTCTCAGTGATGGCATTTCATTTTTATGGTGATTTTTCGCCTCTAAATGTGAAGGAAGACACTTTTGAATACATACTGCAACTATTGAGACATTTGTACATTTTTAATAGTGAGTGTGTTGAAAAATATAACCACAATACTAATGTGTTTTTACTATGGTAAGAGATATTTTATTGAATAGAATTAAATTTATCTTATCAATTCAGTTATTGAAAACTGCAATACATAAAATTCTTTTCAATTTATCTTTTTCCAAAATTACTAATCTGAAAGTAAGATGGTTAAAATTATTGTCTGAAAAGTCGCACAAAGACAATAATTTATGCGAAAGCAACGCATCAATTATTGTTGAGCATTATGGTAAAAATGTTTTTTTCTAAAAAAAATTCAATATTATTACAATATGAAACCTATTATTTGTGTCGTTGTTTTTAAACATATAATAGAATCTGCCCCATTAGATATATTTAATTCTGTTCTTTACAAAATATTTATTATTGAGAAGATTGATGTTTTTTTCTTTTAAAAACTATACTATTAGTGGAGGCAGCTTCTGTATACCAACAACTGCCTGGCCATGTGGTTAGTTTTGTTTGTAGTAACAACCTCTTAGGGTTAAATTATACCAGTAAACAACAGCTGTCTTCCAAGAAAAGCATGTTGGTGTTCTCTTTATTATATAGGGTTAGCAAACTATTATTTTTTTTTCTAAGATTTTACTATCCAATGTTATTTTGTAAAACATAAACTTTTATTAAAAATGTATATGTATGTTTTATTCTGTTTTGTTCAACCCACATAAAAATGTGTTCAATTCTATGAATTTTATTGTATAAATATATACTTTGTCATCTTAAAATAATGAATAGAATCGTTTTCAAGTTTACTCACAAGTCTAACGTGGTGAGTTTTTGTAAAAGAATATCAATCAAATGAGATACATTTTAATGAACATTAGGCTTTTCTTTTCATTTATATAATATGTACACACATACATTTGTACGTAAGCCATATCAGCAAGCTCAGTTATAAGAAACAATTCCTCTAGGTTTCGTACCTGATCTGTGTAAATGTAAATACACATGAGTCGTTAATAGCCCTCCCTGCTACTATCCATTTACATTATTTATTTCACATATAGACAATTTTGTGGCTATCTTGATATGAAACTCTATTGGTTTATTAGGTTTATAGTTTTTGTTGTTTCATGATTATTGAAATTGAAGAGTTAGTTTGGTCCGTAATGACCCACTAGTGGAGTTCCTCAATTATTATTTGTACAGCTGAGTAGCAATAACTAAGTCACATGAATTCTGACCCTCTCAAAAAAAGCTTATAAAGGAATAATATCTGTCAAACAGTTACAAAATCAATTAGGGTTTTTACTACATGTTTTGGAGTTGTAACTACATCATCAGGTTACTATCATATTTTTTATATGCCAACGTTTCCTTTAGTTGAAGCTAATTTTATTTATTACAACCTGATCATGGAGTAATTACTCTCAACCAAATAGTAAAAACCTAATTAATTTTGGGTTTGTTTAACAGGTATTGTACCACTTTATGTTTAATCCAACAGTTCCGGGGCTACATACAATGAATTAAAAGGAAGTTAAGTTCACTAAGCAAAACTGTGAGTATCACAAATATTAACATATTCTTTAGCAAATGAACTAAAAAATCAACAAAGTTTTTCCAATTTTCTTTTTTTTAGCCAAGTGTTTACCTTTAAAAATTTACCCTCCTATTTTTCCCAACTATTCATGTTGAAATAATCTGTGATATAATACCTACCTGCCTAATCATATTACTTGGAAAAAATAAATATTCCTCATAAACTAGTCTGAATGTTAATGCAATACTTATTCATATCTGCTATTTAACTAATTATTTATTTTATGCCTATTTTTTCACAATTAGCAGAACAAAATTCTTAAATTAAGTGTAAATAAAAATAAGATTTCCTTCTTATCAACAGAAACATAATCATAAAGGTTAATGAGCCAAGTGATGAATCTTACAAAACTGTAACAAATTGCTAAAACAATCTCAATGAAAGCTGGTTTTTAAGTTATTAAACAAACCAAATAAAAACATAGATAGATTTATTATTTTCAATACATTTTTTTAAACTGGATTTCCTTCCAATGTATATTACTTTTTCTTATCGTGCATTTCTTATTACCAAAATCAATGGTATTAGTAAATAAAGTATATATAATATGTGTTCTATGTAGATCCAACAGCAGGATGGCTGAAAAGGGTCACTATTTTTATTCCTGCAGGTCCTGTCTCATTCAATAAACAGTAGTTAGTTTATCTAAGTTATTGAATGCATATTATATATATATATATATACTGTATATATATAAATAAATAAATAAATAAATATATATATATATATATATATATATATATATTGTATATATATTTATAAACAATGAATGTGTAATTTTGAAATCAAATTAAGGCCTACACACTGCAATCAAAATGTGTAGTTTTGAGAATTACGTTGCGGGTGTGGTGGCTTGATGGGTAAGACAGACCCTTAGGTAATGCATGGTCCAAGGTTCAATCCACCAACTGAGCTAATGGTCGGTACTTTGGGCATTGAATAAAGTTCATCCGCAGGCTTGTAGTCCCATGTAAACTGATGAGTAAAGATACAATAAATAATTTCTTCATAATCTATGTCATTAGAAACAGCTGCTCTCTGAGGGATGTATAAAATGCCCAAGACATAGGCAATTCATTCTCAAAATAGATAAGCAATTGGTCTCCTTTTTTACATTATACAAGTACTAGTGAATTACAATTTCAATAAAAAAACTAGAGATTATAGTAAAGAAAGTTAAGACATCTGTGTCTAAAATAACCATTAGTCTGTAACTGGTTATTAATATGCACACCTTGCTGATTGATCTTGTGCCAAAAGTTATTTCTCTTGTGTAAGTAAGATTGACAAATATCTAAACAAATTGTGCTTTCATCAAACATATTTTCTTTTCAATTGGAAGGTGTAAGAAGAAAAGGTTGATTTTCAATTTTTTATATGAATTTATTAAAGACTAAAAAGCGCTCATTACTCATTACTTGTGATCATTTCTGTCCTCACACACACAAGACAAACAAACAATAACATTCCTACTGTTGTACTGTATATATATATATATATATATTATATGCATTCAATAACTTAGATAAATTAACTACTGTTTATTGAATGAGACAGGACCTGCAGGAATAAAACTAGTGACCCTTTTCAGCCATCCTGCTGTTGGATCTACATAGAACACATATTATACTTTATTTACTAATACCATTGATTTTGATAACAAGAAATGCACGATAAGAAAAAGTAATGTACATTGGAAGGAAATCAAGTTTTATTGAAAATAATAAGTCTATCTATGTTTTTATTTGGTTTGTTTAATAACTTAAAAACCAGCTTTTTTTTTTTAATAACTTGAGGTTGTTTTAGCAATTTGTTACAGTTTTGTAAGATTCGTCACTTGGCTCATTAACCTTCATGATTATGTTTCTGTTGATAAGAAGGAAATCTTATTTTTATACACTTAATTTTGTTCTGCTAATTGTGAAAAAAATCAGCCATAAACTAAATAATTAGTTAAATAGCAGAGATGAATAAGTATTGCATTAACATTCAGACTAGTTTATGAGGAATATTTATTTTTTTCCAAGTAATATGATTAGGCAGGTGGGTATTACATCACAGATTATTTCAACATGATTAGTTGGGAAAAATAGGAGGGTAAATTTTTAAAGGTAAACACTTGGCTAAAAAAAAGAAAATTGGAAAAACTTTGTTGATTTTTTAGTTCATTTGCTAAAGAATATGTTAATATTTGTGATACTCACAGTTTTGCTTAGTGAACTTAACTTCCTTTTAATTCATTGTATGTAGCCCCGGAACTGTTGGATTAAACATAAAGTGGTACAATACCTGTTAAACAAACCCAAAATTAATTAGGTTTTTACTATTTAGTCGAGAGTAATTACTCCATGTTCAGGTTGTAATAAATAAAATTAGCTTCAACTAAAGGAAATGTTGGCATATAAAAAATATGATAATAACCTGATGATGTAGTTACAACTCCAAAACATGTAGTAAAAACCCTAATTGATTTTGTAACTGTTTGACAGATATTATTCCTTTATAAGCCTTTATAAGTTTGAAAGGGTCAGAATTCATGTGTACGTTTGTACTTTGTACACGTTTTTCTACTCTCTGTTGAATGCAAATAAGTATAAAAGAAAATGTTATATCTTCCTGGGTAGGTAGGTAGTATTGTTACAGTATATAAACATATTGCATTGTGTTAAATTTAAGTTTTTTATATTAAATAATAATATTGCAATATTTTTTATTATTACATTTGTGCTTAATAAAACACTTTTAAGTTATAATATTGATTTTATACACAACTAGATTTCCCATCCAATGTTAAATTTTGAGTCTCAAAATATCAGCTGTTTTTGTGGTCGCTGATATAAACATTGTGGAGCGCTAGTGTAGTTCCATGTAAATGTATTGCAGTTTAAACCAGCTTTGGTTGCGGGCCACACCAACTAACAAAATTATTGCCACAAATATTCCTATTAGATGGTTTATCTATCGTAAGTTTATATAATCAATGCTTATAATAATAATAAACAGTAACATTTTCCATTTAAGAGTTTAATAATTGATTTTATTAAATAAATGTATAATAAAATCAGTGGTTTAATGTATTTAACAGCTAATGCAACCTGGCGGCAATTGACCAATCCACTATTAAGTTGGAGACAACTATGCTACTAGTGGATATTCCATGCTAATATAATGCTGCCTAAAGACAGAGTATGTTGTTCTTTATTTATTTGCACCAAAGAGAGTTGTACATGGCCTGCAGAGGCAGATCGACGTACTCTCTCCATGGCTTGAAAAGTGGAGGTTAGCCATAAACACCTGTTTAGAGTAATGCCAAATGTTTCAGGTAGAAACACCACTTTTTCTTATTACTTCCAGTGCGATAAAAACCACCTGGAGTCAACATTTCACTACAGGACTATAATTTGTTTTGTTTTTTTTTTTTTATTGTAATCATAAATTAATAAGAATTATTAGTTATCGTGAAAGATTATACAATAAATCTGTTTATCTAAGATATTATGTAGTCAAAGATCATAGAGGCTTGTATAAGTTTTACTGTAGCAAAAACTAAATTTTAACTTTTAATTTTATCCATGATTATTCTATCCGTATTTTATCCTGATTGGTTAATATTAACAATTGATGGTAAACTTTACCTCTTTTGTTCCGCCACCAATCTTCAGTATTTTCTTACACTACCGGTTTCGGAGACTAATCTCCATCTTCAGGTGTAGTGAATAGTGAACACCTGAAGATGGAGATTAGTCTTCGAAACCGATAGTGTAAGAAAATACTGAAGATTGGTGGCGGAAAAAAAGAGGTAAAGTTTACCATCAATTGTTTTAATTTTAGTTAAGGTTCAGTTCGTATATTCACAATTTATACATTATTGACTAATTTTTAAAAATAATATTGTTGTTAGGCGTGTACATTTAAAACTGTACAACTCTATCAAATGTAATTCTGACTTCGCCTTCTGACGGCAATCCGACAGTCATTGCTTGTATAAGTTTATGACAGTAAATGTGTTTTGATTTACTTTTTTTAAACTTAACTTTAATAAATTAGTCTCAATGTAACATAGCTTTTAACATCAATTAGTTAATTTTTGGAGGATTAACTTTAATTTTATTTAGTTAAAACAAATCAATAACTTTTCTAAGTATGAAATTGATGCACCTTATATTAAAAAAAAGAATGATTTCACTCAGGCAAAATTAAGACTGAATCCTCTCTTATCATTTAACTGGGGCCTCTTCTAAACCAGGGAGGGGAAGGAAATAAAAGAAGTCTGTGTATCTTCGGGTATCAAACTTGGGTCAGCCACTGGTCAACCCAGTGCCTTGGCTACAGCTACTCCATTAACCTGTCGTAAATTGCGTAAGAAAAATACTCACTTTTTACATTTTATTAAATTACTCTTTCTTCATTAGGAGTTGGGTGGCACCTGTTTAGTTATTCCCTCAAAAACCTTTGAAGAAGCAGAGTTGTGTCATTTTCTGTTCCAGAGCTTAAGTTTGGGTTGGGCCAGGGTGTGCAGCTTAGTTAGGTCAAATCTGTAATGGGTGTACTTTGCAATTCTGCTATTAGAGGGACTTTCTTACCGCATGAGTAACTGCATAACTCTTATCTGTTACAGAACAATTTTAATTTTGCGTAATTATGTGTTTTATCTTTTTTCAGTTTTTTTATATTATACAAATGTGTGTATTTTTGTTTATATTTGTACAATTTTATAGTCAGATTAGTATAAAGTTTTGTACATATTTACAACAATCAAATTTTGATTAAATTATTTGAAAAAGTTAGTACAATAGTTGTTGAGCCTAATTGTAGAGTAGATCTGTAACAATATAAAAATTAAATAAATAAAATACAATATTAATTGTAATCATCTATAAATTTTCATAATATTAATATACTTATACAAAATTAATAAAATAATCTTCATAATATTTATTTACTTCCATCCAACGGCTAATCGATTTCAGTACATATATTACAAAGAATAATATTCATAAATATATTATTCTTTATAATATATGCATTCTTCATATAAGAATAATTTATTCAAATCTATGCGGTGGTTTCATGGGCTAGACCACACATTATAGCCAGAATAAAATAACTTTGCTACTGGCAAAATGACCACGCGCCACTGGTCTGAAATGATAAAACTCTGAGTTTGAATTTGTTGTCAAACTTAAAATAAGAAAGCAATAATTTTCAAACTAATTGTATAGTGTCCACCATGTTATATTCTTTAAAAAAAAATATGCTGAAGATTTTGCTTAAACTAATTTGCTTTTTATTGTAATATTTGTGTTTAAGAACACGTTTTCATGAGTGAAATTGCACATGAGTCGTCTTTAACCTGTCACTGTAGCGATAATAATAGTAGTAAAATAATTTCTTGTGGCTTGATGACAGTTTGATTCATTGTAATTAGTTTGGTATAAAACTCATTTAATAATTCAAACAAGTTAATGAGAAATCAATTTTTCAGTAAACCTTTGCAAACTCGGTAACGACAGACGCTAGACAAAATTTCTTTGAGCAAACATTAACTGTTTTATTTATGTATTACTAAATTAATACTGTGTAACTAATAAAACATCCAGAAAAATAATGAAGAGTTGATGAAGTAATTCCATAATTCATTTACATGGAGGTTGTGTTGGGCGCGTAAGGGAAAGTGTAGACCGGATATTCAGCTCAAGCATAAAATTATGTTAACAATAATAGATCTACGATATTTCCAGCTAAAAAATGTGTCTCCAGTAAGAGGTAAGGTTAGTTGGTTGACTTTTGACTTTGATGTGTGTTCATGTTCAGTTCTTAATCTATTTAATCACCAGTTTATTTTTATTACAGTAATTTAGTTTGCGTGATATTACAAGTTTTTTTTTTTTTATTTAGATGTGACAATAATGTTATAAGATTCAGTGTATATATAATTATCAGTGTTAGTGCTAATATTTAGACCCTTTCAAAATTTAGTTAATATTGTATTATTGTAGTAACTGACAAGAAGGCCTTGTGTCTGCAATGAAAGAGGCCAGAACTGAGCCAGTGCCTGTAAAATGCGTGTGGTATCACCGCCACCATGTCGACTATCTAGTTTAGAGCACTCCTGAATCTTTCTTTCTATTTCAAGAATATCTTTTCTTAAAGAATATAACATGGCGGACACTATACAATTAGTTTGAAATTATTACTTTAATTTTAATTATTTTAATTTTAATCTGAACTAAATGAAAGAGATAAAACAGGAAAAGGTGGGAAGAACACTGCCAGACAAATCAATGAATCACGTCTTGTTTAGGGGTAAGGCAAGAACGAGTCACTCGACCCTGGATTCCGTGTTACTCTCTTGGGGTATGGCTGGGTTTGTCTGGTGTAGGAATAAGGCAAGAACAAGTCACTCAGTCCTGGATTCCCGTGTTACTCCCTTGCGGTATGGCTGGGTTTGTCTGGTGTAGGGGTAAGGCAAGAACGAGTCACTCGACCCTGGATTCCGTGTTACTCCCTTGGGGTATGGCTGGGTTTGTCTGGTGTAGGGGTAAGGCAAGAACGAGTCACTCGACCCTGGATTCCGTGTTACTCCCTTGGCGCGTGGCTGGGTTTGTATGATGTAGGAGTAAAGCAAGAACGAGTCACTCAGCCCTAGATTCCCGTGTTATTCCCTTGGGGCATGGCTGGGTTTGTCTGGTGTAGGGGTAAGGCAAGAACGAGTCACTCGGCCCTGGATTCCCGTGTTACTCCCTTGGGGTATGGCTGGGTTTGTATGGTGTAGGGGTAAGGCAAGAACGAGTCACTCGGTCCTGGATTCCCGTGTTACTCCCTTGGCACGTGGCTGGGTTTGTATGATGTAGGAGTAAAGCAAGAACGAGTCACTCAGCCCTGGATTCCCGTGTTATTCCCTTTGGGCATGGCTGGGTTTGTCTGGTGTAGGGATAAGGCAAGAACGAGTCACTCGGCCCTGTAATAACGTTTCACTCCCTTGGGGCATGGCTGGTTTGTCTGGTCTAGGGGTAAGGCAAGAACGAGTCACTCGGCCCTGTAATAACGTTTCACTCCCTTGGGGCATGGCTGGGTTTGTATAGGGGTAAGGCAAGAACGAGTCACTCTGCCCTGTATTTCCGTGTCACTCCCTTGGGGCATGGCTGGTTTGTCTGGTGTAGCGATAAGGCAAAAACGAGTCACTCAGCCCTGTATTCCCGTGTCACTCGCTTGGGGCATGGCTGGGTTTGTATGGTGTAGGGGTAAGGCAAGAACGAGTCACTCGGTCCTGGATTCCCGTGTTACTCCCTTGGCGCATGGCTGGGTTTGTATGATGTAGGAGTAAAGCAAGAACGAGTCACTCAGCCCTGGATTCCCGTGTTATTCGCTTTGGGCATGGCTGGGTTTGTCTGGTGTAGGGATAAGGCAAGAGCGAGGCAGAATAGCGATGAGCGCTTTGAACAATTGAAAGATTGTATTTCAAGATACAAAGTAACTTAGTTCATGTATGTTTACTCTTGCATGATTATGACAATCACGAAAAGAAAAGTGTACTTCTTAACACTAATATTGAACTTAGTAAACCCATCATACTAATCTTTTTAAAATAAACCCCCCAACTTTTGGATTCCCCCGCAACAATTATTCTGATAGCGTAATTTGCGCCATGACTCCCCCTGTGGGCGGCCCTGCTTATAAAAAATAAATGAAGCAGTTTTTCTGTCAACGCAACTCCTCCCTTATTTCTTGACCAATTTAAACAGCTGAGCTGTCAAAAAATTTGCGTATATTGGTAGTTCTCCATTAAAGTCTTAATTCTTAAATCTTCTCACCCTGAAGAGTATTGAAAGCCCTCAAAGTACGTTTTCCATCCATGGAGAGAGATTTAAATGAATCGAAAAGTAACAACTATTCAAATGTAAATATTGGTGTTTGTATTATTGATATCATTGGGTATTTATACTAATAAATAAGTAGCAACGCAAGTAATGTGAGTGAGATACTGTAAATAAATTTAATATTGTGATTTTACGTTATACAGTTAATCTATTATTATCTTAAGTCAAAATTCACAGACCGAAGTATAACGAACACAGCGAGTGACGGGGTTTGCACGCAAAGGTGCAGGGGTGTCCTCTAGAATTGTTTAGTTAATAATTTACATTTTATAATAGTTTTTTTTTAATTGGAATGCATTCTGATCTCCAAAAATCAATAGTTAAAAAAAAAAAAAAAAAAAAAACACGAATGTGAAAATATCTCCTGTCGGGAGTACCTAGGGTCAGACTCGAGACCTGGCGGTTAAACTTTAATATAAGTGATTTTTCATAAAACATCGACTACATTCTTTTTACGTGGAATTAAAATCTATTCTAACAGTTTTAAATTTTAACTATTTACAATACATACGGGTAACATGTGTTTAGAGCATTCAGTAACGTTTGTCAATGTTGAATACTACAGTTGAGGAAGTGTTGTTTACTGTGTAGGAAAGGGATGAAGGCGCCACCCCCTGCGGTAGTTGCCAGACTCTTTGACCCTATTTTAAAATGCTTCCTCGATTTACTACGTCTTACGTAATTAGAAATAAATAGCCTACAGTAACATAAATCTTATAAATAAAATTTTATCTTTAATTGATATATAAAAAAGGTTCATCAACACTTTTGTTGTTCATGTGTAATAAAGTCTAACAGTTTGATGCTGTAGACAAGATGTAGAACATTTACATTCGAGGTATCCCTTTTTTAGGAGCGGAAAATCTTCATTTGTCACTTATTATGATGCTGTTTATCAAGATATGGGCAAACACGGGGTACAAATGAGTGTAATGAGTGTAGATGAACTAGCATAGCTTTTGTTCCGTACTAAGACCAACTAAACCTAAGAAAGGCCAATAATTATTAATAACAAAATTGCTAGGGCAGCTAAGGGACATACAGCTTGATGGAATCCATGCCACGTAATATTGATCTGATTTTATTTTCAATGAACTTGAAAAGCCTGGACAAAAGATAGCCTTGCCGGCATATTGCGTCAGTGGCTAAGGCTTCGAACTACGGAGGGTGAAGTCCAAGGTTCGAATTCCCAACTGAGCTAACGGTTGGTTTTTCACTCGTAGAATAAAGTTCGCGCACAAGCCTGTAGGCCCATGTGAACTGACAAATAAAATTAAAAATTGTTAAATATATATGAACTTTGGTCACTACCAATGACTACAAATACACTAAGACGAAAAGTTCTTATGGGAATTTTTCAGACAAGCGGGAGGGAAGCTTACGCAAACAGCCGCTACGAGCGCTGCTCCGAAAGACAGGGAGCAGGCGGGCGAGCGCTCGTGCCTCCTAGTGGCCGTTTGCGTAAAGTCGAGTTTCTACCTGGATGACTGGTCTGAAATTTTAACATGGCTACTTTTTGTCTTAGTGTATTTGTAGTCATTGGTCACTACCGAATATGGCACCCCAGAGAGTCCATGCCGATGGCAGTCATTGAGCGGATATTGTGTAAGTATTGATAGGACTGACAATAGGTCTACAATATTTAAGGGTGTTCGATCGAAAATTATTTTTGAAATTTGTTTGGATAAAATTGTTTGTATTGGTTCAAGTAATAAGTGTGATGAGGGTAAAAATTCAAAACAAATTTGTATGGATATATGGCTACCTAAAGTGGTTAATTTGGTTTTTCTTGGTTCCTAACTCATTAACAAAATATATTTTATTCAAATTTTGAGAATATAGTGGACAAATGGTACTAACCAACCTTGAGGTAATTAAAACTAATAGTAAAAGTAGTATTTTTTAAGTGTAACTAATTTGTATTTTAAAAATGAAGTCTACGAATTTCTAGTTGAAATTGTACAAAAATCTTTGGCCGAAAAAGTATATTAATTATACATAAAAGCTTTAATTATAAAGTTTACAATAAATGAGGGAGTTATTCCCGGTTGTGCTCCGGACATGTAACAAGAGTGCTGTTACTCTCTCATGCCAACAGCAAGGCTTTACTCTGCTACTCGTGGTGACAGTGGCGGCGAAACGTTGAACTAAACTCCATCCAGCGCCGGACTGAGCCGGTCGGACGAACACCCTCTAATATCTGGGTTATAGATTCTAATCTACAGTGTCGCTTAGAAAAAAAATATATAAATAATAATTATGATAATTTCATGCCTCAGATTAAGTTTTTAATTTAACTTTGCTACTACTGGAAAAAATAACAATCTGATGTACAAAATAACTTACTTGTGCTACTGTTCGAGTATACCAGTCAGCCGTTTGGTTGTTTTGTACACCCTCCACTAATGGGCTACTATGTACTATCTCATACCTGGTAATTCACTGACAGTGTGGCTCATTAGCTTTTGTATAACGTCAAAATAGGTATAATTTTCCTAATAAATTACTTCCCTCCTAACATTGTTTACGACAGTTATTCTTTTTCATTATGTTCAATGTTTTGATTTGAACGTTGTAAAATATGTTCAATTCTCTATCACTAATAAATATATCGAAGCGCTTTAAAAGCAAAACTGTCAAATCAAATAACAATTTAAAAACACCAATAAACAATGTTTAAATAACATCTGAAGCACAAAGTACTTGTGTCCTAGATATTAAATATCGATCTCCCGTCATAGAGCCAAATCCAGGTTTCGTAACCATTCACACATGAAAAGAACGCAATGGGCACTTATTAACTATGTGATCCATAGTTTGAACTTCATTTCCGCAATCATATGACTGACCTTATTTAAAATTCCCCACTTAAATTTCCAGTAGTTGCAACTTCCCACACCTGTGCGAAAACGACTCAATATAATCCATTCCTTACGAGGAAGGTCGTAATTTAACCGATGACGGTCATAGGGTCTGATATAAGAAACTTATTTCGTCCTTCAAACACATCCCAAGTTAATGCTCAGTTGGTTTTTGGCGAAAATTCCTTTGGATTAACTGGGAGACTTTCTAGATTTAAATCGCCCTGCACGTTGTGGGATATCTTGTAAAATGGGGAGATTCAGAGTAGATAGGATCCTTTTAAAGCCTCTTTGCGTCTTCCGAAAAATTACGAGTGAAGTTAGTTCTAATGCAGAGACAGTCCATTCAACAATGATTTAGTTTTCTCACAAATATATTTATGATACATACTTTATAAGTATAGTTCAACTTGATCTTGCCATATCATGAGTTTGTAATGAACGACATCGCCAACTTCCTTACACTCTCTCCCCGTTCTCGACCGTCTTCTCATGATTAAACTACGACTCACTATTAATTACGGATTTTAGTTCAAAGAATAGTACAGTGTTGTTTTCTTCTTTTTACTATTTCAAAAATGAAAGTTTTTTAAAATCATAGTGATAAGGTTTTTAACGAACAGTTTGATTTAAAAATATTTGTTGTGGATAAATACAACTCGCAATAAAATCCGAACAATTATTTTTGTGATCTTTTTATTTTCTTTAATGTTATAAATTACCAATTATAGTTGTTAGCTTGATCTGGTACTTTTACTTTTATGATCATTAAAATTTAATCTCTCCAGCAGAATTCACGAATTCTACAAATGTTAAAAAGAAAATAATTTCATTTTGCTTAATTTAACTTCCATTAAGTCTCTGGAGATGAGAATAAAGAAGAGTATTGCATAACCTACGGGGCGTGTATAGAGAGTAACGTATCTTCCAGCTGGATTCAAATAGTTTGGACAATGCAGGTAGTGTTTTCACATCTAACCACTGATAAGGCGATCGTTATCTAGGCGATCTAGTTCACCCCCTCCCCTCCGCGTCGTTGGTCCGTCACCATGACTACCGACAGCGGCAGAGCAGTCTGCGACCGAGAGGCACCCAAGTGGTAGAGTCGCATCCGTGACGCAGTGTTGTGTGAAAGTGTATGTTTCAGTGAATATGTACAATAATTTGGAAAATTAACAAATTGTATTTTTTTCACGAGTAAATATTAAGAAAAAATGTTTTAATTATTGTGATAGTTTTCAATTTTTATGCACTTTCTAGTATTGCAAAATATGAATGACAAAGTTTAGTACAAATTAATTTTTAGTTAGTCTAGTTATGTTACATTCATTATATTTTCAGTTTGTTTGTTTACTTCTTGAATTTAAATTATTTTTAAGCGTTCGGTTAAACAATTATTTTTCTAATTAGCTTTCATACTAATTTAATCAGGCTCCATAGCTTAGTAGCCACTGAGAAAATAATATACAAAAAGTAAAAAAACCCCTTTTATTTTATATTATTAACTTTATAATGTATAACATGAAAATAAATATTCATTATAATATTATTTTCAAATCCGAATCTAAGAAAATATATTTATTAATTATTTCGATTTAGTAAATACACTGTACTCCCTCACGGTATTTACACTTACACGATTTGTAGTAAGTGGTGTCACTTGTATAAAAAGACACCATGTGTATGCGGATTTTTCATTCAATATTCTGCGGATAGATATTTCATTCAATTTAATCTTTCTTTGTAAAGTTTATAAACCGAACTCTTTTCAATTTGTTTGCACTTCTTTATTATTATTATTTTTATCATATGAAACATTCTTCATAAAATAATAACAAACATGAACACACAATGGCTTTACTTATCTCATGTATTGGAAAACAGATTTAAATTTCATAACTTTTTATTTCTGAAGAAATTAGTTTTGTACATTTCATATAATTTTTACTGTGATGTTTTGTGATTTAGTGATTAGTTTATATATATTTTAAAGTTGTAATGCCGTAAATACTTTGTGTAATGATAAAGAAAGGTAGATGAGAAGACAGATACAGAAGGGGTTTCATTATTGATTGATAGTTAAAGTAGCTATTAATTGTCACACAACAAAACATATATGTTGGGGTTTTTTAAGATACTCAAGAACATTTTCAGTAATCATTCTTAATAATAAAGTGTGAATTTTCTTGCTAATTGTACAATTTTAATGAAATTAGTAATAGGCTACTTTAAAATGGTTATTGTGTACATTGAACGACGTGTAACCGAAGATAGAGCGTCCCCTACGAGATAATACGGTATATCATTAGTTGGTGCAGATTATTTAGCTAGTCAATACATTAATGTTACCAACATTACAGCTCTTGAAAAACAGCTTCAATTAAAACTAAAACTAAATAGTAATATTTTTAGCTTTGAAATATATTTTAAAAACCATTCAATGTGGTTTAAACTGTTTAAAGATTGGTTGACAATTTATTGTCTTACTGAAGTACATTTCATATGGAATTTTAAATTTATCAGTATGAATGTGTATTTACGGAAAAATTTTGACTTTTATGTATTACATTTTTAACGCCTGTTTGGCATTTTTATTTTCCCGATCGGTTTTGTACCAAAATCAGGCACTTTTTTAATTTGAGATTTTCTCTACGTCTTCGTTCTGTTTTCAAAATAAATAAGTTAAAAGGATAGTAGACCGCGAAGGAAACTTTTTATTTTTGCTTAGAAAGCGAATTTGGCACATAATTTAATTTGTAAGCTTTATTTGCCTATAGATAGTCTAATTAACAAATCACATATAAATCGCTTGATGATTTAGTGTTGTGGTAGTGAGTGAAAAATAAACTTAAAAGTGAGGTTAACATGGATGGAGAAGCCCTCCTCAACGGGAAGCGACAGGACAATGTGGAGGAGGTGTGCGTGTCGTTCCGCACCAGAGTTCTACAAGTGGTAAGTTTTACAAGCTTTACTGTCTTGTAGCAACTAAAAACAAACTTAGGTCAACAGAATCATCTATCTACTGTCCCTAACTCCTCCCACGTTACAAAATTACAACTGATTCCTTACGCCCTTCCCTGTAACAGAAACGTTCTTACGGTAACTTAGTATGTATCATGTGTGCTTTGTGTAGTAATATACCAGGCGAGTCAAGTGAATGAGTAATGTGAATACCCAATTAGTAGTAAAATGGTTTTAGTCGGTTGTTGTTTTAGGTTATATTAGCTGAATATCGTACGTGCTTCACTAGGCGGTTAGAAATATTCCAGTATCCCCCCCCCCCCCAAAACACGAACAACGTAACTTTAAAATGAGTAAAAAATGTGAAACTATATAAAACAAAATATTTGTTCAATGTACACAAGATGGTAAAGCCTTTTTAATGACAATTTACTACCTTTCCATGCTGATATAGCATTTTGAACATTAAAAGTAAGTTAAATCTTGTAATCTGTAAAAATATCCTTTGAACTTCATTTAGATGTTAGCCTTAATAGATACTAATAAACTTTATACCAGTGGGAAACGTTTAGTGGAATATTATTTAAGTACTGTCCAATTTTCCATAGATTAAATATAAAGATATTGACAAAAATAGTCCACAACATTTATTACTAAGTGTGAATTTAACTACAAAGACGACATAAACAACTGAGCATTTCTAGTGCTTTCTCTCATAACAATAACACGGTAATAAGGGGGCCATTTGGGGAGGGTGCTAAGGTGATAATCAAAGGTAGGCCTAATAATAGCGTAACACCTTCTCAAGCTTGTATAGAATTATGATGCAAAGTTTCGTAAAAATGACATCTACTTGTCCCTTGAAAAGCTAGCACAGGGAAGCGTTGTGGACAGACAGACAGACAAGACAAGACAGTCAAGACAGACAAGACAGACAAGACAGACAAGGCAGACAAGGCAGACAAGGCAGACAAGGCAGACAAGGCAGACAAGACCGGCAGAAATTAACGCAAGGCTAATTTCGGATGTTATAACGTTAGAAATGTTTAAATATGCCAAATATAAAATTTTAAACACTAAACTCTTATTTTATTCGTAAAGATAAATCATAAATTGTCCGGTCATTAAGTACCATTTAGGTCCTTCTTCGAAAAAAATAAGGTAAACTAAGTATATTTGAAAAGAGGAAAAAAATAGTTGACTTTTTAAGATATGAAAAATTTTGAATTGTGAATTGGAGACTATTTGAAAATTACATTCTCTATACACTAATCGAGTTCCGGGTCGATTAGAAACTACTTTTCACCAAGAACAGTTCGTAAAGGGCTTCGCTTCAGCTACCCCCTTCATTATAAAATGTTGTCCGTACTAAAACTCCTCTCCTACGTAAATACTTTCTGAGAGATCCTTGTTTATATGTTTATGAGTCAGTTGTTTGTAAGGCTTTATTCACTCTGCTGTAATAAATTGTGTATAGCACGAATAAAGATATTTTAACACTCTACTGAACTTATCATATGAGTTGTTTAATTTGACTTTACAATATTTTGTAAAATGTAGGTTACACGTTTTATCTAAATAATGTTTGGATAAATATATAATATATGATTTTTAGTAAGTCATGTAGTAACCTTAGATGAGAGACCCTATCATCAAGTCTACAACAGGTGGGTCGGATATCACAATAAACAGAAGGCCATTCATTTGGCTATTAATAGTTGGACAACCTTTCCCATGGTAAGACTCTCATTGTGTAAACCAACATGTATTATCTAATCAGTGTTGAAATGGTCTACATGAAGCAGCATATCGACTATCGCGGTTATGGTACTTTTAATTCAAACTTATTTTTACTTAATAAATACCTGGCGAAATAAGAGGCTAAGACATTAAGCTGGTACCCATTATGTTTTCGCAGCGTAACCTACATTCCATTAACCCTTTAAGAAGCCTAACTGAAAGGTTAATTGTGTATTGGTGCCATTAACCTTAACGCTCTCAGTAAGTTAAGTCGAGACATTATCGAGCTGAAGCATTTAAATCACGTAGCCTTTCTTAATCTTAGTTCAGATCTGAACGTTAATGACAAATTTGGTTGATCGTTATGTTTAAAATGAACTAATGTACAATTATTAAAACAGGTACATGTTTAGACACTTCAGATTTGTACAAACAAATAGTATAACTATCGATTGGAGTGATATTAATAACACCAAGTACAAACACCGAGGATAGACCCAACAGGTATTTCATGTGCGTGGATATCCAAACTCACAACTGAGGGAAGCACATGAGGTTGCCTCACCTTCAGGACGTTTCTGGTGTAAGTCAATCTCACAACAACAACAAAATTCAATCAATAAATATATAAGTGTCGCGCCGATGTAAAGGTTGGCTATATTCAAAACTATTTTAATGAAGAATAATTTTCTCAATGACCATATACACAGCTCAACACTCACTTATATTTTTAGGGATAATTTAATTCTCCTACTTTTTCTGCTTGCTCTGCGGGTTTTTTCCAATTTTTGTATGTTTCCCTCGAATGATATAATTTATAAAAGAGGAAGTAGGCAAATGTATTTTTAGTAATATTACTTAAAATATCAATTAATTACAATGTAGTAACAATTAAAAGTACAATTGAATTGTTGCAGAAAATTGAGTGATTGATTTCAGTAGTGGACCCTCCTCCTCCCCCTTTTTTCTCCTGGCAACATCTTGGCATAGCGTTTATATTGCTTAGAACCGCTTCTTGAGAAATGCCACCCCCATTATTCGATAATAGAATATTGGAGCTCTTCAAATTTGTCAGGGATAACAGCACGGCCCCTGATTTCCTCCAGACAATCCCATTAGTTAAGTATAGGATTGAGATATGACGATTGTGCAGGCCACGACATACGGCGTATTGCATGTTAATGAAAAAAAGCTCGATCACCCTTGAGCTATGTGGGAGTGCAGTCATCAACGTATTTGAGCTCTTGTCCATATATCAGGTGTTCCACTTCGAGTGTTCAACAGAGTATAGAGGACTTTAGTAGTACATAAACTAATAAGTTGATGCGTTCAGAATAAATATAAGAGGGAACATGATTTAAACTGAGCCATAGGCTATAAAGCAGTGGAGGGTACACAAACATCTCTGTGACTGAACTATAATAAATGGTGGAAGGTACACAAACACCTCTGTGATTAAACTATAATAAATGTCAAACGATACACAAATATTCATGTGACTGAGCTATAATAAATAGTGGAAGGTACACAAACATTTGTGTGACTGAGTTATAATAAATAGTGGAGGGTACACAAACATTTGTGTGACTGAGTTATAATAAATAGTGGAGGGTACACAAACATTTGTGTGACTGAATTGTAATAAATTGTAAAGGGTATACAAACATTCGTGTGAGCTGATAACTGGAAGACCTCATATTGTTCCTCAGGAAAATCCAACCTACTTTGACTATCACTGTGGGCTTTCCCAGTCAAACTTCATCATGGGTTGATTACATCAGTAGTCATGTAATCAACCCATGATAAGTTATCATGGGTTGCATCAGATAAGTTATCATAAGATAAGTTATCATGGGGATTGCATCAGTATTAGCGAAGATCAACATTGGCACGGCCTGCTGTATGCACAGTAACATCTAGTGCGGACGTAGTGTACAGCAGTGTAGTTTAGTTAGGAACAGTGTTTCACTTCCCATTTACAATGCCGAAACGTTTTAAGAAAAGCATTTTAAAGCCTTAAAAAAAGAGACGTTCCAACAGTGATAGGCAGGACGGAGTTGTCTGGGCTACTTGGAGATGGTGTCAGAGCGGAGTCTCTGGAGTGATGGCCTACATCGAAGGTCTGTCAACTTATGTTGTATGTACTCATGCTAATTAATAAAATAAATATAAATGTTTACCAATTTAATAGTGCAGAATGCACGTACATTCCCTTGTAATGTTGCTATTAAATTATCGTTTTCAAACAATATATGAAAGTATCAGTATAGGCATATCTATCATAAAAGGCTTTAATTCTTTATCGTTGTTGGTATTAAATTTAAAAATTATACACCGACACTGCCATCAGGTAGAAAGGAGTATGTTTATTATTTATTGTCAGAATACTTTTTAGATAACATTGGTAAAGTACAATAATAAAAGCAACACAGGTTATGTGGTATATAAAATGCATCCTGATTTATTCTTATAAATTTATGTCTTGGCTTATTTTATGTAATTCATTAATTTTATGAGTTCTGACTTAGTTATGATCAATGAAAATACAAAAACGGCCTTCCTGTACAAACAGTGCCAGTGATATTTTACTTACTTACTTGATACTTGATGATATCCCATTGGTAGCACTTCTGTGCCATGGTCATCAGGGTTGTTTGGCCTATTATTTTTGGTTCAAGTACTCTTCAACTGAGTAAAAAGGCCTCTTCACAAGATAGTCCTTGAGGTTGTTCTTGAATTTGTCAATGTCTTCAGTGTTTCTGATTTCTAGTGGTACTTTGTTATATATTTGTCCAAACATATGTCTAGGGCCATTTTGCGCTAAGCTAGATGTTACTTGTGTCACATGGATCTTGCTCTTCTGCCCTGTGAAATATTTGTGACCTCCTAATTTTTTATAAATATTTCAGGTTTCTTCTTTGCCATCACTGCTGACTCAAGGACAAATAACGACGTCATTGTTAGCACCTTTAATTCCATAAACAATGGTTTGCAGTGGGCTAAATATGCTTCTTTACTAATTGTTCTTATGATACGCTTCTGTAGTAGGAGTATACGCTGGGCCATAGGACTGCTTCCCGAGAAAATTATGCCGTAACTCATGACGCTATGGAAACATCCGAAGTAAACTTTCATAAGAACTTCCTTTTCTACAACAGATTGTAATCTGCGTACCATGTAGCAAACGGCCGTAAGTCTTACTGATGTGCTTTCAATGTGTTGCTGCCATCTTAACTCTTCGCTAATGGTTAGGCCTAGATAATTTACAGAGAAGTCTACGGAAATACTTGTTCCACCAAGGCGGAGTAGCGGAGCACTGTCAGGCTGTTTACGGTTGTAGAATTGCAAAGCTTTAGTTTTACCCTTGTTTAAGAGTAGCTTGTTCTGACTGCACCAATCGCTCACCTCATTTAAGCCTGTTTGAGCTTCATCTCTTAATTTCTGTCTGTCTGTACTGTGAATTAGGTGGCTGACATCATCCGCGAACATCCAGATTTTCCCCTTAGATATTAGTTCGGGTAAATCATTCACATAGAGCAAAAATAGCACTGGTCCCAAGTTGGAACCCTGGGGTACACCTGTGTTGATAGGAGGTGAGACTGATGAACGGTAGTTCCGAGTCAAATGATGAACATTTACCACCTGATATCTGTCCTTGAGATAAGTGGATGTCCATTCCAGTGGCTTACCTAAAATTCCCAGTTATCCGAGTGTAGGAATTAAAAGCACGTTTTTAGAATTAATTTAGTCTAAAAATACTCTGCCAAATGTTTTTAATTGACCTAGAATGATTTATCAGCCATTTAAATTGAACTCATAAAGATCTTCCTAAATAAAAAAAAAAAGAAAAAACTAAATGTATATTCTGAAATTAATGTGAAAATTCTATAATTGTTCGAAAGGACGTCTGGAACACCAACGTTTTTCGTGTATATTTGATGAACATTTAGTTTGTATCTGTAACTGATGTCGCAACTCTATATCCGTGTTTCAAGGCGTGGCGTCTGATTTTCACGCTTGGCCATGAATTTAACGTGAATCAATCTAATACAAATGTTCAAGGCCTTTAAAAACTGTTTTACGAGGTTTGGCTGGTTTTATTAGCTATGATGAGGTTGGTACTCATGACTTATTTAGTATAGTTTACCACTGCTTGCATGATTCTTGCCAAACGCTTACTCTGTTAGCTTTTACGTACTTATAAAATAGCATGTAAATAATGAGTTCTAAAGTTGTAATTAAAATTAAGCTTTTTATATATTTCTTTTGAACGTTGGTTGATAGAGTTATCTTTGAATATAAACAATTTTAAAAATATTTTTTTGAATACTCCAGTGTAACTAAACCAAAAATCAGTAGATATTAATTGATTTTACTATTCACAGAACAAAAATCAATAAAACATGTTGGCAATAAGTATAATTTAAACAATATACTCCTGACAAATACTTCAGTTATCGACATTGAGGCTTACATTAAAATATACTGTCTTTTATTAGAGAAATTGCAATGTAAAACTACAGATCTAAACAATTTATCTTTACAAGTGGTTGATTTTGGTTGTCTGAAGAGCAGCAACGATTACAACAATCAAATGTAAGGTTTCTCCGTTATTTATGATTTAATTTTAATAAATAAGGGCAGTTTGGATATGTATTTAAATTTCTAATACTGTTTATAATTTGTAAATGTTGTTAAAATTTTCAAGTGTTTGAGCAATTTTCAGGTAATTTTAAAACTATTAATATATTACAAAATTATTATCACCCAATCAAAGTCATAATATTATCCTCTATTCCGAGTTTGAGTATTTTAATCTCAGCGGGTCATAAGTTACAAAGATTTCATTTAAGTACAGAAACAAACAAACGTATTTATTTATTTTTTATTTATTCATAAGACGCCGATCGTCAAGATATGGGCGAATATGGATTTCGAATGAGTGTGATGAGTGTAGATGAGCGAATGTAGTCATTGTTATATAAAAAAAGCATTTTAGGGCCTATATTTATATGAATTTTTAATAGTTTTTACCTAAGGAGTAATATCCTTAAGTTTGGGAGCGTACTTTAAGGACACCCTGTATATTTTAACTTGGTGGTTAATATTTATCTGCATACATTTTAGGTTAGTAAAATACTATATAAAAGAATGTTAATATTGTTGTGCTGGAGATAACGAAATAGTGAACAGTGATTGGACTCCAAGAGTCCAATCACTGTTCACTAAAATATCGAGCAATTTCAAGAACGTGTGAATATGGATGGCTCGGTCAACAAATCACTGTCGGCGATATTAATCAATCCAAGACAGACAGCCTATATTTCAAGATATTTTTGGAAGACGACCCAGCCCAAACAACAAATCTATATACATTCTGCGTTTCTCTATAGAGTCCGAGAGCAGCTGTGCTTCCAACTAATTGCCACACTCATGGAAACTTCACTTCCTTGGCTCTTGGAAGTGCAATATAGCTCCTTCAGAGATGAGATGTCAGGAGAATACAATCTTGAATGCCCCACTTCTCCCTATTACCCAGGATCTCCCACGTCAGGAGGGTCGCAATCTCGAAACCCACCTCTACGTACTGCTTCCCAGTTGAGCAGATAAAATTTCTCGTCCAATACTAGCTGGGCCATAGCGTAGAACAGTTTTGATGGACGAAATAAGTTCCTTATATTCGCTCCGTCAGTACCTGTAGGTGGGATGAATCTCTCTCGTAGGGAGTGGACACTGTGAATCGCTTCCGAACTGGCGTGGACAGATTTAACTGCTGAAAATAGTACCGGAGAATGACACAAGGTCAGTAAAAGTGTATCCAAAGAATGGATCACATAGTTCCAGAGTGTCCCCTGCGCTCTTTTACGGAGGGATTAGCTAGCATAAATAGAATCAGTGAGGCAGGTCTTAAATAGCTTGATGTATTGCATTTATCTTTGAGACAGGAGATCACTATTATTTAAATTGATAAAAGTTATTACTTTTTAAATTTGTTCTTAACATATATTACTGATTTTCTTTTTACATTAATAAATGGTCTCTGACAACAAACCATTCGCTCCATGTATAATATCTCACACCCAGGTTGTAGGCCAAGTTAGGCAACTCCAAAATGACTTCGGCTTCTTTATAGGTATAGAAAACACATCGAAGTTGTAGGCCAAGTTAGGCAACTTAGCGACGTGAATTTGCCTTCAATATTATTAGGAAAGCACACCGAGATTGTAGGAAAGTTAGGCAACTTAACGAAGTGGGTATGTCCTCTTTATGGATGTTGAACACACACCAATGTTGTAGGTCATCTTATGTAACAAACTTCACTGCTAACATTTTAACCCATTAAGTAAATGAACCAGAACATTACAGTCTTTCATGTTATTATTCTTAGCAAACGTTCACTCTCTTTCACTAAATTAATTGGCTGAGAAATTAAGACAGGAGTCGATGTGTGTGTTCCAAGCTCTCTTATCACTGATGTGACAGTCTAATTGGGAAGTTTTATTGTATGGGGCCACTTGTTCATAATTTGTTACTTTAAACTTGATAAAATCTTCTTTGGACGAGCCAACTAGTGAAACACTTGAAATAGGTCAGATATGTAACTGCCCTATATTCAAGTTGGCCCACATTCAATCTCATGGCAAATGATTTAAATTTTTTGAGTATATCTAACTTTAATTTGCCATTGTAGAAGTACGATTTCTTGTTTGGTGATTTCCTGTTAAATATAAATCCCCATCCCCCTACAGAACTATCCATGCAATCAAACTAAGTTTTTAAACTCTTTTCGTCTATCAAACCAACATTTATTCAAGAGAAGTCTTACGTATTCGAATTTGTTATTAAATAGGTTTGACAGAAAGGTAGTTAATACGAGTACAATTGACAAATGCTTAGTTTGATTCTATTCAAACTATCTTTGCATTTTTTATAACTATGCAAGACTCATTAATTTAATTTATTTAATTATGCACTTTATAGACGCTTTTAAAACACGATTTACTGTTGAAAAGGTTGTGAAATATGAGCTTATATCCCTTGAGGAGGTTGATTGCAGCCACGGAAAACTCATTTTTACCGAAAAATCGTAAAAATTAGTTTTTATCTGATAGTGAAAAATCAACGTTTTTTAAAAATCTCGTTTTCTTTCAACAATTTCTTTTCATCCTACATATATTTTATGTTTAATACGAATATATTTGTGTTTTCAATAAATTATTTTCCAGCCCGAAAAATTGACTTTTTCCTTTTCTAACCAAATATAACCTAACTCATCATAATTGTCTATTTACTAAAAAAAGATACTTAATTTGTGTTTAATTCAAGTGCCCGGCCGTCCTCGGAATATCTACATACAGTTTCCCTCTGGCATACAGGCCTAACCACCATTTTATATGAATCGGTTTAACGCTGAAGGCATCATTGAATTAGATTAATCTGTAGCAGTAAAGAAATTTATACAAGAGAAAAAAAAAAAATGTTAATTCAGTTTTTGTTGTTAATACTTGATTTTTTTAATCGCAAAATCGGGATTCACCGAGAAAGTTATTTTTTCTGTTACATCTCGAGAAATAATTTGTACAGACCAAAATAGTTTTCAAATTTGTATTCAGCGTAAAAAAATCACATAAAATTAAGAAAATATGAATGGGAAATATGTTAAAAATACTAAAAGGTGTGACAGTGAGTCTTTCAAAATTTTCGGTAAAAAACGTAATTTACGCAGAATAAAAAGCATATATCTAGTAAAAATATATGCAGAACAGTTTCAATTTCAGGCAGTTTTCAAATTTTGTCAAGTTACAAGAAACTGCATAATAAACAAGTAAGGTAGGCCTAATATTATGTTTTAGTTTGACACGAAGTTACTTAGCGCACATATTTAACTTTGAAACTAAACAGGTTAAACAAAACATAATTTAGTAAATGCAATTCCAGTACTTGTCACATAATTCAGTTGAATACAGGTAACGTGCATCCTTGCCGTAAATAAGTGATTACCACCTAATTAAGGTGGGAGGGGTGGACAGTCACGCAAGTGTGAGAGGTGTAGGTCCAGTACTGCTCGAGGGAATCACGAGGGATGGACTTCGAGGTGATATCTCAAGCGTTGGGACTGACAACACCCCAACTATTACGGGCGAAATCGGAACAGGCCGCGAAGGAGTTGGAGGATGAGAAGGTGAATCAGGAGCGCAAGGAAGACGTGCTGGAGGTCATGACTGAAAGGAAAAAGTCATCCACCAAGTTAGAGGTATTTTATATTTGCGTTTGTGGCTTGCGATTGAATATTTTATAACTGTTAAATCGGTTAGTTATTAAAAAACTGTTAATATTTTATTTCCAAAACATATATATTATTCGTAGCGTTCGATTTTATGGTAGTTGATAAATTGGTGGAATTAACGTCAGATCAATTTCATGAGGGGCCGGTGTTATTTGAAAAGCGTGACTCGTCGATATGACGTAAACACAGTAGTAAGAAGAAAACAGCCTATTCCATTTCCGGGTGGTTCGAGGTTGGAAGGTGTTAGTTAGGAAAGAGTGATAGAAAAATGTTCAATTAAAAAAAAAAAGATCTAGTATTAACCGTCAATAAATAGGTCTAATACTTAAATCACATGTTGAATGTACGTGGATCGGAGCCTACATGACACTTCTATCTCAGGAGTAGTCTTTAAGAAACAAAAATTGAAATTTTACATAACTTCTCCATTGTGGCCTACATGTATGAAAATTATGGGTTTGGTTTTCTAGATTTTCTAAGTAAAAAAGTTCATAAGAACCTAGTTCAGTTAAAAACAAACCAATTTCATTTTTTACACAACAAATTATTAGGAATACAATTGTATTGAAGAACTTAGCACCGACATTATTAAATCTTTGAGGAGAAAACCGAAAACCTTGATCAAATGGATAATGTTACAAGGAGATATCCTCTAGAAAAATTGTTATCGAACTGAAATCAGGTATAAAAAAAAAAAAAAAAAAAAAACAAAAAACAAAATACAAAAAAGTCGAACTTTCTCAAGATATTCTGTAACTAATTATTGCTTATCCTAATATTGTTGATATCAGGATATTGCTGCCGTAACATAAAAATGTTGTTAATTTTTTTAATTTTATATTTAATTTTGTCTATTACAATGGAACCACCTCTCTTCTAATTATTTAAGCACCACGTTAATGTTAATTAATTAATAATCAGTATCAAAAACGGTTAGACAGGCCATCTTTCTGTACTTACGAATATTTTAGTTGATCTAGAATAACTAACTACTGACTCGTAAAACTTAAGAACATGAGGTAAAGTTGGCACCAATCAAGTGTGTTGGTCATGAAAGCAATGAAGAAATACGTAACCATAGAAGAAAAGTTCAGTGGAACAGCTGTTGGGCCTTGCTCTACAAAGAGAAAAATTCGTTCGGTAAAGCAGGGTTATAAACTGTGTCATAAGACATACAAACAAGAAGAGCGAAGAACAATGGTGTTGGTTTAAAATATACAGATCTATGTTTCTAATTTGTTTGTCCATGAAACAGTCGTGAGAAGTGGGCATTGTACAATCAAGAGCAAATAAAAGTTCTGCGTTGTTGAAGAAATAACACAACATATACACTATCAATAATTTTACTATAATCAGTCAAATTCTGAAGTAATTGTGTAAGATTTTCAACTGGAAAGAGTTTATGAAATTATCCAAGTCCAAAACGCCCTTTTTCAATGTGATGATTTATCAAGGTATAAAATATAAAAATGTTATGAGTTGTATTTTCTTACATCATTGATTTTCCACGATTCAAAATCTTGTAATATAAGAATTGTACTCTTTTAAACGCCAAAAGTTAAAAATAAAAGACATTGTATTAAGTTTTGTATGTATGTTGTTTGAAATATACACCATTTTTCAGACATAATGTAACCGGTATATCGTCAGAATATTATCTTTGAATAACTGTTATTGTTAATATATTAAAGGTTAGTAGGTAAATTTCCCTATTCATTTCTCTGGATGATAAATTAAGTATACATGATGATTTAATTCACTTACTACGGGTCAACTGCCATCGTGACACCTCGGTCTTCGGCCTCGGTCTGTGGCGCGAGGTTAGCCTAAACTTGTAGGTCAACTGCACTGCGTACGCTGTACCATTAACATTAACAGAACAAACATTTACTATTACTGTACTTTGACTCATACACGAACAGTTTGGTACTGCTTATTAAGGTAGAAAACGAATATTTTAAGGGATGTTTCTAACCTTAAAGTTCTATTCCATTCAGGGTGTTCTGCTGACCAGAACTGCTGAGATGAAAGACCTTGGTGTTGTATTCACTTCCTCTCTGAGCTGGGAACCAGATGTCAATAAGATTTGCAACAAGGCTCTTCAGATTCTTGGCCTTTTTTACAGTCTCCAAGACCTTTACAGATGTGTTTGTGTTAAAAACGTTATACTGCTGTTTGGTGAGACCCCATCTTGAGTATGACAGAGCCGTATGGTCTCCTCGCCATTTATTTTTTAGAAAGATTATGGATAATGTCGAACGACGGTTTTTAAGACTTGTTGGTGTAAAACTTGGATTTGAATATCGAGAAGTACCTGTGCAATACGTTCTTTCACTTTTGGACCTTCCTTCCCTTGAATCAAGGCGCTTCAATCAGGTTATGCTGTTCACATACAAGCTGGTAAATAGAATTTCCGACTGCCCTGATTTCCTGGAGAGAATTAACTTCAGAGTACCTTCTAGCACTGGTGGCGCAGTGCTGTAACCCAGCTACTTGGGGACAAAGTGTTTGGGAGATTGTAGGCGATAGGTTGGATGCTCGGTTCTCAAGCACAAGATCTAAAGCCCTCTTTGCAAAACCCTCTGTAACTACCTCCTACGCTGCAAATAGTCCCATGGTACGAGTTCAGCATCTGGATAACACACTTCCAGCCACATCGACTTTTTTCTCATCAACTGCATCTTTTAAATTCTCACTTCAATCTCTACTTCAATAATTTCCCCCTCATAAGTTCTGTGCTGAATTGTGTCCATAGCAATTTCAATTACTATTGTCAGACTTGTTTATTATATCTGATTTCATATTTATTTATATTTTATATAAATGTTATATAACACAATTAGAATATGTATGTTATACTATTAATGTTCTTTGTAATTAAATGGCTAAGCCGTTGAAAGACAATAAACAATAAACCTTTATGAATGGAATTTCGACTAATCCCTTATTTGCGTGCCTCTATGATACCAAATAAATACACATCCTCTCTGAACTTCAAGTCAGTCGAGCACACAGTAATGGAGATCTTGAGACGTCATTGTTATGTATACATGACACATTTTATGAAGTTGTTAGGCTTGTACTTTACTGCGATTAGAACAATTTTACAAATAATCAAATCCATTTACGAAACATTCAATTAAAATGAAATTGATCATAACAACACATGAAATTTAACATTGTAGTCTCAAAAAACGTTTTTACTTTGAAACGATCATAAATAATTATCTCACACATGCTTTATAGTAATTACATGGCGTGGTGTGACTCGTGCATCTAATCCACACGATCGCAATTCACCTTGACTTAATTACTTCGTATGACTGTACAATTTAACTAATTAAATGTACCCCATTGTTGGAAGATAACAAATGATCATTATTTTAAGGATTGGACTGTAAGTTTGACAAAATATAAGTAACACGAAGTAAAAACAACTTGAAAACTAGTTTTACGTCAGAACGAAAAAATACACATGTACTTTTCATCTGCAAAATATTTCAACTGAAGAATTTCCACCGAAAACTCCTAAAGTATCCAACATATAATCATTGATAAATTTTCTCAAAGTTAAAAGTATAAGAGTATATAGTTTATACATGGAACAGACGCACTGTTTAGTGTAGAGATAACAGTGAATGGTATAATTCGGCTATTGTTATGAGTCTAGAAAAGAGAGACTAATTTTTTAAATATACGGTTATTGTTTTAAAGATTAATGTACTTCACAAGTCATTAAAATAAATACATAAACAATTAGGTGATGATTAAAGAGTTTTCACATGGATTCAATTATTTATGATATTATTAGACCTACTTATTGGATTATAATGCTTCTTTCATTACAGTCTGAGAATGTACTGCAGGTTTTATTTCTTAGTACTGCTTTCGCGTTTTTATTCATTCATTTCAAAATTTAATATATATAATTATTACGCATTGATTACTGTATTTAAACGAGCTAATTAACATCATATTAATGACATGCTTTATTAGAAACTTATTACTTTACACTTATTAAAACTAAAATGTTTGATTGCACATTTATATTAGGTTCAGTCAAATAAAATAAACAGAGCGTTGAGATACAACGCCGATAATGTCACAAACAACACGTCCATGTATTATTTACAAGACAGCTTGTTACATAAGATTACATAAGAGTTGTACACTTTTCTGTGTAATGACAAATAACACAATGGGGTTTTCTTGGACGTTGTAGAAAACTACTAAGTAGATAGCTGAGAGTTGCTTGTTCGATCCTAAAAACAAAGAGACAGAAAACAATATTTGCAAGACACGTTATTTGATCAAAAGAAACAGGAGCAAAGTGGCCATGTTGAAGGCGGAGATTGTTGTGTTGTTATATACAAACAACTTACATTTTCCTTTCATTAATACACAATCAAGAGATAGTCGGCAAACCGCGAGGGAAGGCTGGCAGATATTTGGCAATGAAACTGTAAAAAAACAGGTCTGGGCTATTAAATTTGAACACATGTTTCGATGGCCTTCGTCGAATGGAGAGAATTCTGACTTTGTGTTGTGAGAACGAGGGCAAAGACTGGCCATCGTATAACTGGCCATCGTATAAATGAACAGACTGTAGCTTTATTAAAGCCAAAGGAGACTTTACATTGATAGTTTTTAGTGAAATTAGATGTGATTTCTTGAATGTATGTTTAGTAATACAGCCTGCAGACGTAGTTATCTAAATAATCCATCTCACGACGATGAATTAGTCATAAAAAATTGTTTATAATTTTTAGTACTTTTGGAACAACAATAAACTAATAATTTTATTAACAGTAATCTACAATATAAATAAATATATATATATATATATATAATATATATATAAATAAAAAATGTATATAAATATATATATAAATATGTGTGTGTGCGCGCACGCGCGTGCGTGCGTGCGTGCGTGTGCGTGCGTGTGCGTGCGTGTGTTTTTCATATTTTTATTGTTAATTTTAGATTGTCGAATTTCTGAGTCTGGAATGAACTGTTCAACTGTTGATCTTGGGCTGAGATAGTGCAATAAGGTATAGAAGTATAAATTTGTCTAACGTCGTTTGTGTGAGATACCGGCTACTTTTGGAAGAATGAAACATACAGTATAATTTATGGCTTCTCGAAAAGCAATGTTTATTCTTGTCGAAATATTGTTTTGTTATTTTAAGTAGAGAATCACAATTAGGATTCGTTGAACACTTAATAGCTGGCTGAATTTAAAGTAAACCCCCTCTCTACGAGCATCATACCAATGGTGCACATCGTAAATCCACAAATTCATTTGAAATAGTTAATTTTTGCTTCTAAATTGAAAAAAAAAATAAATAAATAAATAAATAAACACCACTTATTTTGTATGCTGGAGAGGTTGCAAGAAGATGTGGCCGGCGACATCTCAGTTATAAAGTCCAAAGACCAGCACATTATATATATATATAATATATAAAAGTCAATAGCTGAAAAACTTCTGATCGAAAAGGTATCACGCTCATGTCACATGACGCCTCATGGACGAAGTGACAGCTTGGTTGAACGACAAACAACACAAAAATACTTGTTTTAATTCTAGTTGTTAAGATTCAAGCTGATTAGTGGTGAAAGCTTGCCTACTATTTAGCTGAAAGCTTCCACGTGATTGGTAGATTTAATTACAAGTATTTAAATGACAAATAATAAGGTTAATGTACCTTTGTCGTCTTCAGCTACAAAATCCTATTTATTGGATTACCGGTTTCAGAGTAAGAACTTCATGTTCACATCCACTGTACGTTGTCAAAACAGTCACATTAAAAATATTATACAAAAATTACATATTTACAAAAATAAAAATAAAACACATGATAACACTGCCCGGTTGGTATAATGGTTAGATCCGGATTGAGCGTGCAGCTGGAACGATGTTATCCAATGCTTACTTGACTTTGAACAATTTTATTTATATCTGGCCGTCTGTCTTCTTTCATCGGTTGATTCAAATTGGTAATCCGATCAAATAAAATATTTGTAGAGAATTTAATTTTCCATTAAGCACAGTAGTTAGGTTGCTCTTTATGGCTTTATATATTTCATAATTCTCTAAAGTATTCATTGTTGGACCTTTATTACATTTATGGAGAACATCTAGGTTGGTGTCAATGACTTAATGTTATGATTGTTGTTAACTAAATGTTCAGCAAAACGAGATGTTTGAGGCTTATTAACGTTTTTGGGTAGGTGTTCATTGAAACGCAAGAGTGGCCTGTCTGTCCTATTTAAATACTCGGACAATCTGAACATTTGATTTTATATATGCCAGTGGTATCTAAGGCAATAGGATTTGACTTATTTCGGACATTTAATAGTTTTCCTATTTTATTAGATGTTTTACAAGATAAAGTGACATTTTCTTTTTTTAGTTGTGATTTCAAAGTGTAATGAATAAAATATTTAATTGAATAATCAAGCCAGCTGAATTCACCCATGTGACGTCTACTGCGCCGTGATACCTACCGTATGATCTAGCTAGGTGGTTCTAGTTACCGTGGTCGAGACTGTGACGACAAAAAGGCTAATCAGCTGATTCGATTTTTTTACTGGGAAACTATGTCTACCGATTGTGATTACATACAAACTTTCAGCTAAATTTCAAGCAAGTTATTTAACACTAATCAGCTTGAATTGTAACCATGGTAATTAAAACGAATATTGTTGTGTTTATTTGTTGTTTGTTGCTCCACTCAGTTACCACTTTGCCTTTGTGGCGTCATGAGAGATGCGTGTAATTGACTTTTATTCTAGGTACCGTGGCCGGCCCAACTGACCTTGTAACGACCACTAAAGTAGTAAACGAATAGCAGCACGAACGTTGTATCTATGATTACACTTGTGGCTGACTTCTTGAAACGGAATAAAAATGGAAAAAATTACTACGCATAGTTATACGTCAATTTGTCAACGCAAAAGGAACATGTTGTAAGGTCACGTGACGATTGCTTCGAATTGTCGCGCTTTGACAACAATTGAACCGAGTTGATGCGCTCTCCAAATATAACAGTAAAAGATTATAACGTGGAGTTAAACAAGTAGTGAGTCCGTTTGATAATTCGGTACCAAATTCAGTTATTTTTAATGTGATTTATATATTACATTAAATATCGACAAGGTATTAAAAATCGGCATATAATTGTTTATATGTAAAATATTTTCCAAGAATGAATGACAATGTACGGTATCTGCTGCATTCAAGCGACAAATAACAAAATTAAACAAAGCAGCTGATACAGAATATCATTATAACAAGTTAGATATTTCTTACATGCAACCAGCTAAATATTTACTGATAGCAAAAACATTGTTTCATTTTTACTTCTAAGCCTATTTACTGTATATTTTTATTTAGTTGATGAGTTTTGATAGAATTTGGCATCAACGGAGACACCGATAATTAAGCCTTGAACTACTTGACTTTCGGTTACTTTGATACTCGAATTATCAGTTTGATGTGAAAGTAATTAATGTTCAAAATATGATAAACATACTGGAAAGAAACACGAACAGAAAATTAATAATAATTATTATCATGATAAAGAAAGGTTTTGGTAACACACCTAAAAATAATACTAAAACGATGAAATAAACATTTCAAAAATATATAAAAATGGGGTTAATTACAAAATATGCTCATTAAAAATAAAAATAGAAAGAGTAATTAAACTCTTGTACAAAGAGAGACTAATTTATATTTTATATTTATATTTATTCATAAGACGCCGATCGTCAAGATATGGGCGAATATGGATTTCGAATGAGTGTGATGAGTGTAAATGAGCGA
Organism: Stictocephala bisonia; assembly: GCA_035578905.1. Taxonomy (NCBI): domain Eukaryota; kingdom Metazoa; phylum Arthropoda; class Insecta; order Hemiptera; family Membracidae; genus Stictocephala; species Stictocephala bisonia. Next base: position 201,478 of record JAQJVL010000838.1, read on the forward strand.
TGTAGTCATTGTTACAAACTAAGGCCGACTATTCCTTAGAAAGTGTCATTAATTAATAGCCCAATGACAAAGGTGGTTATCAGCTGATCCTTCTCAAAATGTATTATGACTCTGATTGTGATCGAACTGAGAACCTTTTAGCATATGAAGCTGGGATTGAACCAACTACGCTACCGACCAATTCAATACCAAAAATTAATAATGAATTAATATTTAAATGTTAAAATGAGTAAATTAATGCTCGTTTTAAGCCTGTCAGAAGACAGACTTAAATAAATTAATTATTGGTCTGTCTTTGATACGACGTCGAGGAACGTTTTTTATAACATATAAGTTAATTTTAACTCAGATTTTTATTAATTTAAATAAATTGAGTAGTGAAAAGGCATTTATTTAGTTCTTCTATGAACAAGTTGAGTGTACACGTATATCCAGGAGGCCAAGTTATAGGAGCAATTATATGACGGAGATGTGGCAACACTGTTTTGTAATTGTTGCTCACAACACGCAACTGTGTCCGGTCAGGGACCAATGATAAATAATATCTAATTTACTGTAAAAACGTAGACTACAGGACATTCCTCTGAACTTCAAGAGTGCACTCATTACAAGAATAATAAGCACAGCTATATATTGCAGCTCGAAAAAATTATTTAGGCATTTCTTCAGTCGATTAGTTAATTTAGTAAGAAAGAGAGCTTAAACCACTTGTAATTCTGCCATTCAGTCAAAACAAATGGGGGACCTCTTTACATTTTGGTACAGCAAATTATGAGTTACAAATAAGTACAGTTTCCTTCGCTTAAATAATAAATGATAATTTTATTACATATTTTAAAATTGTAGATTCAAAATTATGTAGCTATATGCCTACTTCTGTAGAATGGCTTATATTCATGGAACTCAAGACATACTTGTTTTGCAGAACGCAATTTTTGGGATAAAAAGTCCCGTTATGGCAGAAAGCGGCTACAACTGTCAGTAGATTTTAAAATATCACATTCTACTGTAAAAAAGTCAAATACATTCAGTTTAGATATAATTTTTGTATTTGTTTGTGTTAAATGAAATAAATGCTGAGGAGATCTGCGCAGTGATTCCAAAGTTGGGTTAGGCAAGGTTTTGCAAGGACCAGTTGAATCACTCTCAGGTGTTCTTGTGCAGTGATTCAATCAGTATAGTCTTGTTGTACCGTTGATATATAACCACTGACGTGACTCAAGTGACTTACAGTCGACTTTGACAGATGACTTGGACAAATGGCGGTGTATTGTGCCATTGAATGCTCCAGTGGTTCGTCTGTAGTCTGAATCCATCGCTGATGAGCGAGCACGTAGAAGGAGGTCCTTTGTCCTGTACTCAAGGTCAGAGGTTTGCCGAAGTGACCTTGCACAGGTAATCTGAACACTGATTACAACTCTGCCGTAGTCTTCCTGCTACTGAATGTCGAAATGATATGAGACATGTTTATCCAGACAAACTACATATATTGTATCCATGTTTCAATAGTCTTAACAAAACTAGTTATAGGACAATGAAGTTATAAAATTATATAATATGTATTTAAAACATTCAATTAGTTTTCATAGTTACGCTTATTTAATTTTAATGAAAGGTCCAAGCTAGCATTTTGTTTACAATTATTATATCAGTCGGTTATTATATCAGTTGGTTATTATATATGTTGGTTATTATATCAGTTGGTTATTATATCAGTCGTTTATTATATCAGTCGGTTATTATATCAGTCGGTTATTATATTAGTCGGTTATTATAACCGACCGGTTATTATATCAGTTGTTATTATATAAGTCGGTTATTATATCATGTGGTTATTATATCAGTCGGTTATTATATCAGGCGGTTATATCAGTTGGTTATTATATCAGTTGGTTATTATATCATGTGGTTATTATATCAGTCGGTTATTATATCAGGCGGTTATATCAGTTGGTTATTATATCATGTGGTTATTATATCAGTTGGTTATTATATCATGTGGTTATTATATCAGTCGGTTATTATATCAGGTGGTTATATCAGTTGGTTATTATATCAGTTGGTTATTATATCAGTTAGTTATTATATCAGTTGGTTATTATATCAGTTAGTTATTATATCATGTGGTTATTATATGAGTTGGTTATTAAATCAGTTAGTTATTATATCAGTTGGTTATTATATCAGTTGGTTATTAAATCATGTGGTTATTATATCAGTTGGTTATTATATCAGTTAGTTTTTATATCAGGTGGTTATTATATCAGTTAGTTATTATATCATGTGGTTATTATATCAGTTAGTTATTATATCAGGTGGTTATATCAGTTAGTTATTATATCAGGTGGTTATATCAGTTAGTTATTATATCAGTTGGTTATATCAGTTGGTTATTATATCAGTTAGTTATTATATCATGTGGTTATTATATCAGTTAGTTATTATATCAGGTGGTTATATCAGTTAGTTATTATATCAGGTACTTATATCAGTTGGTTATTATATCAGTTAGTTATTATATCATGTGGTTATTATATCAGTCGGTTATTAAATCAGGCGGTTTTATATCAGTTGCTTATTACATCATTCGGTTATTATATCAGTCGGTTATTATATATGCCGGTTATTATATAAGTCGGTTATTATAACTGACTGGTTATTAAATCAGTCGGCTATTATATCAGTCGGTTATTATAACTGACTGGTTATTATATTAGTCGGTTATTATATCAGTCGGTTATTATATCAGTCGGTTATTATATCAGTTGGTTATTATATAAGTCGGTTATTATATCAGTCGGTTATTATATCAGTTGGTTATTATAGCTGTCTGTTATTATATCAGTCGGTTATTATATCAGTTGGTTATTATATCTGTCGGTTATTATATCAGTTGGTTATTATATCAGTTGGTTATTATAGCTGTCTGTTATTATATCAGTTGGTTATTATATCAGTCGGTTATTATATTAGTCGGTTATTATATATGTCGGTTATTATATAAGTCGGTTATTATATTAGTCGGTTATTAAATCAGTCGGCTATTATATCAGTCGGTTATTATAACTGACCGGTTATTATATTAGTCGGTTATTATATCAGTCGGTTATTAGATCAGTCGGTTATTAGATCAGTCGGTTATTATATCAGTCGATTATTATATAAGTCGGTTATTATATCAGTTGGTTATTATATTAGTCGGTTATTATATACGTCGGTTATTATATAAGTCGGTTATTATATTAGTCGGTTATTAAATCAGTCGGCTATTATATCAGTCGGTTATTATAACTGACCGGTTATTATATTAGTCGGTTATTATATCAGTCGGTTATTAGATCAGTCGGTTATTATATCAGTCGATTATTATATAAGTCGGTTATTATATCAGTCGATTATTATATCAGTTGGTTTTTATATAATGAGTAAAAGCGGAAGTGTCTTGCACTTCTACTTTTACTTTAATATTTGTAACGGAACATCACGTGAGCACTTGTGAGGTTCATGTTTGACTGGACTCCTACTCGTAGGATTATTTGAACGAAACATTCAGTGACAATTGGATCAGTGAATCAGGCCGACTTCCTTGGCCTGCAAGGTCCCTAGACCTCAATCCTTTATATATCCTCATTATCCCACCCTTCTGGATACCTTAGAAGAGCTAAGAGGGAGGATTTCAAATCCCATGGTTACAATAAAACAGACAACTAAACGCTAAACCACAGGTAAAGTTTTCGCATGAGGCCCAAGGCCGAGCCCCCGAGCTTAAAGGACCAAGATCCTCGAGCAAAGCCACAGCTACGAGGCCGGAGGCAGGATTCTCAAACAGGAGTTCAGTCTTCCTTCACAAGGCTGAACCTAAACTACTCATCTAGGCCGAAGGTCAGAATCCTTAAACTTGGTTACATGCTTGTCCCCTGGCTGTTTCGTCCACGTTTCTGGGTAGTTACATTTTGGCCCCAGGGTTCGTCGGCCCGTATACCTTTTTCGTTTTCGGGAAATAAAGTCAAGCCGCTTTCAAGTTATAGGCTGTGAATTAGGGCTTTTAGTGGCTATTCGGAAACCCTTCCAACCCGCTCACTGGGCAGGTCGGGGACAACAAAAAAACTCGCCTACTTTATCCTTTTCTGCTATATATCAACTTTTATTATTTACGGCTAAAGATAAAAATCAACAATGCTACGTGACATTCTAAAAATAGAATCTAAACTCAACTAACATGCTTCAGATTAGAGGATTCTCATTAAAGTAACCAACCAACATAAATGAATATAAACCTCTAACTGTTTCAGTTCAACAATGTGTTTACACTTACTAAACGCACAGATTAAATAACTAATACAATTTTTATAACATAAAATTAGTGTGATATGTCTATTGTTAGCACCAGCTAGGACCGCGTCCCCACCTCCCAACAACTAACTATGAAATGTCCCTCGCATGGCAGTGGGTTGACCTCCCTCACAACTATGAGTAACTTGACATTCAGAGACATACTAAGGAGGGGGAGAGGGGCAACAGTGAGTTCCTATAGAAGTAAGAATGTGTTTTTAGAAGAGCAAGATCTTTTCCTTTTATTCACTACTATAACCATAACTTAGGTTAACCTAACATAACCAAACCAAACCTAACATAACATAACCAAACCTGACATAATCTAACGAAACCTAACATAACATTACCAATGCAAACCTAACATAACATAAATCATATAAAATAAAGGTTATTGTCATAAAAACAAGATTGTCATTGACAAACGTCTTCCTTAACCTATTACACAACATTTCATTAATATAAACTATTTACAATTCATAAATTATAACTATGTAACTTATGCTTACTATCTATCATTATATCTTGTAAATAGTCAGAAACTGAATAATATTCTTTTTCTAATAAAAAAAATTTCAATCTCTTTCTAAAAACACGCACACAAGCTTCAGCCTTCAAGAACCTGGGTAACTTATTATATAACTTAACACAGTTGTAAGTGGAGTGTTGTTTATAAAAAGTACTATTGTGACGGGGAATATCTATATTATGTAAATTTCGAAGAGCATATGATTTTAGATGGAAAAGGTGAATATATTTCTTCGTGAACATAAGGGTTTCCAAGATAACCAAACCTAACATAACCTAACGGAACCCTACATAACATAACCAAACCTAATATAACCTAAACCATTGATTTTTACTATACAGGGATTTTATTTAGTAAAATCAATACCTAAACACACCTAACATTACCTAACTAAAGTAGGGGTAGTGAATTAACGGAAAAGGTTCGAAATGAGTGGTGTTGGCCTCATTGTGGACATTTTTACAATGAATGACTGCCACACAGCACATGTCGTATGAATACTGCATTAAGAAATTGATTTGTAAATTACTATAATTACAGTTTGTATACTTCTTTAATTAATACATTGTCTGTGCAATAAAACTGTCCTTATTTACATACTTAAATTAATTTACAAGGTTTTATAGATTATTATTATTGTTTTTTTACGGTTAATTTGTATATCTGTATAAATTAATGTTTTTTGTGTATTAATAAGTACATTTGTTAGTTTTCGTACAATTTTAAAATAAATAAACATTTCAGTGCGCTTGTGCGTTTTTTAAAGCAAGGAACCTCGTGTTTGAAGTACAGTAGAATCTCGGTTATACGTGCCCCGATTAACCGGCCTCCGGGTTAACCGAACTAAACATCAGACGATGAAATATAAACATAAAGCTATTAATAAAAGAAAAGCCAGTACGGCACTTCATATAATAGTTCGATAAGTTAGCAGTGTCTCTATTGGCTGTTAGTGCTAGGTTAAGGTGCTTCAGGGCCGTCACGAGACGTAATTATGATATTGTACCCTACAATAGGAATAATTTTCCCACCCAAATGCATTCACTCATGACACATCACCACCTTACACTATCTGCTTAGTCGACTCTGCTCTCGCACTAAATGTGGTTGTTTTGTTAGTGTGTTATTTTATAATACAGTATTAGATATACTGTCGTAATTTATTGTTGTTTCTCATATTGTTCAATATTTTATTCAAGTGTTTTGATATGAGTGGTAATGGTTAACATATGCTTATCTTATAACGAAATTGAAATGATGAATCAATCAGTGTTTTCGTCGCTAATGTAGACGACAAATGTTGTATTGATACGATAATTTTGTTCCATTAAAATGTTGAATGGTTCCCTTCACTATTATGAGAGTAACGCAGATTGCGTTAAAGAACAGGATAAATATGATAATTTCGTTCGGTAATCGGACTGAACGGTACTACCTTGGAACGTAGTAGGCTAGGTAGGCTGAGACAATGATACTGGGAGAACGGTTAACATCACAGACCAAAGAATAACATTATTATGTGTTATTCTTTGGTCTGTGGAAGGAAGGTCTAGGTCTACTCTGCTTTCGTCAACAAAGTAACGTTAGAGGAAATTGCTCATCCACAATGTTGCCTATGGACATTCATTACATTTTTATTATTAAATTCTATTATTGTAACTTTAAACCGACTGTTGTAGAGTTTTAAAATGAAATACTTACTCCCAACTTCTTGACATCTTGCGGTAATACAACTTTTGAAAGACATAACCAGACAATTCTACTTTTGTACAGAACTGAAAGAAAGAAGAAAGAAAGAAATTTATTTCCACAATTCCAACAAGAAATAAGTACAATTAAAATTACATAAATCTTTTTTAACTTCCAGCTTATCTCCTTTACAACAATTTAATGCACAAGGTGTAGTGTATACTTTAATAACTAATAAAAGTACAATAGAATGCTTAATAAATGTTAGATATACTACTCTTTTCGTTATATGAAGTCTAATACAGAAAAAGCCAAAAAGTAAAACAACAAGATGAAAAGTGGAACTAGGTATCTCATTAAAATGAAAATTTGTGTTGAAATACCATTATAATACTAGAAACAGACATTGTGCTGGTGCTAAATTTCATTAACTATAAAATATATAATACTTAATCTACAAAATTATTACCTAAACTATAAGTGCTAACCTAGAGGTCAACCTCAGTCTGCCACTAGGGAGCATTATCCAATAAAAGTGTCTAAATTACAAAACAAAAAGAATTTCTGCACTTAATTTAAAATAAATTCAATATCTTCAAAAGAAAAAAGCCAACGTTTCAAATTTTTCAAAAATGATCTAAGTGTAGAACATAATGTCACATGAGCGGGCAATCTATTATATAATCTTGACGCACAGCATGTGTAAAAACGCCTAAAGGCTTCATTATTAACTTTAAATTGAGCCACTCGGTTTTGTGACCTTAATCTACTAGAATCTACTGTTACTACATTTACACTATATTGCGTTTTTTCTTGTAATAAAGTAGATTAGTACTTTTTCATGGTTTTTACATTATTTTTACCATAAACTCTGTATTATCCGAGTTTTTACGTAAACGTGTTGGTCTCGGTCCCAATTACCTCGGATAACCGAGTTTCTACTGTAGTACCATTCCAGAACGTAAGAGCACCTTATAGTGCAAACACTGAGTCACGCCATTGGTAAGTCCCAAAACACCTACTGTACTTGGGCGGTTGGAAATCCAGGGAAAGTTTGCAAGATGATTTCCGTTGCGTGACAAGGCTTATATTTGTAGGAGTAAACTTGATGTACCATGCAACTTGGTGCAACACGTAACTAGGTGCACCACGTAACTTAGTGCACCATGTAACTTAGTGTACCACGTAACTTAGTGTACCACGTAACTTAGTGTACCACGTAACTTTGTGTACCACGTAACTTAGTGTACCACGTAACTTAGTGTACCACGTAACTTAGTGTACCACGTAACTTAGTGTACCACGTAACATAGTGTATCACGTAATTTAGTACACCACGTAACTTAGTGTACATCGTAACTTAGAACACCACGCAACTTAGTGTACCACGTAACTTAGTGTACCACGTAACGTAGTATACCACTTAACTTAGTGTACCACGTAACGTAGTGTACCACGTAACTTAGTGTACCACATAACTTAGTACACCACGTAACTTAGTGTACCACGTAACTTAGTACACCACGTAACTTAGTGTACCACAAACGTAGCTTACCACGTAACGTAGTGTACCACTAATCGTAGTGTACCGCGTAACGTAGTGTACCACGTAACGTAGTGTACCACGTAGCTTGGTGCACCACGTAACTTGGTACACCACGTAACTTGGTGTACCACGTAACTTAGTACACAACGTAACTGATGTACCACGTAACTTAGTACACCACGTAACTTAGTGTAACATGTAACTTAGTGGTCGAAGATGTTTCCAGAGTTCCCACACTATATAAACTGCAAAGCCTTAAACAAAAGACAACTGCTTAAATAAATTTAGCTTCCACAGTGTTGTGTAGTGTAGCCACAGAGAAAAATAAACAGAAGTCGCTTTCTTATGGCGAAACCGAACACCTTAGTGGCCGTTATATAGAGGTTACAACTATCTAATGTACATATTTATACATATGTACTAATAAATACAGTACTGCGTTTATACTTTGTGATTTGAATGGGGGAAGGGAGGGACAGGCATTTAGCGCACTATTGTATGCGATCTCTGTTTATTTCTTCTCTGTTGTGTAACAGAGAGGAATATAACGATCCCGATTTCAACTCTCAAAATAACATGTTTGTCATTTTATTCAATTAAAGGTGTGATTTGTATGCGCTTCTTTTATTAGATATGAACATGGAGTTATACTTCGTTTATTAGATATTAACCTGGAGTTATACTTCGTTTATTAGATATTAACCTGGAGTTATCTTCCTTTATTTTATTTTTACACAAGGAGTTGAGTTTTTCTCTTTTGTTCATAAACGGTTCTTTTCTTTTTTCTTTTTATGTTAGAACATTCTGGGTTAATTAATTGATGTTAATTATCAGAAGCTAACAGTTTAGCGCAAAGATATCTGACAGATAAGAAGTTGAAAAGTCTTACGTTTAAGCCTTTTTACACAAAATGATGTTTAACGTTTAAAACCGGTTCTGCCATTGATTAACACGTAAATTTCTTTAGTAATAGTTTAATCAAGGATTGTTTGGTAATAAATTATTTTTAATTATTTTATTTATTTCTTATACATTTAGGGCTTTAATAATCTATTTGAGATAGGTTTGTGTATAACAATTACATTTTTAATTATTTTATTTATTTCTTATACATTTAGGGCTTTAATAATCCATTTGAGATAGGTTTGTGTATAACAATTAAATTTAATAATCGAATGTTGTAAAATTAATTCGTTTTCTAATATTTCTATATTCAAATCTAATATTTTACTTCGTTATAAACTGTACTCTATTATAAGTTTGAATTATTTCGAATGAAAAAAGACAATGTTATCTGTCCAATGTAATATTCAATTTCTTGCTGAATCAAAATGTAAATATTTAAAATTAAAACTAAAATATAATATGATTTAAGGTAGTGCATATTTTTAATTAAGCTTCAAGTGCAATAAAAAATATAAAATTCAAAGAATTGTTAAAATTTGAACAATAAAAAATAATTCGTTAAACATTCTAATACAAATTATTGCTTTGTTCCAAAATGTTAAAATAATATTTAAATAAAATGTTTGTAAACTACTGATTTAAGTGTCTTGCATCTTACATACAAATTACATGTCATAACAATGTAAAGTGTATTTTTAGTGTGTTTGTTCTTAGGTTGTATTAGGAATCCGAGTAATTAACATACAAAATTTGTTATTTAATTTCCTAAAATAAATGCTATTGATTTTTTCCTGGGATAGTAAAATTTAAGTAAAAAAAGGAATATGATTTAAAAGAAGTTAAAAAACTAAATTCAGTAAACATGACTTCTTGGACGCCTGCAAGAGGGAAGACGCAAGTTCACAACAGCTGTGCACAACAAAGAATGAAGGGACTGTGGTTGGTTCCTGCTTTCTCCAACAGATCGCATAAGCTGTAGGGAACCTGTAAACAAGTAACAGCAGACAACAAGCCAACCGTAAATGCAACAGATGGGCGCTTCGCTTTATTGAAAAACCGGTCGTGACATCGGTATGAAGCGGTCGTGAGTGAGTCAGTGAGCGGGCGTAAAACGTTATAGATCAGTGATAAGTGCTGTTTGTGAGTGTTCAATTATTGTCAGTGGTGAAATGGGTGCAGAAGACGAGGGAGACACCCAACTAAACCTCCTCAACGGGGTGGAAAATATTGTAGGCGATTTGGTGCAAGGGAAATTTAACCAGGACATTTTTCAGAAGACGGTTCTGGAAGTTCAGAAAATTCTTCCTTCCCTCAATCATTTGAAAGTGGTAAGTATTTGGCAGAAATTGTGTGGTCTTCGTAACTCTTTCAACATACTGTATTGCGATATTTTTTGAGTATCATACTTTTTATGTAAATTTTATTCATGTGTCTGTTGTATTTTGTTGTCTATTTGTTTATATTGTGTGTATAAATTGAAATTTTTTTTCATGTTTATTGTTACCACAGTTATTTGTGATAAATATGTTGAAATTAAATATATCGATAAATTGTTCTGTCTTTTAAAAACGAAAAATAATTGTGAACACAATTTGGTGGCTAAGTAGCCTACAAATATCTTTGCCACATATAAAAGTCCAAATTTTTTTCGCATAAGTTTTGAGCTATATTTTCAAGGGAGATAATTTTATTACAAACGATAATTCATTTTGATAATGGTAAATTTTTAGGGGACACTTTTTGTTGTGTTTATTGTATTTATTTTGATTTGTTGAATTATTCATGATATATTTTTTGTTTTTCTGTTATTTTGAGGCCTTCCGAAATTTCAACCCCAGTTACATATTTAAAACAACATTTTTCATTAGTATGTCTATAATAATTTTTTCAACTTTAATTAGAATACATGTCGTATGGTACAAATAATGTTGAGTCAATAAATTTGTATAACTTAGATAGTTGAATTACCGTTAAAAAAGTTTACAAATACAGTACATTATCATGGGTTTTAACCCAACAAAATTGACGTGTAGTCTGAAATAATAGTTCTGTCACCGCCACGTATGTTATGGTAAACATCCGCACGCGGTTGGCAAGAACGGGATTGGCTATTCTTAGCGGGTTGCTCAGCAGGCTTCCGTCTGATGTGGAATGCAGCCGGCTTGATCATTGATTCTCTGAACGTTCAGTGATAAAGCAGGCCATGAAACTGGATAACTCCTGGCTTAGAGAATGTTACACAAAGGGGTTTCGCTAGTTTAAATACCTTGTTTTCCTCTGATATCATGCTTATTTTCACCCATTTGGTCATTACGAAGTTCTGATAACATTTGGCCTCTAGATATAGAATGCCTCTCTCGGTTACAATTTCTTGCTTGTTTCGGTTTCTCAAAGAGTATTTGCTGATCGAAATTAGTATTGTGATCATGAACATACAATAGAAATGTTTTAAAACACGAAACAAAATCGACAGTGTAACCAAGCTATATTTTATATCTAAAACCGCATAGTTTGATAGAAATGAAACCATGGGTGTTGGGTTGGGGAGGGGGGAGAAAACAACTATTAACCTGACTGCTAACAAAAAGAAGTGTGCCACAGATGTCTTTCTCGCATCAGTCACGGCAGTAAAAGGGTAATAATTCAGATGATAAAATATTAACAACTGATATTATTTATCGTAGCTTTGAAATACTCATAAATGCATCTACTCGCAACGAACGTTATTCCACGATGTGTTCTATAATGTGTTCCTTAAAATAATCTTAGCTAGAAATATAAATTGCCATTACTATATTACGGCAATTTATCATTTTACTTATTAATATTATCATTCTACCTGTAAACTATTCAAATTCGATTCGGGGACGTGGCCGCTGTACGAAGAGAACTGTTCATTAACATGGCAGTCACTTTTTACTGGAAAAAATAGCACATAATGAATACAATACATGAATGTGTGTAATAAGAATGTATATAATTACTTATCATAATAATGATATAAAATAACAGTTCCGTTAAGTATTTTGCATTTAAATAAATAATTACAAAACGTGTAACAAATGTTATTGTCAAATGATGAACTATTCATCAGCTGATTTGTGGTGTGAAGGAGAAAGTGGTGGAACTGTGGGGAATGACGAGGGTTGGAGGAGAAGATGCGAAACGTACTGGCAACAATGTTTTTGTTTATGATTTGACTATAGTTTGTGATCTTTTGAAATTTTGGCTACGATCAGCTGACCGGCTAGCTCTGTTTTATTCCTCTCAATACCTTGTTTTCACCTTTCCTCCCAAGAACGAATCATTGATTATTAGAATCTCTCTATTGGGCGTTGGACTGACTTCTTTCTCTCTTGAAGATGAATGAAACAAATTACTGCTCATTTAATTTTTTTGTTTACCATATACTAAGTATTTGTGAACACATAATTTTGATTTACTACGACATTTGAATTCGTCAAAGAACATACCTATTGTGTAGTTTGTATGGGAAGATCGCCGGTAGATAGTATTTAGATTTTGCTAACAAGACACATCAAAAGGTCGTTGTTACGGTAACCGTGGAAGACACACATTTAAAATAGTAATTTTAAAATTACTATCAAGTGAATTATTTATTTATGCGATTTTAAATGTTATAGTATCAGCTAACAATTAATTGTATACTGATTTCGTTTATAAACAAACAAATTAAAAACCATTTTCGATATAACAGGTTTAAATTATTTATGTAATTTAATCCTCTTTTTCCAACAATGACAAGAATTTTATAAGGATTCTACGTCATATTTTGTTTGGCATAATTGATATTGATTTTTATTGACTGCAAGCAATTATTTTATATTGTATAAAATTTTAAAATCGATCCAGATATCTATATTTTTAAAACTTTATAGATATACTAGCTGACAGCCCTTACTTCGCTATGGAGTGGTTCTCTACGCTTGCTTATCCTTCCGTACATGGTTTCCTCTAAACAATATTAAAGCACAGCTTGCTACCATTCTCCTAGATACAAAAGTTTTATAGTCTTGAAAACCCCATAAGTCTACTTTAGGGGGATGCAAAGTTGTGCAATCAAGTCAGAGTTAGAAGAAATTACCTTAAACATTTCGAAAAGAAAACTAAATTACGGTATGCTAGCTTTTGTGCCGTGTTTTTTTTATCAGCTGTTCGAAAGAAATTATAAAATTAAAAACTGCCAATGTTAGTCTTTCGGAAAAAGATAGGGGCTGTTTCTACCCCTTATAAATGGAATTTTGAGAAATCGTTTCTTAGTGAGACTCTATGATAAAAAAGCTAACTTAGTATAAATATTCTTGATAACAGGAAAATTCAAATTAACCAGCTTTGTGAATTGTGTCAAGTTTATGTTTCTTGTATTAGGCGTTTAAAACAAATTATTAGATAAATTAATGCCAATGTTACTCTTTTGGAAAAAAGGAAACGTTTAGGGGCTGTTTCAACCCCCTAAAAATAACATTTCCGTGATTCCTTTCTAAATGTGGGTCCATGATACAAAAGCTAATTTCCCGGAGATTTTTTGAGAGTGAGTACATAGTTTTTGGATTTTATATATTAAGATTGATCGAACTATTTTAAACATTCTCAATCCATCTGACGGATGCAACTTGTCCGTATTGAGTGCTGACCATCCGGGTGATCTCTAGGTTGAGTGCTCACAAACACCTGTCCATTGTCTGCCTTCATCACACCCACGCTATTGCTCTCTATAATGCTCGACTTTCCCATGAGTCATTTCCTACCCACCTTGTGGAAGACAACCGTAAACATATTGAGTGGGCTGAGGAGGAAAAAGACGCGAATTTCCCGAGATTTTCCGCTTCATCACATACTCTCTACATTACGTCGGAGTTGTGTATAAGTCAACTAGCTGGGCTCGTTAGGGGGTACGCTACCCAAATTGTGATTATGGGTGGTATGCAAGTTCAAAGGTATGCTTACATTGTTGAAAAATAACCTCTTATGTCAAGTTGCACTGTCATAAGCTCTTTTATTTTTGTGGTAAATGGTAACAAAGACTCTGATTGGTCGGTATCGGACAATTTATTATATATCTTATTTTACCTCTTTTTTATCATTTATAATTCTTTTATAATTTCCATAAAGATACAATCAATGTATAAGGACACAAGTCATATAAATAACTGAATTTAAAATAAATGCTAGTTACTTTACTTAATAAACTTTACAAGAAATAAAGTTATTTCATGTAAAATTATCATGTGTGATTTATAAAATAATTTACATTATAGAAGGCATGGTATATAATAATAATAATAAACGGAATTTATTATCTCTTATATACAATACATACATTACATTTGACAAAATATGAATAAGTCCTTCTCACCAAGCTGCCTTTCAACAAGCAGAAAATAAAACTACTCAAATACAACTAAACAAACATAAATAGTACAAATATTTTTAAGACTTATATACTTAAGAGACAATAAAATAGGGCCCTTGAGGCATATACAGCCTGTTTTGGAGTTCCTTCCTAATAAATATCATTCAAAATAAAAATCTAACGGTAGCTAACAAAACTAATTTCCTTTTTTCCCTATATATACAAGAAAAGTATTTAATCTAAAAAATAAATTGCTTGTGCCTACAATAACAGTCACTTTAAAAGTTCTACTATAAGAAACTAATCTACAAAATGAAGCTTTAACTTAGAATAACAAATAAATCCTCAATCTTCTCTAATGTCATTAACCAGTTCTTAATCCCCTTCAAAAATACATTTCTATTTAACGCTTGTTTTATTTCAATTGGTATCTGGTTATATAATCTTGGCGCAGTGAAATTAAAACATTTAGTATAAAACGTACTTTTTGGCTTTGGAATTTGAAAACAATCTGCGTTTCTTAACTTTTGCTTGGCGATATTTTCTAAATTAATTAAATTTCCACTTCTTGAATGAAAAACTTTAAGTTCTTTATACACATATAAATTTCTTAATGGAAGTATTTTTAATTCTAAAAACAGGGATAAGAAGCTTCCCGTATGTTTCTTTTCAAAATCAATCTGACAAAATGTTTCTGAATAACTAATATAGAGTTCAAAGACGACTTATAAATCCCACCCCAGCATACTAACCCATACTCTAATCTACTCTGCACTAGTGCAAAATATATACATCTCAGTATCTTCATGGGACAGATATTACGTAAAAAATAAAAAATTCTGGCCCCCTTTAACAGTTTAGAGTATAAATAGGCTATTTGTTTTTTGCAAGATGGTTGTAGCTGTATACCAAGACGGTTTTTAGCTGTCTTTTAAAACGTTAAACTTGTTTTCAAGTTTCAATGCTACTGGGAGAGCATTGAAAAGCTGCATCCAACACTGCAGGAGATGATTTTCAGAAAAAGATGTGCTATGTCTAGGAGCTAGAAGGTATTTCGAAGGTTCAAATTATAATTTATGATTGGTATGGGAAAGAGATGTGGATTTTTCTTGACAAAGGACAAGGTTTCCAAAATACAGTATAAATAGAAGGTAATGTCAATACTTTGTGTGTACGAAAAAACTGCCTAGAATGGCATCATCTACGCTTCAATTTAAATATTAACCTAATCACTCTCTTTTGAAGAATGAAAGTATGTTCTGTCCTCGATGAAGTGGAGCCCTAGAGAGGGATCCTGTAAGACAAGTGAGGATAAACAATTCCGTAATAAATGTTGATAAGATCGTTAATATTCAGATGAGCTGACAACCTTCTAATAACAAAAGTACCTGAACTGACCAATCGGGATACTTTATCCACATGGCTACTGAATCTAAGGGTTTTGTTGTTGACAAGACCAAGATAAATAGTGTCAAGAGACTCTCCGAGAAATAAATTTATGAGAAAGTATTATAAAATCCCCTCCTAACACACATTTAGAGCCTATAAAGAATATTTTTTGATGTTCCAAAGTCTTATAGTTTTTGAGAAATTGTGATCAGTCAGTGGTTCGATTCAGCTATTACGTGTATATTTAACAGAGTGTACATAAATAGGATTAGAATGTTCAAAAAGTACTTATTTGTCAAATATTTACCTATAACAATAATTGAAAATAAGATTATTTACTATCATTAGTTTCTGAAAATACAATATAGACGAGGAATGTAATATAGGTAGGATGAACAGTTTCTATTTAAGAGTTTCACTGTTTATTGATTTGTTTAATAAATTATTCGTCATATTGAGTCTACAAGTGTTATTTTAGTTTATTCAGTTATTAATTGCTAAATTTGTATTCATTTCTGCAATCAAATTACAATGTTTTTTAATCTTCTTCGGACTCTCCACAACCCCCGCCCCATCCTCAATAGACAAATGTCGTTGAAAATTTGTTTGAAAGTTAAGAATATGATTCAGTTATGTCCATTCTTGATTCATTACAGCAAGTAGTTGAAATACATTAGGCCTAGTAAATGAGATTCATTTGAAGGTGTTTTTTATTTTTTAAGACTATGTCATTAGATCTTCTAATATTTAAATGTTAACTAATCTACTAAGCAGGGATACGTAATGCATTTAAAAAAATTCAATTTATTATTATTTTCTGTACATTTTTAAAGATTAGTATAAATTAGTAAAGAACAAATTTCCATTATAAAAAAACTATAAGATATAGTATAGAGAAAGTTTTTAGTTTAGATCGGGAAAAATGTATCAGTGAATCATCATCATCATATGAATCAAAGACGTTCCGATGACATAAATCCATTGTTGACAAAAATAATAAGATACTAATGCCATAAAATCAGCGTTATGACTTGAGAGGAAGGGTTTTCTTGTTAATCCGGTTATTCACTTCACAAAAGTTCTCTTATCAGTCATTAAAGATAGCACGGTACTTGTGAAGAGCTGTTAGTCACAGCGAGTTCGCGGCTCAGCTAGGATGGATGCTGACTGCAAGTGTGTCGACCTTAGAACGCATGTGTGTCGAGTGTGCGAAGAAAGGATTGCAAGAAGGTTAAATGGGGATGGAGATGAGGACCATCGACAAGGGTTGGTCCTTGGTAGACGACTTCTCCCGGGGAAGCAGCGATGGCTGAAGCATTTACGTTTTGTGAGTGTATTTGTCGTTTTACTTGTATTATACAGTCTAGTGCTAGTGGATCCATCATACGGCGATTAGAAAGGCCTTTAAAATTGTGTATAAAAAGAGATTGCATTTATAAAATGAGTACAAGTAGGCATACTCGTCAATACTTGAGTACGTACGTTAGTTGAGCGGAAAGCTAAAGAACGTTTTAACATCTATTCGTTTAGCCTATACATGCAAAATTGGGAAACGCTTTTTTTGAAATGTCGAAATTTCCTAAATAAAACGGCTGCTATGTAGTAACTATGAAGAATTGATCAAAATCCTTTCTAATTGCACACCTACAAAATGTCAGCCTCGGAGGAACCAATACCATCGTACGTATTTATGCGTAGGCGTGTGGGTTAATTAATACACCACCTGGCGTTTATGGACCAGTGGTATTTGGCTTTTACTTATATGTTCTTAGATTTTTTAAATTTTTTGTTCATTTGTGTCAATTTTGTTGAGTAACTTCGTAGATTATTCCATGATCTAAAATAAATACAAATCAAACAATAATGCAGTATTGATTTGATTTATTATTATTATATTTAATAAAAGTTAATATCAATATTTGTTGTCATTTAACAATGATTTTAATACTTCCATGCATTTAATTAGGTATATTAAATACTGCAAAGTTGTGATTAATTAACATGAAAAATATTAATAACATCGAACGAAAGAAATAAAACTAAACATTTCATTCACGTAGAATGGGACTATTTACGGCGGTTTTCAAGCTCTGAAATTTAAGAGAAAATTTCGTCAATTCCACAGGTTTGTTTAATAATAGTACCTATACACTCTCTTCTCGTTTTTAAAACGTTCAATTATAAAATGATTCCTTTAAATAACATATACACAATAAATTTTTTATCTAAATAAGGCGTCTTACTGTACTATAAACTACACTCGTTAGTCGTGTTGATTTCAATGACTTACAATCAAAAGACACTCAGTGGACACTGCTGCAATTTGGATGTGTGACAGCAGTGTTTCTCGAATTGGTTCGACGTCACTTGTTCTTGGAGTTCTGTGTTGACAAATAAGTAATGAATAGCTTCTAGTCTGATCATAGTTTAACTTACTAAAGTCATAGCCAAACTGAAACTTGAATGCTTGGACGCTTTAAAGTTAGATAATATTGTAAATAATTTTAAAATAAGAAATGTTTTTATATCTGCTCTCCCATTGCAAATTCCTTAGGACTGTAGTTTTGTTTTTGTTCAGTTTTCTTTGATATTTTAAATTATGTTTTTATACTTCTTGTAAACATTTTTTATCCATTTTCATTGTTGTAACTACTTATATACCATTTTAATTTTTATTTATCTGTTGTGTTTCTCATTGTGATTTTGTTTAATTCAACAATAAATTTTTCCTAATTTAATGTTTGATAGATATATACGCAATAAAAAAATGTTTGTTTAAATTAAGTATACTATATATTACTGTCAACTCTCAATTAGCCAATTTGGCTAGAGAGTTTATTAAGGACAATGTATGTATGTATTTGATGTAATAATTGATTGAATAAAAAATAGATTAAATTTATGTGTCACGTCATATTAGTGATAAGATGCTTGTTTTTATAGTCAGTATATAATATTATTCTAAGTAATAGCGATCATTAAGTGTCCGAATCGCCTCATTTTCATGATAACTCATTATCTTGTATAGGTAATTGAACTACAAAACACAAAGATAAGATAAGCAAACAATAGACGGCAGTTGCAGAATCATCGGCATAGACATTCCATTAGAGCACATTTTTAGTGGGAGGTCTATGTGCAGCAGAGGTACGAGTATATGTCACGCTGACAAACAATTATGTAACTACATATTCAGTGACGCATACTTCACTATAACCTGTGATAATCTTTATCTTCATTTACCAGGTATTGATGGAGGCGTAGAGTGGAGTCCATGACTTTGACGAGATGACTTATGGCGAGTGAGGAACGCGGAGTTAAACCAAAGGATTCCTAAAAACATTAACAGTACAGCTGAGTCGATTTGATTGTTAGCAAATAACAAGCGATAGATTATTTAAATTGCGACAAGAGAATTTCTGATACATTTTGCCGGGCAGGTTTATTTTTTTAAATAAAGTTACGATTATTTAAATAATCACGATTTAAAGAAATATTCTTGCCGATAAAATTGTACAGTATTACTAGTTGCGTTTTAATCACCAACATCGGTAAAGGCTATGGGTGGGTGGGTGGGTCAATATCACTGTACGTGTATAGGTGGGCGGGTGGGTCAATATCACTGTACGTGTATGGGTGGGCGGTTGGGTCAATATCACTGTACGTGTATGGGTGGGTGGGTGGGTCAATAGCACTGTACGTGTATGGGTGGGCGGGTGGGTCAACATCACTGTACGTGTATAGGTGGGCGGGTGGGTCAATATCACTGTACGTGTACGGGTGGGCAGGTGAGTCAATATCATTGTACGTGTACGGGTGGGCGGTTGGGTCAATATCACTGTACGTGTATGGGTGGGCGGGTGAGTTAATACCACTGTACGTGTATAGGTGGGTGGGTGGGTCAATATCACTGTACGTGTATAGGTGGGCGGGTGGGTCAATATCACTGTACGTGTATGGGTGGGTCAATACCACTGTATGTGTATGGGTGGGCGGGTTGGTCAATATCACTGTACTTGTATAGGTGGGCGGGTGGGTCAATATCACTGTACGTGTGGTGGTTTATTTTTTGCTCGGTGGGTTAATCGGCCAGTCATAGTTAGTACATGCAATATGGTTAGTACAACTATAAACAAAGGTCACAAGCTATACACCTCCACATATACGTGGCATTCTAAAAAAATTTTCATATTAGTTGTGTACTGCAATTCAGATTCGTGAAACAACAGACTACCAATATTTCGATTTTATTCAATATAACTTCCTAGAACAACATCAAGAAGGATTGTGCACGTTACAACATCTAGGTGCGTTGTGCATGGTAAAACATCAACATCAAGTAGAATTGTGCATCGCACAGCACCATCATCAAAAATAACTGTGCACGGTGCAACATCAGCAACACGTAAAATTGTGCATGGTACATCTTTAAAGATAATTGTGTACGGTACAACATCAAGTAGGATTGTGCAAGGTACAACATCATCATCAACTATTTTGAACGTTACAACATAGAGTAAAATTATGCATGATACATCATCAAAGATAATTGTGTACGGTACAACATCAAGTAGGATTGTGCAAGGTACAACATCATCATCAACTATTTTGAACGGTACAACATTGAGTAAAATTGTGCATGGTACATCATCAAAGATAATTGAGTACGGTACAACATAAAGTAGGATTGTGCAAGGTACAACATCATCATCAACTATTTTGAACGTTACAACATAGAGTAAAATTATGCATGATACATCATCAAAGATAATTGTGTACGGTACAACATCAAGTAGGATTGTGCAAGGTACAACATCATCATCAACTATTTTGAACGGTACAACATTGAGTAAAATTGTGCATGGTACATCATCAAAGATAATTGAGTACGGTACAACATCAAGTAGGATTGTGCAAGGTACAACATCATCATCAACTATTTTGAACGTTACAACATAGAGTAAAATTATGCATGATACATCATCATAGATAATTGTGTACGGTACAACGTCAAGTAGGATTGTGCAAGGTACAACATCATCATCAACTATTTTGAACGGTACAACATTGAATAAAATTGTGCATGATACATCATCAAAGATAATTGTGTACGGTACAACGTCAAGTAGGATTGTGCAAGGTACAACATCATCATCAACTATTTTGAACGGTACAACACTGAGTAAAATTGTGCTTGGTAAAATAACATATATAAGAAAGTTTGTGCACAGTACAACATCAAGTCGGATTGTGCACGGCTGGGTGAGTAGCGGTAGAGAGCGCAGGCGGGGGTCACTGACCCCGCTCCACCTCGGCGACTGCAACATTACTTATTCTCGACACTTTCACTTCACTGGCGAGGATTGCCTAAGTAAATAACAACATATGTTTATGATTCTTCATTGAGCTATTGTAAACCGATATTTACGTGTTATCAAATGACTTGCAAAGCCATTAGAATTACTTCCCTACATGAAAGGTCTTTTCAAATAAAATATACTTACCACAAATGGTACACTTGGCTAAGAGTGTGTGTCAGATTTGTGGCAGGTCGATTTTGACGATATTTACAGAAAACGTAGTTTTGAATGGGACTAACTAATTATCCTTAAAATAGTAAATTCCATACTTGTACTTGTATAAAAAGATACTTACTATTAATGGAACCAACATTTATTAATGAAATTCTAATACACGTTAGAAAATTAACTGAGCATAAGTCTTATGAGGATACTAAGTTGTTCATAGGTTTATAGGTAGAATATACATGAGGAAATATTCATCTTAGAACCTAAACATATTTGAGCCATTCTTGTTCCAAAAGAATGTTGTACAATTTTGAATAGGCCGTACAAAGCTCGATCCTCTGTGAACTCATGAAACATATCTTCTGATTAAACACACATTTGTACTATGTACTAGGGATATTCTCTGGTTAACCCTTTTCCCTTCGTAAGTCTGAGTTATTAGGACGCGGGTATATACCCTACCTGTGAAGTTCGCAAATAAAACCCAATCTCTGTTGGAATTTTGAGCCAGTCTTCGAAGGAAAGTAACTTTGTTGACTTAAAAGGCTCGCAGCTCAAACTCCGTTTATATATGTTCCATCCAAAAATTGTGAAAAAACTATACTTGTACAGTATTGAGAGTCCACTGTATTTGCATTGAAAGTTTTCGTAAAAAAAGTTATCGTAACAAATGTGAAAACAACTGCTCGCAGTGATGGCCCTTCACAATGAAACTAACAGTTGTAAACAAAATCGCTGTAGGCCTACTATTTAAGAACCTCATATAATAAACCTTGACCTCATATAATAAATTTCTTATTACAACTGGCGTGTGCTTGTGTTGAGGGTCCTCTCGAAAGAAATTGAAACAAGCATAATTTCTAAATGAGAAAGGAGAGACGTCAAAAGTTATTAATTAAGAAATGATATGTGTTTATTTTATATGGTGACATTAACTAATTATCAATTTCACTCAGTTTCTACAGTTTACTTCTGCATCATCTACAACTATTTGTAGAATTTACTTAACGCTATCGGTATAGCCCGGAACTGTTAAATACAACGAACGGGAAATTTAGGATGCAAGAGTAATTTTAGCCACGAAGTATGCAATAGCTTGTCCTAAATCTAGTTGTTTAGCTCATATGCTCTCTAGGCAGTGTAAATTGAAATGCCTGTCAGTTTTCTGCACTTAGAATTATATGGTCATACTTGTCCATATGATGATCTTAATCAGTTATTTACCATAATACATAATATCAGGCATCAAGTAAGTACAGTATGTTTGGTCTGAGATAATATTCGTGTACGTCTGTAGTCTTTGTAGTACCATTTAACCCTTACAACTATACTGGGTAGCTGTTATAACTGTACTGGGTAGCTGTTACAACTATACTGAGTAGTTGTTACAACTGTACTGGGTAGCTGTTACAACTGTACTGGGTAGCTGTTACAACTGTACTGGGTAGCTGTTACAACTGTACTGGGTAGCTGTTACAACTGTACTGGCTAGCTGTTACAACTGTACTGAGTAGCTGTTACAACTGTACTGGGTAGCTGTTACAACTACACTGTGTACATACTGTGTTACCATATCTGACTTGACTGTACGATCAGTTGGCAAAGAGCCTTACCAGGTTTTTGGCCATGTTTGAGGAAGTTTGGTAGAGACGAGGAGAAAGTGTGTCCGATGGAGGTGATCCAGTGCCTTGGTGGCGTGATGGTTGAATAGCATAGCAAAACGTGTGACGTCATCGATTCTGATGTCATACCTCGCCGACCACATTCTTACTAGGCTAATGTCAAGCAGCAATGACAAGACAGCTGTTCCGTACAAAATTACTGTAATTTATGTGTGTTACAAGAACTTTATATTCCTCTTAATATATGTTTACCGTATTTAAGTTTACCGTAAATGGTAAGCGCCTTAAGAAGGCCGTTTTCCTCTGAAAAAAACGCCTAAAACATTGGTTTCTATTTCAACGATTCAGTCCGTAATAATGATCGTATCATAACATTTAAAGTGTCATTTGATAGGTTAAAGCCTATTATAGTGGACCATAAGTTGAGGTTGTGCAAAAATTAGTATTTTAATACTTTTTTCACAAATAAATATGTGAAACTTCAGACATTTTTGATAATTTTACATTACAAAACTCGTAACATCAACTTATGCTCAACTAGAATAGACCTTCAGTAACCATACAGTGTTCACTATAACTTATTATAATAAGTTAATAAACACGAACCGTACAGTTCAAATAGAAAAACGTGTTTTGCCCGCTTTTGGTAAAATTGGCACTGCTGCGACCGTTAACTTGCCAGCGGTAACTTGATAGTTTCGGTAACGGCCACGAAGGAGAAGGGAAAGCCATTTACGAAACGTTCTCTGATTTACTTGTAATTAATGAAATAGGTTAGTATAAAGGCCCATTGTCAATTCCTCAAAATAAAAAACATAATAAACAATTTAATTGGAGCTGGTATTAAATTGAATCTTTTTAAATGTCCCTGTGTGATCAGTACTTTTCTATTTAAAAATATATTAAGGCATTTTTAATTGTTGTACAGCCAAGAAATTTGTGTAAATGTCGACAATGGCTGATTTATAGTCATATTAGACTATAAAACGTTATTGTTTCATTATAAACTTGTTTTCAAAATGTCATAGACACACACACACACACACACACACACACACACACACACACACACACACACACACACACACACACACACACACACACACACACACACACACACACACACACACACACACACACACACACACACACACACACACACACACACACACACACACACACACACACACACACACACACACACACACACACACACACACACACACACACACACACACACACACGCACGCACGCACGCACGCACGCACGCACGCGCGCGCACGCACGCACGCACGCACGCACGCACGCACGCACGCTGTAAATTTCTATGTAAGATGAAACGAGATGAGACGACATGACATGGAATGAAAATCGACTTTAGTCAGAGCAAGTCCCTGTTACCACCCAAAACTTATGTGGGTAGTACGGTAAATATAAGAATACAGTCTTCCTCATTTATGTAGTGTATCTTGAAAGGCCCATCTATATATATACATATTTTTTTGTTTGTTATTTAATGGGGATGAAGGGATTTACTTTGGTGAATATTTATATGAGCAACCGAGTGTTTCACTTGCGAAACATTTGCAATCATTTCTCCGGAAATGGGATAGTTTGGTAGGTCCTAATACTTTAAGGTAGTGCAATCGGTCTTTGGCGCGTTAATTATTTCCCAATTTCCCACTAAAAATGTACAAATATTTGAAATGTTGTTACCTTTTTTAACCTTTAAAATTATAAATATTTTTAAATGAAAAGCACGTTTATTCCTTCAGTTACGTGTAAAAAACGTAGTTATAAACAATTAAATATCTACTGTGAACAGTTCGTCTTACAATTGATTTAAAATCAGTTGAATTCACCACTTCATAAGGCCCACAAGTTCTAATGTAGTAGTTAAAATGTTTGTTGTATTTTCCTCTCTCAAGAGAAGGTACATTAACTAATTTTGATTATAAAATTGGGAAATAATTAACTCGCCAAAAACCGATTGCAACAGCTTAATCAGAACATCTATTAAATAAAGGAGTTTAAAAAAGAAGAAGAAGAAGAAGAAAGGCCAAACTAGATAGAGTTCGCCAATGTTAGATTGAAGTTCCTCGTACATAAAAAAACCCCTCGTGCTCATATGAACATTCCTTACAGTAAATAGTGATCTCCATTTATTGAAAAATGAATAGGAAATCACACTTTTGAGACACACTGTATAGGAAACAGTGGCAGGTTCGAAAGTGATAATATTTATATGACATTTTCGATTAAATAGTATATAGGATATTTAAGTATTTTTTAGCTTGCGTGAAATAGTTGAATTACTGAAAAAAACACACACAATTTTCCGGAATGTTTCAATTACATATTATTAAAAACCAAACTCCACGGGTTAAAATGCATCTAGGACCATAGTTGAGTCATTCTCGAAAAAAAATTTTTTGTTTTTATAATATACAAGAACTTTTTGTAAAAGTGTTATACAATCATGGAATTCACGTAGCATGATTAAAACAAGTATATTTATTAAGTATTCAAATTTAGTTATGTTTGGGTGTCTTTTTCTATGAAGATTGAACAGATTCTGTCGTTACTTGTAAAACATAAAGAATTAGGCATGCTTTTGTTCTTCATACAATAAACATTAATAAACTCAGTTATATAATTTTTTAATTTTACTATAAAATGCACGATAAAATAAGGAAAACGATGCGAACAAGGAAAGCGAGGGTCAGCACGTGGTAGTTATAGTGAGGGTAGGGCTATGATGTCATAACGGTGGCGTCATCTGATGGTCCGAAGTAATACTTGGCTCTGATAAACTGATCTCGTCTAGTACTATTCTCTGTAAAATACATTTCTTCCGTATTATTATTTTTATCACAACTTTATAATTTTACATGTATCTGTTTAGTGCCAATTGTCAACTGGGTTTTAGCTTAAACTAGCTAAAATATTTATAAAATCCTCAAAGAATGCGCCGAAAAAGTTGAACTACAAATGTCTTTCCCGAAAACTAATTTTATACTAATCACAAAATGTGTCACAATTAACCGAATCAACCATTACAAGTACCCGAGGAAAATAATTGAACCAACGAGAACTGAACAAATAGCACAATAAAGACGAGAACTCAAGATGAGAAAAGATTATGGAAAACTGCAAATTTTTTTACAATTACAGCAATTCTTCATGTCGTAAGGAACTAGTATACATGGCGAGTAACCATTGATTCAGGCCAAGTGGATGAGTGTCAACACAAAAATAAGTCATTAGAACACCTTCATAAAATCCGACATCCTACTGAGTAATAATTCCTGTGAAAACCTTAACCTCAATTACAAGTGCCACCTGGAAAACATGAAATAGGTTGGAAGAAAAATTATCAGATCATACGACCAAAACTAACAGATTACGATTGTCGACTACATTCCTACATGGTCACAGAAACATACTCCAACATTAATGCTGACTTCCGTAAATTCTTCTTACAACATTAATGTAAAGACTGAAATTCTTCGGAAATGTCATGAAACTGAACAACACCCGGCTAACCAAAAAATCTTACTAAAAAAACACTACAGTACTAAAACTAAAAAAAAAACACTATAGTTTGAACCAAACAAGTGAAAATCGACATAAAAAGCAAATGTAAAATCAGCCGACAATTGAGACCGAAAAAATACAGAATCAGTTCTACAGGTGGGAAGTTATATCAGAGATCAAGCCCCGAACCAAATAAAAATGGATAAAAGAAAGACGAGTGCAACATAGTGAACTACTGGGTGGTAGTGAACTACTGAGTGGTAGGGTGGTAACTACTGGAAAAACAAAAATAAACAATAAATGTGCATGAAAAGCTTCTGACGATCCTTTATGGGTCGAAACATGAAAATAATAAACATTTATAAATTCCAAATAATACTGATTAACTCATCACTGTATCTAACAAAAATACTAAACAGCAGAGGCTTCAATACTGTAGGATGATTGGTCCAATGTTGTAGGTGTGCAAAAAGAACACATTTTGAAAAATTCTTCGTAGTTCTGAAAGGAAGGTAGTTTTAGTGCGGGATTTTGGAAATGTGTGGGAAACAGTGTTTTTCTATTTTGCTTTTAGCGATTAAACTAAAGGTCATATTGAAAAGCTACTATCATTTTTAAGTTTCACATTTGAGACGATCTACAACTTTATTCCTGTGAATTTGTTTAAATCTCGCTTCCTTTATCCTTAGGTAGAGCTAGATTTTCAATTTGTGTGTGTGTGACTCAAAACAACTATTTTACGAACCCTGACAGTAAATTTAAAAAAAATGTTGTATATTTACTAGAACATTAGAAGAACTATTAGAAGAATATTTTAGAACCTGGAAGCTGAATCCTAACACATAAAAAACCGAAGTAGTAATACAACTTCCACCTAAGTAATCGACTGGCTAATCGAGATTTAATCATCTTTCTAGTTGGTTTAAAACTCCACCTCAATGAGCATCCACAGAACCTGGGAGTAACGTAAGATCGCTCGCTAACGTTTAAAGGGCATCTTAAAAAAACAGCAGCTAAAATTAAATCCACGGCGATTGTACTACATCATATTGTTGGAACAACTTAGGGAGCCAACGCATAGGCTACGTCCTGCGTACTACTGCTTTGCCACTGGTTTATTCAGCATCAAGTGTTTCAGCTAATCTACATTGTACAGTCACAATCATAAAGGGATGAATTCTCAAAGACCGACTATAGAAGCGATTTTTATCGGCCGAAGATTATAAAATGTAGGTTATCAGTTAAAACTGTAAACAAATTTCTTTATAAATTTATTTACTTTTTGCCTTTTATTAAATTTTTTAACATGGGTCCACGAGCATTTTCGTAAAAAATTGTCTTTAAGAAATGGTTTATTTTTCAGATTTGTGTTCATAGTACAAATCTATTTAATACACAAGAGGGAACAAAATTGTAAACAATTTATGGTGCGTTTGCTGATAACAATATTTTAAAACGATTTTCGGTAAAATAATCATTGCACATATCTCTAAAAATCAATAGAAAGCATAAACATTTTTAAGTCGGCGAGATAGTCACCGCGGGGAAATTTTTTAGCATAAAGGCTTAAATTTATAAAAGTAGACTACTAATAATTGCAGATAATAATGGTACAGTTAAAGCCAATAATAATTTTCCAAATATGTTCAGTTAGTACTGAGTGAATTGTAGCTGGTTAGTTGTAACCAATTTAAAGTTTATTAAATATTTGTTCACCAGATTCCCTCAATGTAGAAATGAGCAAATCACTTCCGTCACAGAATATAGACAGATATCTGTCTATATTCTGTGCTTTCGTATATTTCATTCTTAATTTGTCGTATAGGGCCTACTTGGAAGAAAGGATATTCCCTATGCAATTAATTAAGGTTTATTTAATTTAAGCAGCTATTCTCTGTGTATATTTTTTATTATTTTTATCTATCTGGGTGGTAACTAAGATAATTAAATGTTTATATTAAAAACCTTAGTTATACAATATTCAAACAGCTAGTGTTTAGTATTTTAATAATTAATTTCACTAGTGGTTTAGCATGAATCAATATATATATATATATTGCACATCACTGTAAATAAATAACTTATTCAATAAAAGCTTGTTATATTTGGTTTAAATAACTTTGACGTGTCTGCGTCTGGCAACATGTTCAGTTCAGTGTTTTGGTTTTTACGATTCTCAGATATGAAACGCCGAACCAACTTTGTGCGTATTTTAAGGAGTATATGAGTATTATAAGATTGTGGATGACCTTTGTAATCTGGTTATTGAATTCGACTAATGCCCAGAAAGAACCATTTATTAATATCTCAATAGATGGACTACTCTGGGACCAACAGCTTTACGAGGAATTCGAACCACGTATTAATGGTCTGATTTTGAGCTAATTGACAAGCATGATACTAAGTTCTCCCCGACATACAACATGCGGACACTGACTACCAACCAATACAAACACACCAATCTTCCCCAACAGTATTTACGCCGATAGCAACCATTGAACGGACGCCATGTTTGTGCTAAGAGCACAGTGCAAAGAATTCGTCGCCAACAATATACAACACTTGTTCCCAAGTACATAGTTTGGTTACATACGCCACTACTGCGAGCTGGACCACATGAAGCCGTGACGCCCCCGTCCTCCCAGGCTCGCCAGTGGTTACCGCCTTCAGTAATGACCACGACCTTGACACTTGTGTCGCCACACTGCGCCACTATAGTAGTGCGAGCTGAACCACGTGAAGCCGTGACGCCCCCGTCCTCACAGGCTCGCCGTTGTTACTGCCTTCAGTAATGACCACCACCTTGACTCTTATGTCGCTATACTGCGCCCTGCGCCACTATAGTAGTGCGAGCTGAACCACGTGAGGCCGTGACGTCCCCGTCCTCTCAGGCTCGCCAGTGGTTACCGCCTTCACTAATGACCCCCACCTTGACTCTTATGTCACTATACTGCGCCACTATAGTAGTGCGACCTAACCACGTGAAGCCGTGACGTCCCCGTCCTCCCAGGCTCACCAGTGGTTACCGCCTTCACTAATGACCACCACCTTGACTCTTATGTCGCTATACTGCGCCACTATAGTAGTGCGAGCTGAACCACATGAAGCCGTGACGCCCCGTCCTCCCAGGCTCACCAGTGGTTACCGCCTTCACTAATGACCCCCACCTTGACTCTCATGTCACTATACTGCGCCACTATAGTAGTGCGAGCTGAACCACGTGAAACCGTGACGCCCCCGTCCTCCCACAGGCTCGCCAGTGGTTACTGCCTTCACTAATGACCCTGACCTTGACTTTTGTGTCGTCACCGTTCGCTGGCTTCATTGTTTCTCTGACCGCGTTTTGATTGTCACAATGTGCTGTATATGGATTCTCAATTCATTCTGCAAGTACAAACTTCTTGGAACACATATATATTTGCAAGTTACAGAATATTTGTCCAAAGTCACACTACAGAGCGTTATATTCAGTATTTTACTGATGGTGAAGTTTGAAAAATGATCGATTATTTTATGTAAATACGCAAGTTGTCAACTGAAGTTTTATATATTCAAGAATTTTATACTTCAAGAATTCAGGAGACTATCTGAACATCTACGATCGTTGGATGAATGTGAATAATTAGTGTACAGTAGTCTAGTTACTAACTGGTATTGGCAATTCAGGAGACTATCTGAACATCTACGATCGTTGGATGAATGTGAATAATTAGTGTACAGTAGTCTAGTTACTAACTGGTATTGGCAATTCAGGAGACTATCTGAACATCTACGATCGTTGGATGAATGTGAATAATTAGTGTACAGTAGTCTAGTTACTAACTGGTATTGGCAATTCAGGAGACTATCTGAACATCTACGATCGTTGGATGAATGTGAATAATTAGTGTACAGTAGTCTAGTTACTAACTGGTATTGGCAATTCAGGAGACTATCTGAACATCTACGATCGTTGGATGAATGTGAATAATTAGTGTACAGTAGTCTAGTTACTAACTGGTATTGGCAATTCAGGAGACTATCTGAACATCTACGATCGTTGGATGAATGTGAATAATTAATGTACAGTAGTCTAGATAGTAACTGGTATTGGCAATTCAGGAGACTATCTGAACATCTATGATCGTTGGATGAATGTGAATAATTAGTGTACAGAAGTCTAGTTACTAACTGGTATTGGCAATTCAGGAGACTATCTGAACATCTATGATCGTTGGATGAATGTGAATAATTAGTGTACAGTAGTCTAGTTACTAACTGGTATTGGCAATTCAGGAGACTATCTGAACATCTACGATCGTTGGATGAATGTGAATAATTAGTGTACAGTAGTCTAGTTACTAACTGGTATTGGCAATTCAGGAGACTATCTGAACATCTACGATCGTTGGATGAATGTGAATAATTAATGTACAGTAGTCTAGTTAGTAACTGGTATTGGCAATTCAGGAGACTATCTGAACATCTACGATCGTTGGATGAATGTGAATAATTAGTGTACAGTAGTCTAGTTACTAACTGGTATTGGCAATTCAGGAGACTATCTGAACATCTACGATCGTTGGATGAATGTGAATAATTAATGTACAGTAGTCTAGTTAGTAACTGGTATTGGCAATTCAGGAGACTATCTGAACATCTACGATCGTTGGATGAATGTGAATAATTAGTGTACAGTAGTCTAGTTACTAACTGGTATTGGCAATTCAGGAGACTATCTGAACATCTACGATCGTTGGATGAATGTGAATAATTAGTGTACAGTAGTCTAGTTACTAACTGGTATTGGCAATTCAGGAGACTATCTGAACATCTACGATCGTTGGATGAATGTGAATAATTAATGTACAGTAGTCTAGTTAGTAACTGGTATTGGCAATTCAGGAGACTATCTGAACATCTACGATCGTTGGATGAATGTGAATAATTAGTGTACAGTAGTCTAGTTACTAACTGGTATTGGTAATTCAGGAGACTATCTGAACATCTACGATCGTTGGATGAATGTGAATAATTAGTGTACAGTAGTCTAGTTACTAACTGGTATTGGTAATTCAGGAGACTATCTGAACATCTATGATCGTTGGATGAATGTGAATAATTAGTGTACAGTAGTCTAGTTAGTAACTGGTATTGGCAATTCAGGAGACTATCTGAACATCTACGATTGTTGGATGAATGTGAATAATTAGTGTACAGTAGTCTAGTTACTAACTGGTATTGGCAATTCAGGAGACTATCTGAGCATCTACGATCGTTGGATGAATGTGAGTAATTAATGTACAGTAGTCTAGTTGGTAACTGGTATTGGCAATTCAGGAGACTATCTGAACATCTACGATCGTTGGATGAATGTGAGTAATTAATGTACAGTAGTCTAGTTAGTAACTGGTATTGGCAATTCAGGAGACTATCTGAACATCTACGATCGTTGGATGAATGTGAGTAATTAATGTACAGTAGTCTAGTTAGTAACTGGTATTGGAAATTCAGGAGACTATCTGAACATCTACGATCGTTGGATGAATGTGAATAATTAATGTACAGTAGTCTAGTTAGTAACTGGTATTGGCAATTCAGGAGACTATCTGAACATCTACGATCGTTGGATGAATGTGAATAATTAATGTACAGTAGTCTAGTTAGTAACTGGTAATGGCAATTAATACCATTAAATGAGAAAACAGTAGCTGTAAGATTAAACATATTTTACAAATAAGGAAGACTACAAATTGACTACATTTTTGATCCCAGAGTGTAATTATTTTTATTTAATATCTTTTGTATTTGCAGGATTGTGCTGTCTGTGTATCTAATCTCTTTTGAGCTACAGTACATTCGGTGGTTTCCTGTTCGGTCACTCCATGTCTGGCTGGGAAGCTTCTGGGGTCAGCAGTGACCCCTTGATAGTAGTTACGATAGACATTTCTCTTTTTTTTGAAATTCCACCTTGTGAAGATAATCCACTCAAAAGAAGAAGATGTGAACTATGTGCCAGCGGAAATGACAGAAACGTTCAACTGTGTGCGTTATTTGCAAAAAGACAGTGTGCAAAACCTATAGCAAAATGAGAATTACGCGTGGAGATTGTCATTAAGAGAAATTGGACAAGAAGAAATTGCCAAATTTAGAAGAGGCCTTTTTTTACTTTAGCAGTTATGTGGCCATGTTCTATAATCTATCTATCACTGATAACTGTTTCACGAAAACCACTAAACTTTCAAGGTTTAAATGTTGTAGGATGATTGGTCTTATATTGTATGCGTGCAGTAAGAAGGGATTTTGACAAATTCTTCATAGTTCCAAAATGACAGCCTTTTTTACTCCCAAAACTGCCCCAATATATCTTTTATCGGAAAATCACAAAAATGAGTATTTCTGACCTAACTAGAGAAAAATCGCGAGTAAAAGTTTCAAATCTTAACAGTTATACACACGTAACAAACATGCACCTTATCCATGAATTTCAGCATAAAAACCTTTAAAAAATTGAGGTATCGGGTGCCCAAAAACTCAGATTAAAAAAATGTAAAAATGTTTAATACTGATGTTATCAACTCAAGCAGGGTATCAAATTAAAGCTATTTTTCTTTTGAATCCAAATATACTACCAGATTTTGAAGAGGGCAATTAATAAGGGGCATATGCCCCCAAAACAAAACAAAAATCCAATTCAAAAAAAGGGTAATAGTAATATACATCGCCCTACCGGGGTATCAAACTCTACGTATTTATCTCCCAAATTACATTATATCGTTGTATTTTGGTAGAGACAACGTTTAAGGGCTCTGCACCCCAAATAAAAAAATATGCCATTAGACCCAACATTGGGTAATGTTAAACTAATACAGTATACCCAAGTGGGGTATGAAATTAAAGGTATTCTTCAATTAATTACTAATATACCATCAGATTTTAGAAAAGATTGTGTAGATGTAATTTAGTTTTTAGCACTTGAAAAAGATTTGGGTTTTACCAAATCGAAACGTCGTGATTGGTATTTTTCACGTAATGATGGCAAATGTCCAACAACCTTGTTTTCCTCAACAAGGGGTAGTGGTTGAAAATCCTTCAAAGTTGCACAATGTGGATGTAATCTAGCTCCGTCGTCACCTCCTTTCTGGTCCAAATACAGAGAAGCTAAAAGCATCAGCTAGAAATGAAAAGAGTCAAACACTTAGATCTAAAGTTATTGACAAAAGAATTTCCACCATAAAGTGCGTAAAGTATCGTAAAGTGCCGATAAGTTTCGCCCAGTGGCTTGGCGTTTTGACGGGCTGGTAGTGAAATACAATAGTTGATTGACACTTAACGTTTTTACGAAGTTGATACTGTTATTGATGTGCAAGTGGCACTGGTCGCATTTCAAATAATTATTCCTTCTAAGTAGTACAAGAAAATGGTTGATTAAGAGTTCTGATGTTTTAGTTTGTTTTGTATCTAGTTTTTAAATTTCTATTTCAATTACATGTTATGTTTTCACAGCTCAACTGAACTAAACGCTGAACAAAACAGGGGCTGGGGTTGGGGTAGATCTTAGCCAGTTGTGAAGTGAGGGTTAAGCAAGCCCTGATCATCTAGTGTAAATAATTCTATACATTTGCTATTTCTTATATTTATAAACATACTCATTTTGGGGATAATATAGAACTCTGTCTTCAGCGTTCATTCGACGGTTGCCATCAGCGTGACACTGTAAAATAAGTCTAGAGTAGGCCTATCCGTATGGTAAAGGCCAGTGTTCAAGGAAAGAACTATCCGGTTTCTCAGTTAACCAAAATTGAAACCAATATTATGTGGTTTGGATTCCACGTAAAACTGTAAGTGCCATAGTTGCCTTACTATTGGAGTTTTAGTACGGCAAGTTTTTAGTAGTATCTGAGTACAAGTCGAAACCAGTAGTAATTAACCAGACTACACAGGTCATCCATAATCCTTCTTCACTCATGCAATCGCCCATATTCACCTAAAATTCGTACAAGCTGTATCGGTGTCTCAAATATGATTGACTCTAAAATATATGTTTCATTTCACATATAGTAATCACACATGTTTATAAGTTCAAATAATTTTACAAACTCACTCTGTTGGCACATTACATTGCCTATTGCACTTTGGAACAGCTGAGGCACTCGTCACACTATCTATTGGTGGACATTAGAACTACTTTTTCTGTAATTAGCATTTTCGAACTACAACACTACATTGTACCCTTATCACTATTAACCTATTTCATGGACAAAACAGAATTGATGAATATATTTTCCTTAGTTTCTCAGCTACCATGTTGTATAAGTCACACAACAAAGTGATTTCGGGGTTCTACATTGAAATCACTACCTATTATATCCACACGCACCCCTAACGATAGGCAAGGGAGGGAATGACCCCAACCCCTCTGATTTTATTCTCACATAATTCTGAAGTTATGCGGATGAGATTTACAAACTGGTGTCCTTAGCATCACTATTGCTAACGTTGGTTCCGCGAATAATAAAACATTATTTTCACACGTGCGATAACATATCGTGTGTCATTACAGTATCGTGTTCAATACTAATGTATTAGTCAAACTTATGTATCGCCACTATATATTGTTCAGGGATCTTCTCTTCTGGATGACAAAAATTTAAAATGAGTAAAAATGTAACTTATCATATATTTCTCTTGAATTCCATCATTAGTCATAATAACATTTGTTTTGTGGGCCTAGTTATTACTTTTTAACTAAAATCCGGTAGTTTTATTGCTGAGGATAATCATACTTATTGGAGCCACCGTCAAACTATCATTAAATTCATAAAATAATGTAAAAGATGATTTTTCTTTATGTAAGGATTTAAATGTTCAATTTTAAATGTTGTCATGTTCATTACAGTCACAGTTGTTAAAATATAGATGTTGTAAATGCCTAATTTTGTATCTAGGAAGTGGTTTTTATCACAATTAATTGACAACGTAAAACTGTACTAATAATTTTATAGTAAAGGGCTAAGTTTGAATGAGGTTAAGCTACAAGAAATGGAATTAAATAATATCGCATGAACGGAATTAAATAGTATGATAATAACATAAATACTGTTAGTTTTCTTATCATTTGAGTATAATAAAATACTGTATACCGTTAGACTTTTTTACGGGGTGGGAAAGATGTACTAACTAGCTAGCCCCCTTTAGGGTTATTTGGGAGGTGTATTTTTAATAGATTTACCTCCTTACACATGTGCACTGGTTTGGGACTTTTACTGTACACACAACTCTCTGAGGGATATTTCTCGCCCCTTTTGGTGGCAAGGGGTGGTCCATCGATTCCCGCCACTGCGGCCGGCCGCGTGACGCCTGGGGCGCCAGTCCACCACTGCCAATACTATCACCTGTGCCTTATATGCCATGCCTTATCAACACCGCCACTTCACCGTCTACTGGGTGAGTCAAGGTTGTGTGTGTAGGAATTCAAGTGTTCGAAAGAGGCGTCTCTTTATATGCGACTGAAATGATAATTCTAAGTAGATTTAGGCCTTACTAATAGTTATCGTCGTTTATAGTCGGCAGAGACGATGTACAGAACT
This sequence comes from Stictocephala bisonia, assembly GCA_035578905.1. Classification (NCBI taxonomy): domain Eukaryota; kingdom Metazoa; phylum Arthropoda; class Insecta; order Hemiptera; family Membracidae; genus Stictocephala; species Stictocephala bisonia. The sequence goes on from JAQJVL010000838.1 coordinate 237,499, forward strand.
AAAAAGTTGTTTTCTTCCCTACTGTAACGGATATTTTATTTGTAATTTCTTCTATTGGTATCTAAACATTAGTTGGTGCCTCAATTTGTTTGATAAATTAATTAAGAATTGAATACAAGAAACCGTAAGCCTAAGACTTTGACTATCGTACATACTTAAACAATTTTCTTAGTTTTAATTTTGATATAAAGTTTGATAAACCTTTTTTCACACATTTAGGTTTGTTTATTTTTTAACGCAGTGCCGACCAAACTCTTTTGTACATATTTGTTTTATTCTTGTTGGAACAGAAAAAGTGTTATCAGTAAACAAATCTTATCTGATGGGATATAATGCCTCATTATTATCATCACTTTGTTTGCGTATTATTATCATTATATTATGTTTGCGGATTAATACATAATATTACAACTTGAATAAACACAATACGTGTGTAATATAAGACGACTGTGTTATTGGGGAAACAAAATTATATTTTGGCAGTGCAGAATTAAATTAATTACAAATTTTATCTCGAACTGATAATCGAAATATAATGAAAAATTAGAGCTGATGTATTTCTCCAGTAGTATACTCTCTGACTGCTTCTAAGAGGGTAGGGAAGGAAATGTGAATACTCGCGATTTGCCCCGATAGCTCTGGTCACGCTATTTCCCCCTCCCCTCCGCCCCTCGACCACACAATGACCACGGTGTATGTAAAATTCCCTTTAGCTAACATGGCTACGTTTTTAACGTGCATCCACTACTCGTGCACCCTCCAAGGTTACATAAACTAGAACTCTCTGAACCATGTCATTCAAAATCTCAGACCTTCCCCCTTACATTAAGTAAGACATAATGTAATGTATGAAGTAAAACATTTCTTAATTAACATCTTATGTATGAATTGAAGTGCAAAACATAAATAAGACCTTCGTGAATCTCTCAAGTCCGAGGACGGTAAATGTGGTAAACTGAAACAGATTGTCATAATATTTGTTCTTTTTTTTACTTATATTGTAATAAATTTGTTTTGAGTAATGTTCCTTTGTTTTGTACTTATTAAGTACAGAATTAGTATAGAACGTAGTCTGCTTTTATTGTTGTTACTATTATTATTATTATTATTATTATTTTGTTGTTGTTTATTCTTAAGGGGATCGTCAAGATATGGGCGAATATGGATTTCGAAAGAGTGACAAGTGATGATGTAGATGAGCGAATGTAGTCATTGTTACAAACTAAAACCGACTATTCCTTAGAAAGTGTCATTAGTTAATAGCCCAATGATAAATGTACAGCCGGTGGTTATCAGCTGATCCATTTCAACATTTGTGATTACTCTGATTGGGATCTAACTGAGAACTTAGCTTATGAACCTCGGCTTCAATCAACTTCGCTACCGACCGACTATAGCCCGCCCACCCCTTACATAAACAATATTTTCAAATTATAACACCCAACACTCAAACACAATTTGACAGACATCCCATCAAAATTACTTAAACAGCTTGTGAGGGTTCTTTTTTGTACATGGAGTATACAACGAACTCGATTATATAAAGTTCTTAAAGTAAAGCTTAGGCTCGTGTTCAACGTTGAGGCCTTCTTACTAGCCCTACATATTATAATTATAAGCCAACCTTTATATCAGTTCAAAAGGCCTTTCAACTACTTATCTAATAGGTTTATGTAATGTTGTGTTGTGTCATTTATGTTTAAGAGGCGGCACATAAATTAACTGATGGTAAATTCCTGTTCGAAATCTTGAATTAAATATGTGGTAATTATCATGGGAAAAAACCTATTTAAGAGCCTTTCATACAGAATACTATTGGCAGAACATCAGAGTTGTATTTCCGTTTATGGCAGTGCTGGCTGTGGTGTATCTTTTATACAGTTTTACATAACTCAATCATTAACTAAAAATAAATCTGTTAGCATTCAATAAAAAACTGTAGAACAAATTTTGTCTGTAAATAATATATTCCATTAATTATATTCAATTGATTGTAACTAGATGTAAACTTGTTGCGGTATAAGATGTTTGTAGTTGCCAAACACTGTTGTACTGTCGACATCTCTCACGCGCAACTCTTTCCTTTCTTTGGATTATGCATTATTTTGATTTGTATAGTGGTTATAATAACAAAGTTCTATTAGCTATCCTAGTCGGTAACAACCAGTTCGTAAGCGAGCATCCACAACCGTCAAAGTCTTTTTACTCTGTCTTGACATTGATTTTACTAAAGCCTACAAACATTTATGCTACTACCTGTGGATAGAAAATCAGTGTCTTACTAAATTTGTAACTACAATTTCTTTGCTAGTTATCTTTCCGCATTTCATTTCAATGCGCTTTCTATCATTAAATTTCAAAGCGTTAACTTTACTTCAACGTGAATTAAAGAGTGTTCGAACATATTATTGTCCTGAATAGTAAATACAACAAATTACAAGTTTTGGAGTGTTAATTGTCTTTCTACCGAGCATTACACTTTGAGTACCATACTTCGTTTTCCAGCAAGTACTGTAGGTCTAATTTTGATACAACCCTTTAATCCACCATACGTACATTGGAGATCATTGCCTTGCCCATGGCATTCTTTGGAAACACGATGTAGCTCTGGGTAGACGCTGCATGGTGGACGTAAGCAATGACTAGAAAGAAATTTGTATTTATTGAAGTAATTTGTGCTATTTATTGCAATTGCACATCTGACTGTCTGCTTGATGTGGCCGCATGATTCATCTTGGAGCTTGCAGATCTTGGTCCTAGACAAAACTTGTGCAAATATAGTTCTCTTTAATGGTCAGGTGTTAGTAAGAAAGGACTTGTTAGTCCTAACCTCGCCATTTGTAACACAATAACGTTATTTTTCATTTAATTTCTCTTAAAGTCATAATCTTGGCCTAGAAGAATGATACTTTAATGATGTTTCAAAGTCTTTAATTTAGTAAAAAAGAAAATTGCTGATTTAAAGTAAAAAAAAAAAAAAAAAAAAAAAAAAAACTACCAAATATCTCCTTGTTCCATTACAGACTTATACCGTGAATTCAATATGGTTAGATGGACCTCCACAAATACATGATGAGTACTCCCGAAGTAGCAGGGGAGTGGGTATGTCAGGAGTTAATGGACTTTTGTGGGTGTATAAGAAGTTAAGTGGGTGTTTTGGATGATTTGTAAATTCCTTATTAAATGATTTACCGCCGAAGGGTTGCAAGTTTCACAAGTAATTAAAGCCATTAAAACATTACAAATACGTTAAATCCAGTCCGATTTCTTGCGTTAATGGATTCGCCACCGGCCAACCGCTTCTCAAGAAGGAATGATAAAAACGTACTGGAAATCATTACGACTGTTAATGGTTGTCAACAGTTAAAGACTTTTCCATAGTATTTGGAACGGATGCCAAATTGTTTATAAATGTCATTTTAGAAAAGTGTCTATAGGAAAATTTCTAGAGAGCATTTGAATTTGGTGTAAATTTTATAGTTTTTATAATCTAACTTCAAAATTTACTGTTTTTAAATTGTGTCAGTTTCAAATTCGTACAGGATAATCGTTTTGTAACTCATTATATAACTAATGATAACAACTTTACTGACAATTTTATTGTCCTGTTTTTGTTAAAGCGAGAAATTTTTTACATAATTTCGTTACGATATACAATTTCACTTTTACAGAAAACGGGATTGTGGACCCTCACTGCCCATGTGTACACTGACGTTGACTATGCATGATATTTTTATTTTGCAAAAACCAAACAACATTAAGGTGACATAAAGTGAAGTACGTACACCCTCCCATGAATCGAAACTTGAGTTGACCTACTTTCCATTGCTTGATATTATATGTGTATAATCGAACAAGGAAACTCAGCTGCAACTGCATAGTACATTATTTTTAATAAAAATGTAATGTACCATATATATAAAAAAAAAATTAAAAAAAGCTAATAGCTGAACTTTTTTTATAATGATACGTACGAATTTTTTTATGCTCAATCGTTGTTAAATTTAAGCTTTTCTGGGTCGAATCAGTGTATTGTGTAAGATAACTAGTCGTTTATAAGATTATAAGGTATCACTGAGCGCGATGACATCTAGTAGGTTGGCAAAACTGGCCCACATATCAGTTGACAATAATGCTCATCAGCTGTCTCTTTGGTTTCCGATAAATGTTTTTATTTGGTTGGTTTGAATACCAATCTCTCTTACAAATCTGAATGAATTTAAATATTTTTAATTCCGTCTCACAAAATATTGCACAAAATATTGCACAGTTGATCCATTTTATAGAGTTCCTTCCTTACTTCTTTTAAACAGTTTTTCAACGAGGTGGGTTTTTTCACATAAAAAAGTTGAGTAGCTCATTTGTGAATAGCCTATGTTAAAGGGCGCTAACGATGAAGATAATTTGAATTACTGTTCATTTGACATTGTGTTACATACAGATGTAACACAATGTGTGTTCGGTTATACACATATAATATCAAGCAATGGAAAGTAGGTCAACTCAAGTTTCGATTCATGGGACGGTGTACGTACTTCACTTTATGTCACCTTAATGTTGTTTGGTTTTTGCAAAATAAAAATATCACAATGTAAGTCAAGTGGCAGTGAATTGACTTATTCTAAAGTCAAATTAAACGTCAGTCCAAGAAATCCAATGTCATTAATTATTTGTGCATCAACGAATCTCAAATATTCGATCTTGGATTTCCGAGGATGTACAGTATTTTGAGCAATAGCCCAAATACTTTTGATTGAAAAATACTTCAATGCTGTATTTTATTTTATGGTAATATAAAAAGGAGTTTTCTTAAAAGTAAATTTTGGTATCACAATGTTTACATTAACTCTTTATCAACAGTCTATGTATTCCTATAAATCGAACCATTGCCTAGCGGCAAAATGTAACAGCTTGTTGTAAAGCTACTGAACACCGATGTATTGCTGATTGTCTTTACACTCACTCATTTTCCGTTTCCGTAAGATGTCGCACGACTAGCAAGGAAGAAAGGTGTAAAGTTCATAGCAATTAAGAGGGCGTCGGCCTCACAAAGTGTGGCATTTTCCCGTCTTGCCCCCAATCTCACAACGACTTCCGTTTGTGACTGTGGCGTGATGGTGTCTTAAAGGTCGAAAGTGATTTTGGAAGTCTTTAATTACTTACGCCCAATTTTCTTACTGGTCACGCATAGGAATAGGCTGCTTCTTAAAAAGATTATTTGAAGTTTGATTTTGATTGTGAAAGTGATAAATACTCGTAAATTTTGATATTAAATATTACTTATTTAAATTTATTCGGTAGAAGCATTTCTAATTTCTTTTTACAACTCAAACCACTACCTATTCCTTTTGTACTTGTCAAACATTCCAAAAATTAGTAAGAAATGAAAATTGTCTCCATTTTATGAGGCAAGGTAGGACATAACATCTCTCTCTTTAATAAGTATGGCTTATAAATGTTCTTCGTGGATAGGCTTCCACGGTCGTCACTATCACTAACAAATTCTTGGTATTCTGGGATCGACCGCGTCATTGCAGTAAGCCACCTCAGGGTGAGACGATCACTGTATCACAGAACTCGATTGGCAAGGATGGGTTATATACCCGCTTGGTGGTGGATAGCGTGTTCTGTAACTTACATACCGTTCCAGATCTTCTTGGCTCCAGCCACTTCTGGAGTGTTCTAGACTATTTTTGAAGCGTGGGGACTGCTGGCCTCCCGTTATGCACTGTACTTTTAATTTGCTTAAAATTGGTTTCCACATATTACTTAATTCTATTCCACTATCTTTATTAAAATTGTCAGTATGCTTTCTAATTTTTACAGCTTCTAAGATTTTCCTTTCGAAATAATTATCTAAACATACTATACTAAAAATGCTTACTTTGTCAAATTCTATTGTATGATTTGTTTTAAACAAATGGTCGGCAATTGCAGAATGTTCTATATCATCATTTTAAGTGCACCTGATGTGTTCTTTTAATCTAGCTTATAAATGTTTTTCAAGTAAATTTCAAGTGGTAACCCTTTATGGAGTAATATTTGTGGTTAGGTGCCTAAAACCACTTACACATCGCTGGTCTTGACTCAGCTCGCCTAGCTCTCAGCTTCAAGGCACGCATCTTATTTTGTACGTTTGAAAATGTGTGATAGTTTCATAATTGGTCCGAAAATCGTTGTTTGGTACAAATTAATATATTTTTACTATCTAAACCTGTTAAGTAATAACTACATCTTACATCACCCTACCCCCCCCCCTTTAGAATCACCGATTATCTTAATGATTCACTCTAACAAGAGTAAAAAATATCTTTATTGACAAAACATCAAATGGCTCAGCTGGTATTAACAATTTCTGAGTATAAAAATACTTTTAAGTAAATAATCATCCAAATTGCGCCTGGTAGTGAATTAAAATCTATTACATTTTTTTATGGGCCGTTTGAGTTTATGTTTTAATTCTCCTTGATTTAAGGTAGTAAACTAAAATTTTAAGTTCCAAATTAGTTATTTATGAAACATGATTTGTCTTGTTGTCTATCAGTGTAAGTCTAAATCACATAGGCCAACATGACAAGGGCTTTCCTGTTAATTGAAGAGTTTCCAGTGCCGATTCATGGTATACTTTTTTTTCAATGGATAAACGAAATTCTTTTTTTGTTATATTCCTGTCCTTTGAATTCGGTGAGTGAATGTTACAGTTGAGCTCACACACGTTGTTTGATCCTGCTGTTCACTGCAATGGAAGTGTCGCTCCTCTGTGTTATTGTACTTTGTAATGTTTATAGAAAATGTTTAGTGAATTTATAAACAAACATGTTACAGCAAATCTTAGGTTTGTGTACTGTTTGCAGTTTTAGTACCATGATTTATATATTTATCAATATATCTTATATAAATTATATATTTCTAAAACTTGAAAAACTTTCAAGTGTTTTGGTTATCGTTGAATTGTATATTTACACATGTAACATTGTTTGCCAGACATTAATTAATTGTTTCTCTCTCCCATTTTATAAGTAAAAAATAAATTTTCAAAATCTAAATATTTATAAAAAATGTTTACTTGTTATTATGTTTTAATCTATAAAATACTCTGGTTTATTGTAAACACACCGATGTTAAAATAAGTAGGATTATAGCATTTCTCTTTTTTTATAAACAATTGTATTACGGATTTTATTAAAACATCTTCCAAATTAGCCAAACATCGGCTGCCGTTTTGGAACTGCCAGAGCTAGGACTAACTTAATATAATTCCACCATTTATGATATTAGACTGTGGACATACTTTTTTACGACGAAATAAAAATTCATAGGTTACTAAATACAAAAATTTTAAATTTAAATGCTATATTAGCTGTGAGTTAGTTTAGTAGTGCGGGGTGGTTACCCTGACCTCCCACCACCCCCAATGTCTTGCCCAGCCTCCTAACCTATGGATTCTCTTGACACTATCTCTCATACCTCAACTGTAAGTAGGCCTACCACAAGGCATTTCTTATCAACGACCTTGCCTAGAGAGGTCGTTGTAGTCGTTTACATTATCAATCAGTAGCTTGTACAGATAACGGGAGTCAGTCTTATCTGCCACCTGTACTTGAAGACCTTCTCCTCTACATTATAGGCTTGTGGTTGTTTTTGTTTATTTTCCGTTCATAAACAGTATTTCTTGTGATCTTCAAGCACTTAACAGACCTTATTCGTTTACTACTTTAACAGTTAGTGGACCCCGAAACACAACACGGCCGACCTTGCCTTGTTTTCCTCAACATTTATTCAGTTCGTTCCTTTCAATTGAAAACACTGGAATATTTTAGAAATTTCGAATATTTACGTTTTGATGCCTTTGTGTTTTTAATGCTGTAATGTCTTGAACAGCAACCTGGTACTAAATTTCCGTATTTTATTTTATTTACCCCCTCTATAATCGAAGCATATTCGATTTATAAATAATTGGAGGCAAATTTTGCAGGTATTTGATCCATTGATCTTTCTCTTTGCGAGTTTGGAATATTAGCATGTAATAATGTTAAAAAAAAAAAAAAAAAAAAAAAAAAAACTCACGAAAGGTAATAAGTTTTCTGTAAGACATTACCTGTTAGTTCACAGCTACATAAACGTTTTCTTTATGCGTTCTTGTGTTTTTTATACTATACAGTAGCAATGGCGTATTGTCAACTCGTATTGATGGCCATTATTTTTTTACTATCAGTAAAGAACAATAAGGAAAGAGAGCTATAACTTGTAAAATAGTTTTCTTCTGTGTTACTTTAGTTTTTACTGTAAGAAATGCTAGACTGTAAACATAAGGTAATTGAATATACAGTAGATTAAATGTAACAGTGAATCACCTTTGTCGTTCGATAACGCTTAATGTTGATAGTGCTTAATGTTATAGCGCTGAGTGTTGATAGGGCTGAATGTTGATAGCGCTAAATGTCGAAAGGGCTGAATGTTGATAGCGCTAAATGTCGAAAGCGCTGAATGTTGATAGCGCTAAATGTCGAAAGTGCTGAATGTTGATAGCGCTAAATGTCGAAAGTGCTGAATGTTGATAGCTCTAACTGTTTATAATGCTGAATCTTCCTACCCGTATAGTTTTTCGCAACTAAATTTTAGTAATGACAGTACCAAATTATAAACAAGCAAGAGCCATTTCTATTATGCGTTAGAATTATAAGCACTCGACAGTTTCAAGTACGTTATGTTTACATAGTATCACCATCTACATTGTAGGGATTGCTTTGACGTTCTATGAAACTGTTATTCAGCATGCATTTGTCACGTCACACTGATTTGACGATTTTATTAGAAACTAAATTAAATCATTTCATTCGAGATGTGGTGTCGGACTAGAAAGAACCAAAACTAATTTAAAATGTAAAATTGCGTTAAAATTATCTTTAATCGTGCAAATGGTGCTCATGGTATTAGCCTTAAATGTAAAGGCTATATTTAGTACCCAAATATTTTAAAGTTTTCAATTAAGAATACTTGTGAAGGTGAATAATTTATTTGTGTATTGCATTAGTGAACCCAATGAATTTCAAGTTACCAATGAACATAGTTTTCTATTCATTGGTAGAATATGTTTACGAAGTTATCTCAAAATTATTTCAACAGATTTGTTATGTTTTGATTGTTAATAATAATATTATTTACTTCAACATTTTCAGTAAATGCCAGCCAGCTAGCCTTAGGCGTAGTTAACACCTTTGGCGGGACGGCCATCCTACACGCCATACTTTCACACGTGCGGCAGCTCCATAATTTTTACAAACCCAAGTCTAATATAAGTAAAATATAGTACATACAGCTTACTCGTCATATACTGTGTGATGGTTTCCTTGTTTGTAATTTCTGCTAGCGATCCTTTCAAACAATACTTTTCTAAAAATCTGCTAAAACTTCCTAGAATTAGAGCCTTGGGCCTCGATGTTATCAAGACTCGGCGCAAACAACTCGGAGTCACTTTCGATAAAAATTAACGTTGACTTTCCTTTATTAACTGTTAATACCAATCCCCTGAAAATATTTTGGCTTTGGTTAAGATCGTACCAAATTCATATCTATGTAGCTTAGATTTATCAAACTTTACAAATTATTTTAGCAGATTGATTGCACTTGCCAAATTTCTATTTGATACACGAAGCAACTTCGAAGGGGGAGTAGTGAATTCAGTAAGACATTCGATATTTCAGGATGAAGGATACGCCGGCTAGCAGCACACTCCTTAAGTTGGGTACACATTTCTGTCTGGAAGCAATCTTAGCTATAAGCCAACGTTAAAAGGCAGAACTTTTTTTCTAATTTTGGTGCATTTACTACCGCTAGGTCGAGCGTGTTGCGCGGTAGCCTAGAATGAGACAGATAATGACAGAGAGGGCAGCGTAGCCGACTGGAGAGATTACAAATTGCCATGAGAATGAGAGAGAAAGGAAACAGCGGTCAGTGCAATTGGGTTGGGAGAGAGGTACGTGGCAGAAATTCTCAACCAGCGCTGCTTATCGGCAGCCGCGCTAAGTTCGTTTTGCCTGCTCCAGGTCGCTTCTCATAGATTTGTATTCATTGGTATCTGAGTAGTCATGCACCATACAGACTGAGTGTGATGTTTTTAACTGAACACGTAATTAGTTGACTCAATACGGAGTTGTATAGACCGCTGTACGTGTGTGAGGAGTTTCCTCCCATCTGGCGACGCATTAGCGCCATCTATGCTGCAGCGCAATCAACCAAGTTACTAAAACATAAATTAATAAAGCTCCCCGTCAGTTAGGTAAACACAAAAAATCAAATGTTCAAAGTAACATTAATAATGTAGTAATAAATATTCTCGTGAAAATTTATAATGTCAGGACGTACCTCTTCTCCCATATGTCAAATCAAATCAAAATATCTTTATTTGTATCAGTACAGAGTTGTACATTAAATAGCGTCACTAAATTTATTGTATAAACTAAATTAACTTATTACTAAGAACTAAAATATTCGTCTAAAGAATATAAAGATTTCGAAATAAGGTTAGATTTAACCAGGGATTTACAGAGTCAAGTTTATTTTTAATATTATAAGGTAGAGCATTTATAAACTTCGCACCCATTACTGAAGTTTACTTATTAAATAACTTTAGCCTGTGGTTGTGTACAACTATTGCCATTTTACCCCTTGTATTGTAAAAGTGTATGTCAGATGTTCGCGGTTAGAGTTGTGAATCATCGTTTGTTTTGTAATACGGTCATGGACACTCTAATTATTGACCTTGTCAATGTCATGCGGAAGTTTTCGACGTCAATTACAATATCACATATCAGTCTTTGTGGCCAGTGTGGTCGATGCAAACAGTTATCAGGAACCCACTTCCCTATCAAACCTTTGTGATAGGCTGGTTTTGCAGTTATTTGCTAACTTTTGTTGAGTTCGGAACTATGTCGAGGACCAAAAAACAGTCAGAGTCCACTCCGAAGCCCGCCTCGGGCATCAAGAACTTATTGCGATCGCGCCAAACCGGAAATGGAACTAATGAAGTGAAAACTTCAGAGAAATTTAGATTACTTTCTTACTCGTCTAAAAGCGTGATCCCGAGTGAATCTAGTGCTCAAACTCGTTTGAAGGGCCAACCGGATGGGAAGAAAACTTCAAGACCTTCGACACCTGGGTACAAGCCAGGCAGTTTTACTTTTTCCTCTTACGTACCACCTCCGAACATGCAGTTGAAACGGCTGAACAGATCTAGTTTCGAAAAACTAAACTCGTCGAAAGACAAACCTAAAATGTCTATCCATTTCACTTCAAAGCCTAATATCGATACAAGGAGTAGTGTTTCTGATTCTACTACAAATGAGGTACTGTCCCGGCACCACACAGGACCTAGTGTGTATACAAATGTCCATCGGGTCTTAGGCATTACCTAAAAGCCTTTTATACATTTTTAAGAATGAAATACAATTTTAAAAAAGTAGCCTGCTTAGTAACGTTTTTCATATCTGAACGTTCCTTAGTGACCTAAGCTTTTATAATCTTCTTGTGTTCTAGAAGCTTTTGGGTAAAACTTAGAACATATTGTAGAATATTGTAGAATTGTTATACCCCACAAAAGTACATTTTGGTTTCAGATTAAAAGTTGTGATTTGTTCAGCATTGACAATAGAACTCTATTAGAAAGGCAGGGTGGTTTGTTTATGATTTGTTTATGTGTTTTGGTTTTTACACTACGCTATTAGTCTGAAATTTTGTTTTTAAAACTGAAGTTTTATAGATTTTATATAAAATCATCTCATGCAGTGTATAAGAAGGTTTTTTACCCCTTCAACTTTTGAAAGGAGTCAACTTTTTACTAGTACATTTTTGTCCAGTTCCAGGACCAAATAGTTTGCATTCTAAAATACTCTGTAGTTACAACATTGGGTGGGAATACAATAAAAAATCTTTACACATTGACTTACCGACTGGCTGTGTATTATTTCACAGTAGAAAAAGAAAACATCAATAGTAAACAATATTTTCTCATATAATTTTTCCTTCATTCTTAATGTATCCATTGGTCAAATACATTTTTATTCATACAATTTTCTTTACAGCTTGGAGAGATTGGAACGCGCCGGAAGAATACTGCTCAGAATGTCCAAGACTTCTACAAGATACGAGATGAGTGCCTGGCCCAAGGAACCCTGTGGGAGGACCCAGACTTCGAGGCCTGTGACAGTTCCATTACCTTCAAGACTCCGCCAAGACCCTTTGAGTGGAAGCGACCAGGGGTGAGTTTGGCTACTATGCTTTATTTCACCAATATTGGTTTGATTACTCTTAATCTCATATTGGGAACCAATTGTCAGATTAAAATTAAACCAAACTTTGTAACAGTTTAAACTATGCAGCTTAATATTGATCGAAATTTTATTATAATTTGTTGATTTTTTTTCAATATATATCTTAATGGTCATATTGTCATGGTTAAGATGTTTATAAATAATATTATTTTTTTATAAGAGTAACGCTTATGCTAAAATGTCTTCTATAATAAATGCTTCTTTATACTGTAGTAAATTTTCTTTTTAATGTTTTAATATTTTTTATATATTTCTGTTCAAACAAAGAATTACAAGGTGGAATTTCAAGCAAGCGGTGGTTTCTTGTATTGTAAATATGAATACTTTTCATTTGAAATTTTGATTTATGTATGTGAATTTAGGTTGCCAATTTGATTATATACACAGGAGATAATCGAAGGATTTTAACATTTTAAAATAATCTCACAATTGTAGAATTTCTAATTGCTCTCGTTTGGAGTAAGAATATATTTTTGTTTCATGACTTTTGCCCCAAAATACAACTCCATATGTTGAATGTGTATGGATACATGATTTACAGTGGTGGATCTTGAGAGAGGCTAGGTAGGGCTATAGCCCCCTCCCTTGGGTGTCAAATTTACAGTGGTGGATCTTGAGAGAGGCTAGGTAGGGCTATAGCCCCCTCCCTTGGGTGTCAAATTTACAGTGGTGGATCTTGAGAGAGGCTAGGTAGGGCTATAGCCCCCTCCCTTGGGTGTCAAATTTAAAGTGGTGGATCTTGAGAGAGGCTAGGTAGGGCTATAGCCCCCTCCCTTGGGTGTCAAATTTAAAGTGGTGGATCTTGAGAGAGGCTAGGTAGGGCTATAGCCCCCTCCCTTGGGTGTCAAATTTACAGTGGTGGATCTTGAGAGGGGCTAGGTAGGGCTATAGCCCCCTCCCTTGGGTGTCAAATTTAAAGTGGTGGATCTTGAGAGAGGCTAGGTAGGGCTATAGCCCCCTCCCTTGGGTGTCAAATTTACAGTGGTGGATCTTGAGAGAGGCTAGGTAGGGCTATAGCCCCCTCCCTTGGGTGTCAAATTTAAAGTGGTGGATCTTGAGAGAGGCTAGGTAGGGCTATAGCCCCCTCCCTTGGGTGTCAAATTCACACTGGATAAAACAGTGGTTTATGACACAATTTTAATTGTTTAAATAAAATTCTAATGATGTTATGCTGTGAACAATCTGGATAAATCTGTAAAATAGAAAATAAAATTACTAATAAATATTTAGAAAATTATAACCTGTGGCCAACCCAGACTTAAGTAAACTTTTTTTAAAACTTTTTAAACTTCCCTTCCACTGCCCAGTCCATGTGGTTGACCGAGGCGGCAGTATTACCATATATTGGCTGTTGCTAGTAGTGCAAAAAAGAGTTGATTTGTCAATTTACATATTTGCCAACATTTGGTCCAAACGCGGCTTTACTAAAGTATCAAGTAAATTTAAAGTAAGACATTATATTTCTTTATGACAGGTGAAGAATGGTCATTTGGTAATACTATTTTAATTTTTTCTTTTCTTTTACTTGGGGTCAAGAGTAATGAGGGAATTGGGGAGTCATCCATTATCGGACCAGTTTGATTTCAAATACTTAATAGTCTGCAGAGGCTGTCGGAGATGTGGGTTGTAATCCCATAAGAACAATGTTATTTGCAAATCCATACTTTTTCGTAATTTATTGGCCAAAAGTTGTGTATGAGGTTTAATTAAAAACTTTATCATACTGCGTATTGGGTTTGCTTTTGATATTTGTACGGTAATACATAAGCCAAGTTTTGAAAAATAGGTGAAAATAAAAACTTGGAACACAATATTTTTTTAATTTTTTTACCTAAAAACTAATTATGAATTACCAAAGCAATAATTCCAATGCACAATTTCATTCTTGCTCAAATGCAATTTGTTTGGGAAAAATCTGTTTAAAAATAACTGTTTGATTTGTATATCCGTGATCGTATGTCCGGTTTGAAAATAACATTGTTCTTATGGAATTCAAACTAACATGGCCGACAGCCTCTGCAAACTTAGCCCCCCTTGGTTAAATCCTGGATCCGCCACTGATGTTTTATATATAAATTTTATTGGATCCTTATCCCATCATTTAGATGTAATTTTAATGATAAACATGCCAGAGCTTATTTTACTATCTACGTATTTAATATGAGACATTCATGATAGATAAAAAGTTAATATGATTCCAAGAAATTTCATTGTATCACTTGTAATGTATCAATCAATAATCATGTATGGATGTTGGTTTTCACATCCAGATATTAAAAAGGATTGTTAAGTCAGTTTCCCCCCAATATTTCAGGTACTATAGATGCAAAGTACCTGTTAGTTTCATTTATAATATCCATCAGGTTTGTTATTTTGAAATTATTGTCCATTATTATTTCGACAGATATATTATGATTATTTTCATCATCAGTTTTTATTTTCCACAATATCCTCGATTTTTTTAGGTTTATTTTTTGTGTGGTTTGGTAATTTTGGTGTGCCATTTTTAAACAGAATTGTTAATTTTATGTGTATTAAAATTTTATTTGCGGAGTAGTTATAAGTTGTTCTTATACAAATACTTTGTAAAAAAATTGTTAACTGTTTCACTTCATTTAGTAAGTTATTAGAACTTGGTAGACCTCTTGCTTCACGCATTACTGAACACGATTCATGCTGTGACAAATACACATTGATTTTATTTCTATAAATTTTATCCGCAGAACATTTTAATTAAGTCTGTAATTATATTATAACATTTTATTGTCTGTTATTATAACATTTTAGATTTTATTACATGTAAAACACACAGATGAATGCCATGTTATTTAGAATATTTTGTTTAATTGCATAACAAAGCCACCTCATTACATACCTTTACGGTTTGTTTACTGAAAATATAAATTTAGTTAAATATATTACAATTTCACTAAAATCAATTACAGTTTATTGGGACAGCCTACAAACAATATACTGTCATATTTTGTAAATGCTAGTTAATAAACTTGTTATATTGATTGAAAGAAAATACCCATCTTTACCCAGTGATTCATGATTTTGCCTTGAAACTCTAGTCCCAAACTTCAACATTTTATAACTTTTAAAAATTATAAAATCAAGATGCAGAGCAGAATAAATTAATTTTGTATATAATTAGTAACTTTATGGTATTTAATTATAGTTTTATATTTTAATTTTTCACATTTACATGTTAGATATGTTTAAAAAACTATGTTTATAATATTTTAATTTTTAACAGGAAATTGTAGATAATCCAAGGTTTTTCGTCGAAGGTGCCTCCAGATTTGATGTAGTACAAGGAGAATTAGGTGAGAAATATTTGTAAACATTTTGCAATAAAAACTTTATCCTTAAATGAATTTAATATTTATAATGCCACAGGGAATTTTTATAAAAGCAGATAATATTAAAGTTTTTTAAGATTATAAAATTTCTTGATTTCGTAGTTATAAATCACTTAGTTCTTTTAATAAAATAAAATTAATTAATGTATATTTCATGATTTTTGTATAAAACATTTTTTATCGGAGATTTTAAAAGCTAATACTAATGATGGCCGAAAGAAGTGAAAGACAACACACGTCGAACTTTGGAAAATATCTTTAGAAAAATTCTTAAACTGCAGCTCTAATACTGTGTAACTGCAGAAATCCTTAAGAATGTTGCCATTTTTCTTTACAAAACATTGAATAATGAATGTTGATTTTCCAAAAACAACATATTTATAAGTAAATTATTAAGACTGAAAAAATGGAATTTAATAGGTTCCCTATAAGACTTGCCTGTTTGGGTGCACCGTAACTTATGTTGGTGGTACGAAGTGGTAGCGAATGGAATTTGTCTAGTAAGATGAAATGCAGGATATAAACAAACTATGTATTTATGGGGAATGATAAACTTATGTGAACATTTCCACAACAAGTTCAAGAAATTATGTTCGTGTTCTTCTATCCTAACATTTTTATCTTGATTGAATGCATCAAGGAAGCTCAACTAGACATGTAAATTGGCATAAATAGTGTACAAAATCATGAGTCGCCTCGCAGAAAGAACAAACTGCGTTATTTATTGAAAAAATACTTGAACTGCTGAACAATTGTGAAGCCTGTATTTGACAATTTCCATCACTTTTATTTTGGCCTATTTCACTTCTTTACTTTAAAGTAGTAGTATAGACAAGCAAAATTTTCTATCTTAAATTTTTATATTTAAAAAGATTTGTTTTTAAATAAATAAATTTATATATTTAACATGTTTGTGGTTAAAAATAAACAGAAAATGTTATTTGGTCATACTGTACTCAAAAATATTCTATACCTGATTCAGAACTTATTAGACATGTTATTAATATAATGAAACACCTTTACTATTTTATGAATACTTAAACATATATTGAGATAGGATTAGAATGAAGAACAAATTACTCAAGGACATTTGCCAGGAATAGAATCTCGAAAAGCACTGTGGTCTTAATTTTTTTTTGTTGGTTAAATTTTGCTGGTGCACCGGCAATCTCTGTTTTGGATCAATCGTAGACTACACAGATTAACAACAAAATATACAAGAAAGTATAAGTAAAATTACATATATTATTTCAATACAAAATTAAATAAATTTGTAACTAAATTTTAATTTAAAGATCAACCTACATTTACATGTTGATCTTAACTCTAAAACTACTACAGTAGAAGTCCATTAGTCCGGCATCCAACAGTCCGGAATGCCCGATAGTCAGGCATCGCTCCGGAAAATTTAAAAAATTTTGGTTTTCTCCAAAAGTGTGTCTTTAAAGCAAATAAAAACGCTCGAGAGCTATTTGGAAGCGTTAGGGGTAGTTCGGGATCATCCGGAAGCGCTCGGTGTTATTCGGAAACCGGCCGGCTAGTCTCAGCTGTCACAACAAATACAGGTGCAGTGCAGCACAGTTAATTAATCACGAAGCGTCTAAGTCATTTTTTTGTATGTGCGTTGTTGTTGTTGTTTTGTGTCCTTTCACATCGCAGTAAACTGTGTCTCAGTACTCTATACTGTAATACAGTACATCTGTAGAGACGTACGTAACTTTTGAAAGTGTTTATAAACAAACTGAGTTTCGTTCTAACTGTACAGTGACCATGTTTTCAAAACCTAAGCCTTCGAGTTCAAAAGGAGAGAAACGAAAACACGTAACACTGACTTTCAATCAGAAACTAGACATCATCAAACGGCTAGAAAAAGGTGAGAATAGAAATGTTTTAATGAATGAGTTTAATATTGGCTCATCACCTATTTATGACATTAAAAAACAAAAACATGAACTAATGAAGTTTGCTTCTCAATCGGTAACAACTGAAAAATTGGCTTCTAGACAAACATTAAAAAAACCAAAACTGGAACAGCTAGATAGTGTATTGTTCAAATGGTTTAGTGCAGTACGTTCTGAAGGAAAGCCGGTAACAGGGCCAATGATTATTGAGAAGGCAAAGAAATTCGGCCAAGATTTGGGAGTTGGTGAAAGTGAATGTAATTATTCTGATGGTTGGCTCAGAAACTTTAAGTTTCGGCATGGAATTCGAAGACTTGATGTAACTGGAGAAACACTTTCAGCAAACCAAAACTCTGCAGAAAAATACAAAGACGAATTTGAGAAAATCGTGGCTGATTTAACACCTGAACAGATTTATAATGATGATGAAACAGGGCTATTGTGGCGATGTTTACCAACATCTACACTAGCTAGGGGAAAAGAGAAAGCAGCCAAGGGTTTTAAAAAAAACAAAGACAGATTAATCGTTTTGCTATGTGCTAATGCGTCTGGAAACCACCGACTGACCCCTTTTGTGATAGGTAAATCTAAAAATCCCAGGGCTTTTAAGAATGTTACACACTTGCCTGTCCAATACGATGCTCAATCAAATGCATGGATGACTGCCGCCCTCTTTAAAGACTGGTTTCTTCGCCACTTTGTGCCTCAGGTCAAGGAATCCTTCAAAAGCCTTGGTCTATCAGAGGACACTAAAGCCATCCTTCTTTTGGACAATTGCAAAGCCCACCCGCCAGTAGATGAGTTAGTTTCTGGAAATATTGTTGCTACTCTGCTCCCACCTAACGTAACATCTTTGATTCAACCCATGGACCAAGGGGTTATTCAAAATTTTAAATGCTTTTATAGAAAGTCATTTTTTCAAGGCCTGTTAAATGCCGACTGTGACGTGACTGATTTTCAAAAAAGGTTTACCGTAAAAGATGACGTCTATGCTATTACACTGTCTTGGAACCAGGTAAAAAATACAACACTACAAAAATGCTGGAGAAAACTTTGGCCAGCTGCAAACCCTGCATCTGACCTAGCTCTACAGACTGATGAGGAAGAAAACCATCAAGAAGCTCTGACCAAAGTTTTGGATGTCGTTAGAAGTGCTGACTATCCCTTGAAAAAACTGCCTGAAGATGAGGTAGAGGAGTGGCTTCTAATCGACGAGAATGAGCCTGTTGAACAAGAACTAACCGATGAGGACATTATCAACAGTGTAATAAACACTCAGCCTAATCAAAATCTTGAAGACAGTGACTCAGATGCCGAAACAGAAGAAAAGGAAAAAATCAGCTGGGCAGAAGCTGCAGAATCACTGAATAAGTTTATCTCTTTTGCTGAGGCTGGTATTAGCTACAGTGCTTCAGAAATTATTGATTTACATATCATTAGAAATGAATTTTATTCTAAACGCCAAAAGTCAAGAAAACAAAAAGACATTCGTGACTTTTTTAAATCTTAGTGAAATATGTTTTACAGAACGTGTACATAATTAATTTTGAAATGTAAAATAAACTTTGTTTTATACTGTATTTGTAGTTTAATTATTAACCTAATTGTTCTTATAATTGCGATTTATGTATGCATGTATGTAAATAATTTACATACATTTGTTTTACGGCAAAGCCTACACTAAAAGGAAGGGGCACCGCCTGATAGACCGGAATTTTCGGTAGTCCGGCACCGAGCCGGTCCCGAACGTGCCGGATTATCGGACTTCTACTGTACTATGCTTCTATTTATTGTTACAAAAATAAAAAGACTTATTGTACATACAAACTATGACAGTAACAATAAAAAAATTAATATTATTATGAATACAAATACTCTTGATGTTTGTGAAAAATAAAATGTAGCGTTAGAAAGCTTAAAATTTTACTTTTTTAAAAGAATCGATAAAAAAGTAAAACAAAACCAATACTCTTGACTTCATATAAATAAAATAGCTAAATAACATTCATAACTATTGTAAATATTTAAATATCAATCAATCAATCAATCAATAACTCTTTATTCATGAAATGCACACAACATACATTAAATAGTGTCACGAAATTTTGAAATTATCCAATATAAAACAAACTTAACATAAACATAAAGGTAATACTGAAACTAGTTCTCCAAATATTCATTAACACAGTACAGTGCTTTGTCAGTCAAAAAAGACTTAGAATTTAAAACAAGTTTATCTGCTGAGGTAATTTTTGATAAAATTTTAATCCTACATATTTAGGGTTTTTCTTATAAAATTCCAAATTGTGGTGATTTGTAATAATTTCTTTTTTATACCTTGGTTTATATCCATGGGTTTCAGTAGTCTAAGTTTTAAAACGTTCTTGCTTAACTAAAATAATTGTATCAAAAATATATTGTCCATAAATAGTAAGAATTTTAAGCTGCTTGAATTGTTCTTTTACTGATTCATCACTCTTTAAACCTAAAATTAGTCAAATTACTTCTTTTGTAGAATTAGTATTTTGTCAAGATTTTCCTCTGTATACCTTATATCACCTTGAAGTTTTAACCAAACTCCTAAGAAATTTAAAAAATAAAAAATTTTGTTGAATTTCCTATTTCATTTGGTATTATGTTAAATTTTATTGGTGAAAAAGAATAAAACAAAATGGGTTTTTAAAAGCTTTAGCACAAAATAATCTTTGGCGTTCCTTAGTTTTGTTTTGTACAGCTGATTACTAGTTGACTCTAATGATGGCATGAGGTGTGTTTTTACTGCCAAAACATGCTCTCACACTTTTCTTAACTGTGCCTAGAAATGCAAGATTATTATATTTACAACTATATTTAAAAAGGCATGTCCGACCCATTTTATACCAAATTCTAAAAATATTTTCATTTCAACCATTATTTTTTTTTGTTTTTTTAGTAAAAAAGGCATTACTTTTAGTTCATATGAGAGTTTTCATTTTTGAACCAACCAAAATATAACGCATAATAAAATCTTTTGTAAATATATTCTTATGATTTCTTCAAAAATTCTGTTGTAAACTTCAAGGGGGCTTACCAACAATGATTGATAGAGTATCCATGTTTAGGATGTACATATTGCCACCTCTAGACACTAATTACAAACATCTAATGTGGAAGTAATATGTTTAGTCGTAAAAAAGGGATTGAGAAGGTTTCTTGAAATTCGTCTTATAGGAGCTATATACCCCTCTATGCAGTTTATCAATAGACAAGGACTTCAGGAAGACACCAACAAAGATATAGTAAGTTGTGGGGATGGTATAGTTTGGTTGTGGGGATGGTATAGTAAGCTGTGGGGATGGTATAGTTTGGTTGTGGGGATGGTATAGTAAGCTGTGGGGATGGTATAGTTTGGTTGTGGGGATGGTATAGTAAGCTGTGGGGATGGTATAGTTTGGTTGTGGGGATGGTATAGTTTGGTTGTGGGGATGGTATAGTTTGGTTGTGGGGATGGTATAGTAAGCTGTGGGGATGGTATAGTTTGGTTGTGGGGATGGTATAGTAAGTTGTGGGGATGGTATAGTTTGGTTGTGGGGATGGTATAGTTTGGTTGTGGGGATGGTATAGTAAGCTGTGGGGATGGTATAGTTTGGTTGTGGGGATGGTATAGTTTGGTTGTGGGGATGGTATAGTTTGGTTGTGGGGATGGTATAGTTTGGTTGTGGGGATGGAATAGTAATCTGTGGGGATGGTATAGTTTGGTTGTGGGGATGGTATAGTTTGGTTGTGGGGATGGTATAGTTTGGTTGTGGGGATGGTATAGTAAGCTGTGGGGATGGTATAGTTTGGTTGTGGGGATGGTATAGTTTGGTTGTGGGGATGGTATAGTAAGCTGTGGGGATGGTATAGTTTGGTTTAGAATATATTCATTTGGTGGAATACATTTTTTGTACAGAAAAGCGAATATGTTAATTAAGTATAACTATCTTGTATATAAATAAGATGTTTGTTCTTTTAAGAAAAAGTAGGTAAAATCACATGATAAATTAAGGAATACTAAGGGCGATTATTCTAATGTTCAAATATTTTCCCCTTGCAGGAGACTGTTGGCTTCTTGCTGCTGTGGCTAATCTTACCCTTCAGCCCACGCTCTTTCACCAAGTAGTACCCGAAGACCAAGCCTTCACAGACAAGTATGCTGGAATATTCCACTTCAGGTGTGTTAAATATTCTTCATCTTTGCTGACATGATCTAAAGGCTAGTCCACAAACAAAGTTGCTGCAAGCAACACTTTTATCATTTGTATAACTTATAAACTTAATGTTGGTATATTATGAAGGATAGGGCATCAGCACTGGGTTGTCGGCACTGGTGGCGCAGTGCTGTAACCCAGCTACATGGGGACAAAGTGTTTGGGAGATTGTAGGCGATAGGTTGGATGCTCGGTTCTCTTAATACCGACATGGCGTCCGCTTGATGGTTGCTATCGGCGTGGACACTACTAGAGAAGTCTGGGGTGTAATCATTGTGCGGATGTTGTGTGGGGGAGATAACTGAGTATCAGGCTTGTCAATTAGCTGAAAATCAGACCAGCACTACGTGGTTCGGATTCCATGTAAAGCTGTGGGTCCCTTAGTTGCCCTGGCTGTTGGGCTATTAATAAATTGCCCTTTCTGAGGAATAGTTGAACTCAGTTAGTAACCAGACTACACTCACCCACTCTCATCCTACACTCATATAATCATTCATATTCGCCTTAAAATACCAACAACGTTGTGTCGGCGTCTCATATGTAAGAATGTAAGAATCAGCAAACTTAACTCAGAAGACCTGTTTGCTGTCTTGACCACCAACACCTAGCAGTTGAGAACGCATAAAGATAATTCACATTGCACAAAGGTCAGAAATGTTCCGTGCCACTGGCACTTTCCTCAGATGGGGGGGGGAGAGGGAAATGAAATGAAAATTGTCTTTATTAGGCGGAGTTAGGACTATTAAGTCCTCTCTTCCACTCAACCTCAACCTTAGAGGGAGAGAGAGACTTAGCTTCCACTGTTGCTGGATAAGTGGCAGTATTAGGGTTGTATATCCATAGAGCAGCATTTAGGTTTTAATGCAGTTTTTACCAGTTTGAAGTTGAATATTGAAGCAGCTTTGGTAAAACTAAAAAAAATTACAATACAACTTTCATTATCCGGCTTGACTAATTTTTTTATTTGATACAATTACAACTACGTGCCACGTGGAAGCGCCTTTCAGCCTTGCAACGCAAATCTTGAACAGTAGTGTTTGAGTTTTGCATCTTGAATATTAAAACCGCTGTTCTTTTAAATTGTCATGCATTAAAGCATTGTCACTGAGTTTGCACTTGAAGATCCAAGCTGGCAATTTCGTTACTTCTGTTACAGAGTGGCTGGAAGAGCCTATTTATCACATAGACAAATGGAAGAGTTCATTACGTACATACCCTCGGCATTGCCATTTTTTAGTTTACTGTGGTGAAGTGAAAATATGTTCCCGTTCATTTAAAGAATGTTGTTTCTGTACATCCTTTTAAAATCATTAACATTATTATATTGTATAGCAAGTTTTTATCAAAATAATATACAGTAACTTAATATATAAAGTTAGAATTTTAGATGAATAAAACAAAGTTGTTTTTAAAAACGTAGCTCATATAGGACACAAGATTTTGACAATATGCAGTCAGCCACATTCGTCTTGTTAAAATTTGCCATGCCTTCACGATTTGCGTAACATGCATTTGTAGGTGCTCCTCTCTCACTTATGATATGAGTAATTGAGTCTGTTTTATGTTAGAAAACCAAGTTTCATGTGACTTAGGTTTTATCTGGTTTGACCTGCTGCAACATTTTTCTGGATAAACGAGGTTATACTATATTTGTTTCTAATAATAGATAAAAATATTTAACAAAATATTTTATCTCACTAATACTCTGAAATTGATTGGATGGTAAAGTAAATTAAGTCCTTTATAGTTGTTTTGGTAATTCTTTAGTAAATCTTACTTAGTCACAGTTTGTTTTATATGGAAATATTGCGTAAAACAGCTAAACCTAAAACCAAGTATAAATTTTTAAGTATTACTTACTTACTTACTCCCATGGCCATCGAAGCCCAAGAAGGGATTTGGCCTCACCAACAAGCTCTCTCCATCTTTCTCTGTTTTCTGCCTCCTCCATTGTGGTTCCAAGTGCTGCGGTGTCTGTCTTAACCCCATCCCACCATCTTCTTTTTGGTATACCTAGAGGTCTTCTTCCCACTGGTCTTCCCAATCCAGCTTCCTTCAGTAGCGTCCCATGTTCTCTACGCCATACATGGCCTGCCCATCTCAATCTTCTTGATCTTGCGGTTGCTACTATGTCACAGTCATTGTACTGCTGTCTTATCTCTTGGTTATGCTTGCGCCTCCATTCTCCATTTTCCAATGTTGGACCAAATATTTTTCTTAGTACGCGATTTTCAAACACGATGAGTTTGGGTATTTGGGTATGTTAAGTATTAGAGACATAAAAAATCTTAATAGTAGCTTTCTGATTCTGTAGTGGAATCAGTTTAATCTCCATTGATTTTGGGTGTTAAAGTTGGTTTTTAACGTGATAATCTGCTATATTGATTACATTCATCGTTAAGCCACTGGACTATTATATTGATTTAAATAGGCCTTACCTCCGTCCGATAGTCCAAAATGTCTTTTCATAAAACTCTTGAGATTACATATTTTATTAATAGGTTGACATCACCAGAGCACTTGTCATTATCAGTGTCTACTATCTGAGCCGAGACCGTGATGTCCACTGTAGGCCTACGTGTTTTATGTTTGTGTTTAGTGTTTTAATTTTAATTTTGACAAGTTCTCTGATGTCAACCTGCTAATGAAACACGTAAGCACAACAGTTTTATGAAAACAAATTATGGAGTATTTGACGGAGGTAAGCCCTAATTAAGTCTGCCATATTGGGTCATTCTACAGCCTGGTTTTGTAGTCACTGTATTTCCATTTGAATTTGAACTATACTCTATATCTATGAAGATGGTGATTGTTGCCGTATCGGGAAATGTTTGACTGCTCTTCTTGCCACATACGTTCAATAATTTTAGTATGAGAACTGGTATTAGGGTCAAAGCTTAACCTAACTTATTCCTAACATGCTCTTTGCATACAAACCATGGCTGGTTGGCTATTGTTGCCGGTATACTGTATACTGTACTTTATATTAACTACCTTTGATAGGGATTATTAATGTAATTTCATGTTACTGACACATAAACATGCATACATTTATTTTAGGTTAAGTTGTTATTCACCATATTTTCATAAAAAAAAAAAAATATTATGACTGGGTATGTTCTATTAAAGAATTACCTTTATATTTACTGTTTAAATAAGTTATGTAGAATCTAGTCAAAAAGGAAAATTGGTTTTTTACTCACAAATAGGGTTTTTTAGGTTCTGGCAGTATGGGCAATGGGTGGATGTTGTGGTGGACGATAGACTCCCCACATGGCAAGGGCAGTTGATATACCTGCACTCTAGTACGAACAATGAATTCTGGAGTGCCCTTCTTGAGAAGGCGTATGCCAAGTAAGTGAATTTCAGTTCCATACATTAGAAGTATTTGAGCCAGTATAAGTAATTAGATATTTTAAACTGTTTAGAATGGTTATTAAAAATGATTACTAAACAAAAATTTATAAAAAATATTAATTCTGTAGAATATTTCATCTGCAATCTGTTGATTACAAAATTAAATAAAGTAAATTTTAGTGATTTCACATCATTGAATAAATCAGCTCTTTTAATCATAATACATATTTTAAAAATTAAAAACTCTGTTTAAAATAAAATATAACATGTATATCCCGGGCCTATGTTACTGAGGGACCTGAACGTTTATTAAGCTACTCCATCTACTTCTGTCTCTCCACCACTCTTCTATTCGTACTATACATCAGTTTGTATCACTTCCTCCATTCCTACTTCGTATCTTATATCCACATCTTCCTTGGATATAAGGACCAAACCAAACCATCTTATATTTTTTCCGCCCATTCTTTCAAACATCATCAACTAGTCCTTCTCTTATTTCTGTATTCCTCACTCGATCACGTTTTATTAGTCTTGTCATTGCTCTAAAAAAAATCTTATTTCTCCTGCTTGGATCTTGCTGAAATCTCTCTGTGTTTTTTGACTTTCCTTACCATTTTACAACTTGTATGACATACAATTCATAGGTTATAATTTTTTTTATTCATTCCTGTATCCCAAACTAAATGTTTGACTTCTTGAATAAAATTGTCTGTCACCTTGACAATTTGGTTTTAAAAATATAACCATTATAATTCTAATGGTCTAGGAATATGAGAGATCTGGTGAAATGTTTGTTTTTGTGATTCTTGCCAAACATTTGTTTTTGTGATTTTCCGTCAGCATTTTGGGAAAGTTACATAAGCATAACTCTCGGTACCGGTTCTTCAAAGGTTCTGTCACAATTTCATAAATCACACTTCTTAACACTTGAAGAGATACTACATAACATTGCAGTTGTAAAGTGTCTATTTTCTCTGCCTTTTTTCATCACGATTTTGCACCAAGTCATTAGTAATAAATGAAGGTTTCCCACTTCGTTCTTCATCATGCAAATTCATATGGCCACCTTAAAAGCTCACCCATTTCCATACAATCCCATCTCTCATTCTGTTTTCTCAAAAACTTCACATATCTCTCGATGAATTTCGCCTATACGTAATGCCTTTAGCATTACGGAAACTTATCACAACATGTACTTTACAATTGGTGGCATTTTTTTTTCGGAGGATGAATTTTAAACAGTCATAAGCGACCTTAAATACAGTCAAATGGATCTGTAACGGCGGCTTTGCCTTGCTAACAGATAGTAGTACCCAGTGTGCATGCGCTGAAAGCCAACCACAGCACTGCAGTGGTGGTATTCAAAAACGGTACTTACTTTAAAAACACGCCTCGTATATCTGGTATTGTGCAATAAATCACTCAGAAGCAATATCTACTATTCATTGACCTATGTGTTTGAAATGTTGTAAGAATAATTAATTCTTCTTAAGATATACTTATAAAGAAAAGTGAAAAATAGTAGCAACACAAACCATTCCAATAAATCTGAGTTTTTATGTATTACATGTTGATTTAAAATTATTAAAGTATTTAAAAAATTACACTTATTTGTTATTGTTTTAACAGGATATACAGACCTTATAAAGAAATAGTTATAAACTTGTTTTCCAAATTGTTTCATTACCTGTTTCTATCTAGATTATTTGGATCATATGAAGCTCTTAAAGGTGGAAGCACATGTGAAGCAATGGAGGACTTCACCGGTGGAGTGACGGAGTTGTATGAACTTAATAAAGCGCCTCCTAACTTGTTCCATATCTTACTGAAAGCCTTTGAACGGAATTCACTAATGGGATGCTCCATTGAGGTAATTTGAATACTGAAACTCTAAACTGAAAGGTTGTTTTTATTTACTTTTGTATGAATTTTATCTAAAAATGATAAATTGGGGAGATTATGTTTTGAGGCCTTTCGATAGCAAGGCTATCATCGTCAGACACATCACAAATAAATATACAAAAAGTAAATAAAAGTAATATAAGCTTATATAAATCTGCAATTGCCAATCACTGCATTAACACTGGCCATAGTATTACAAAAAAGAATTTAAAATTATTAAAACATATAACAACATCAAACTATTTAAATGCATGGGAATCATGGTACATTAACAAAGCAAATTCTGAAAATTTATTAAACCAAGAAGATGGACCGATTCAAAATTCTATTTTACTTTCAAAACTATAAACAATTAATTTATATTCAATTTATAATACTTTCAAATTCATAATAAAACTACCATTTAGAATAATAATAATATATTTAGCCACAAAAGTTAAAAATTTTAAAACATATGTTTATATAAGCTTATATTACTTTTATTTACTTTTTGTATATTTATTTGTGATGTGTCTGACGATGATAGCCTTGCTATCGAAAGGCCTCACTATTAAAGTTTCATATTGGTTTAAATTGTTTTATTTAAAAAAATTATATGTTCCTGCTGTTTATCATTAATCAGCTTTTCATATTGGAACAGCCAATATCATTATGTTTGGGTGAGTGGGAGGGGAGCAATATCATTGTGTTTGGGTGAGTGGGAAAGCCAGTAACATAGTTCATCTTTGGGTGGGCAGGAGGGCAACATGACAGAGATTATTACATTCTATATAGTTTTCCAAATGCTATGAATTGTAATAATGTAAGATAAATATTCTTAGTTTTATTTATTTGCCATTTTTAATTGTTGATTTACACAACAATTCTATTCACATGCTATTTTGACATAACATTAATATGCTATGTAAACCAATTGATACCGACAGTTTAAAACTACTTCAAATTTAACTATATCATTTAACAAAACTGAAAATCAATGTGCCTGATTCACAATGTTGAAAATCTGCCCACCAACCAACAAGAATAATCTGGTCATCTTCAACATAGTCTAATTCATGCCTCCAGAAAATGTAAAAGGTATCTCTATGTATTAAATATTTAGGTTTAATACAAGCTTATTGAAAGAAATTCCTGATTTTTGTTACTTTATTTTGTTTTCTTCACTAATACATCTTTCCTTGGGTAGTGCTATTTATAAGTATTTACACTTCTTTCTGTCTATGTAACAGTTCTCTAATTGAGCTATGTTCACCTCGCATCTGTCTACTAATCTCCCTGAGTTATATGTTTCTAAAACTGAGCATTTAATTATAGGCCAATCCAGATGTGTTAGAAATGCAGACTGCTGAAGGTCTGGTGAAAGGTCATGCGTACAGTATAACTAGAGTCCAGTTTGTGGACATCAACACTCCCAGGATGTCAGGGAAGATTCCACTGCTAAGGATTCGCAACCCATGGGGAAACGAGGCTGAGTGGAATGGAGCTTGGAGTGACAAGTAAGTACTTACAAATTTTGAATTGGTAACTGTTAATGTTAATAATAAATTATTAAAGTTGTTTTCAAGATTTATTAACAACTGACAAAAGTAATCAAAATTGGTGCAGATTGACAACCACGCCACACTCACTGCTAGTATTTCAAATTCTCACCAGAAATTTTATTTTTGGTGATAATATTGTGGTAGCTTATAAACATACAATTCCATACTAATTCCAAAACCTTAAAAAAATGTGGTAGCATATTTTCACCTAAACTACAGACCAACTATTAAGTATAAATCTAATAATATTTTCATTATATTGAACCTTAACATATCACAACCTCATTACCTGGGTGTTACTTTAGATTAGTTTCAAATAATAACCTTATAAAGTACTGTCCAATTTGTAGGGAAAAAATTATAAACCAGCAACCAAGGCTGTCCTAGCTGAAAATATTGTGTTTGTTAAGCTGTTTTTATTGAATCAATGCATCGTAGTGTTAACCACTAATCCTACTCACCTTATTCAACATCCTGTAGTTTTCCTGTAGTCGATTATCTTTCAGAATAAAATTACAATTGTTAAAACCAGTAAATGTGACACAATTTCCAAAAATCATTTGAAGGTTCTAGCACATTAAGTGATATGAGAAGAGTGTGTATTTGACCAGTCTCGGATCTATCATTATTACCGCTCTCACCTGTAATGTCTAGCAGTACAAATTAGGCAGTACTTTTAATCCTCATCTCCTATTAAGATTTTTACATTTTAAAAAAAACATTTTAGCTTTAAACTAAGGAAGTTAAACTCTAAAAATTCATATGGTTTTAAGGCATGATTTGAAATTTGTAAATCATACATGTGATATTGAGCGGGGAATTACGTGAAAAGGAACTATTAAATAAAAACTTTCTTTATTTTTAGAATAAAATGTTTATTTATTCTTTAAAATACATATGTCCTCACAGTTTGGTTTACAAGTGCATTTTTAAATTGATTATAGGTCACCAGAGTGGAGGTTTATACCTGAGTCCCAGAAGGAGAAGCTAGGTCTCGTCTTTGAATATGATGGAGAGTTTTGGATGTCTTTTAAGGACTTTACTACATACTTTGAGAGAATGGAGATCTGTAACTTGAGTCCCGATTCACTAACTGAAGAAGAGCTCTCAGAAAATGACAAGAAGCGGTGGGAGATGAGTGTATTTGAGGGTGAGTGGGTGCGAGGTGTCACGGCTGGTGGCTGCAGGAATAATCTTGGTAAGCTTATGTTCGTATCCTTCATGATAATTTAATAGTCATAAACTAATAGATAATCATAAGAAAATTAATTGATATCTTTAGCTTAAGCATTATGTAACGTTAAAATGTTATTCATTTATCAACTATATAAAATTTGTTACTAGATTATCTTTACACTGAAGTATATCTTTAGAGAAAATAATTATAATACTAAATTTCATATAACTAATTACTCCATAACTAACAACTATTAGGTGAACATTATAGACTGTATACCTTTATTATACTGGGTGGAAAAAAAAATAAAACGCTTTCACAACTTTTGTATACTTCACTTGTAAAAGTAAAATCTTGTACATGGTCATGGTTACAAGGAACACATTTTTTATGCTATTAGCGATACTTTCAGGGGGACGGCCCACGAGGACTTGAACGAAAATCTTCAACGTAAGCCTAGGTTGAGTTTGGTATCAAATGAAAGGTCTATTGAAGAGAAATTAATTGCCGCAAGCCGGACTTTGGAAGGTTAATCCTTTCGAGAGTAGTGGTCATTTGAATTTCAAAGTAACTAATTTGAACAATATTATTTCTCCACTTTTCAACGATTTTAAGTAAATTATTCAGATCAAAAATTATACTTTATAGACCACAATTACTAAAAAAAATAAATTATCAAATTATCTATGGGAAAAAATAGCGTTGTGAAAGCATTTCCATATTTTTCCACCCTGTATTTTTATAAAAATAAATAATAAAAGCTATATTTATGGCTTACATAAATCTGTAAATAATGAATATAAAATACTGAATTCAAATTAATTTATTAACTAATAAAAAGCTTTATCTTATGAAATGAAAGTAAATTTATTCCCCAAACATTCAAATGTATACATCAGTAAGTTAAATGATATTGTTCAACATAATAATACAAAATAGTACAAAAATACATTGAAAAAAAAAATATAAAGTAATGTTAAACAAACTGTCTAAAATGAAAACAAAAATAATAGAAAACCCTACAGTAATTCCTTTTCATGGGAAAAGCCTACATGGGCATACTGCCTGTGCGTAGGCTGAGTTGCATGTATTTTATTCAAAAAGGACTAAAATGTAATTGTTCTATCACAGATTATTATATAAGGGGAAAATATTGTAAATGTACTCCTATACTAACTAAAATATACATAAATAAGAATAGAAAGTAAACAATATTTTATAAGAAGGAAAAATATGTAATATTTATAAATAATAATAATATGAACTTTGAAATATGGAAAAAGTGGTAGCACAAATTAATTTAATAATTAACACTTCAATTACATTGCAACTCGGAGGTGAGGCAATCATATCCAAAAAGTAATCACTGACTGTATGCCAATTTAGGAAGGGCCAGAGAAACAAGTGCATGCAGGATGTGAATACTTCTTGCAATGCCTACAGAACTGCAGTCATTGCTTCTCATAATCCAGTCTCAACACAAGACCCTCCATACAAAGGCCCACTCATATAGCACCGGCCTCGGCCACAGTTCACCCAGGGGGGGCTAATAAGTTGATTGAATAGTAATTACTACCTTAGCATTCATTTACTTATTCTTATGACGCTGATAGTCAAAATATGGATTTTAAATTAGCGTGTTATGTTTATAATCTTTGTCACAAACTAAGGCCGAATATACCTTATAACGTTTAATTAATTAACAGCTTATCAGCAGGCTATAACAAGGTTTTCTATTCAACTGTACAGTTCATGTTTATTATTATAGTGAGTTATAATACATCCATTCTAGTGGATCGCAAGTTGATATTATGAGATATTTAATGTAATATCATCAAGAATTAAATTTAAAAATGCCTGTCTTTAGCTGTAAAAAATTATAAAAATAATCAATTTGATACAAAAACCAGCTTATGTTTCACTAGGAAAGTCTTCACGTATCAAATGAATCTTCACGTGTTACAATAGGATTAACGCTTGTGTTTCTCAGCGATTGGACTGAATCGTTGAAATAGAATCCTATGTTTTTTGTGCTTTTCACGGAGCATTGTTACCATAAACACAGGAAAGTGGACAGTGAGAAACTTTAGAAAACAGTGTGAATGTTTTAATTATGGAGCTGACTGTATAAAGTTAGTTTATATGTATATTGTAATAATAGGAGAGGTGTATTGTTAAAGATTTATTTGAAATCGTTTAACTGTAGGATTTTCACAATTTTCTAATAATATATGTTATCAATTTTTGAGAAACTGGAATATAAAATGATCTTATAACTTAAAGTGGTTTCTTATTGTAATTGTATTGTATTCAAAGTTTATATAACTGTTTAAAGGCCAAATTACACTTTCAAACTTGCTTTCAATTCAGCCTCGTATGGTAAGTCTGACAGATAGGATTGAATATGTGGACGGCAAGTTTGACTTTTTCATAAAGAAGAAGTTTAAAAACCTTGAAAAAGACTCATAACATGCACATATAACATCAGTCTTATGTTTGCAGTCCAAGGCAAGAGTCTGGTTTCGGCATTATGAAAATTCATGTAATGGAATGTTCAATTACATTAATGTACAGACATAAAAATCGGGCATAAGTCTCAAGCACATAAGTCTAGGGTTAACAACTTTACATGCAAATGACTTGTATAGCATTGATTTTATAAGCACACATAGATTTCTCTAAGTTAAATGTTGTGTCTCAAAATATCAGCTGTTCATTGTGAAGTGCTAGTGTAGTCCCATGTAAATGTAATGCAGTTTAAACCAGCTGTGGTTGGGGGCCTCACTAACTAACCAAATTACTGGCACAACTATTCCTATTACATGAGATATATATTTATGAGTAATAATATAATCAAGGGCTGTTCTTTATTCTCATCACCTAATAGCAACATGAAACATGGCTTACAACATTATCAAGTAAAATAAGGTCATATACTATGAAATTGTTTTGTTCATAAATATATTTACTAATAAATATGTTTATTTATAACTCTTTTTTTTTAATAAGTTGATATTTTCATGTTGAAGAATTGTTTTTTATACATTTTCGCAGATACATTCTCTCGCAATCCTCAATACAGAATAACATTGACAGATGTAGATGACGAAGATGATGAAAATAAATGTACCCTCATCGTAGGATTGATGCAGAAGAACAGGAGAGCAAACAGAAAAAACAGGGAATGCCTAACTATTGGCTTTGCAATATACAGAGTTAGTAATTTTGATACTCATTGCTGTAAAGTTAAAAATATTATATCCGTTGGGATGATTCCTTTTACATAATGTGTATACTTATGAATACGATAATATTATATTATTATGTTTATACGATAGAGTCAAATTGATATTATTTTCTGTATTGTACATATTAAGTTTAATTGTAAATAATACATAAAATTAAAACATAATCATAATAACCTATTTAATTAATTGCAAACAAAGAGGGAAAATGCCTAAAATTTTGAGAGATTTGCATGACACACATAGTAAATAATCATATGATAGTACACTCAGTGGATATTCCCTCGCCTTTTGCCTTTAGAGTGCTATTTTACTCAAGTACACAATATTGCATAATAAAAATTGTTTTCTGTTGTATTAAACTAAGTATAAATATTTAGGTTAATTCTAATTAACCTTTTCTTAGTCCATTTCTCAACGTAATTGAGATAGTATAATTAAATATATTCTATAAAATTCTATAAAAAGTATTATGATTTCAAAAAGCGTTTTTCATAAGAAACTCCCTTTATAAATTAAAAAAACTTTTTTAACCCTTTTTTTAATTAAAGTGAAATAAGTTTAATTCCTAGTAAAAATGTAATTAATTTATCTTGAGATCTAAGATTTTTGTTTGAAACTCCTCAATATATTCTGAAAATTATTACCATTCTGGTAAAACTAAAACTACACTATTACTGATACTTTATACTTAGTATACATTAGACATTTTAAAACTGTTTCTTATGTAATATGTTTTTAGTTTTCTTTGATCTAATCCTCTTTCTTATCTGTTTGGTTATTTTCATGGCATTTATTGAAGACATCTTTTGTATGCTCAAGGCAGACTTGTAGCAAGTAGTATATTTTGTTTTTTTTCTGTGTTTTTTAGAGGGCAGTAGTTGCACTTCACCTCAATTACAGGTTCTTCAACATCATCCGTTTAACTCTTTATTGGTAATGGAAATATGCAACAAATTCTCATCTTCAAACTAGTTTGCAAAGATTCTCATCTTCAAACTAGTTTGCAGATTCTCATCTTCAAACTAGGTTGCAAAGATCTTGAGAGTTGAGAGAGTGCTTTGCACAGTAAGAAGAGGTTGTTCTTCCCTTTTATATTTTCTATTCAATTGTGCCAATAAATGAATGTATGATATTCACATTTAGCATGAAATAAAATAGTATTTATTTTTTTTTTTATTCATAAGACGCCGATTGTCAAGATATGGGCGAATATGGATTTCGAATGAGTGTGATGAGTGTAGATGAGCGAATGTAGTCATTGTTCCAAACTAAGGCCGACTATTCCTTAGAAAGTGTCATTAATTAATAGCCCAATGACAAATGAACAGCCGGTGGTTATCAGCTGATCCTTATTGTCCATCGTCTTGCAATCTTGAAAACAGATTTTCTTTTAAAGTTTGTCTGATGTTTCCACTCCAACCTTGGTGTGATTGTAAAATGTTACTAGCTTTGGTTTCTGTCTCTCACCACTGTTTTCATCAATTTTGAGTGGCGTCAATCAATCATCAAGTGTCGATGGTGCTGATCTTTGTTTATCCCTTTTTAGAAGCAAAGGAGGGATTTCTTCTTTGTTTTCAGACATTGTCTCTACCACAGTGAGCTTCTTTTGCAACAGAGAATGTGCTTTTGGCACAGAAGCAAACGGGTTTTCACAAGACATATTTCTGTAACTGTATTCAATGTGCTGCTGTTAGGAATGCCTTCCTTGTGAGAACCACAAAAAAAGCTTTATAACGTTTTTTATAAGTAAATGTTGTAGACATATGAGGCTGTTTCAGTGTTTGATCACTTTGTTTTATTCACAGTGTTTTTTTCTTGCCAAACTGTTCATGTTATTTTGTATCCAAGTTTATATATTAATAAATGCCTAATAAACATTTATGATAGTTTGTTAAATTATTAAAATCTATCAATGATTAATTTATTACATTATTTTTTAAATTTTACCCAAACTGAATAGTTTTACTTTTATTTTCACCGAATCATTTATCTCCTATTGTAAAATGAGTTTAGTAAATAAGAAAATATTGACAGTGATAGAAGAATTCCAATTAATAATTTTTATTCCAGCTAGATGATCCAGATAATCTACCTGTGCCTCTGGACACTAACTTCTTCAAGTACAATGCATCGGTAGCTCGGTCGAATACGTTCATCAACATGCGAGAAGTCTCCACCCGTGTCGAACTCCCTCCTGGCGTTTACTGCATTGTGCCATCTACATTTGATCCAAATGAAGAAGGCGAGTTCCTTGTCAGAGTCTTCTCAGAAAAGAAAAACAATATGGAGTATGTATTTTTTATTATTATGTGGGTTATATCGGGTAAATTTTGAAACGGAAGTTCTACAAATTCCAGTTGCTTGTCCTGACATGTATAATTGACTCTATTACAGCTTGTTAGATTCACTAGGGTTTCAGCTAGCCGTTTAATTATTGCAACTTGTCTGCTGCATTTTGGATGTTTTGAACAAACTAATACGTAGTCATACACAGTAAAACCAGAACAATCAAGTATAGTAGACACAAATAAAACTTATCCCCTCTGAAGCACATGAAACGAATTCAGCAGATAAAAATCTACGTCTGACAACTTGTTCACTGATTGGGATTGTAATTAAACAATTTCATTAGTTCTTTAGTCTTTTCCTTCGACGTTGGTAGCAAATATTAATAGGCACTTACGTTGATGTGTGTGTGTCCAGACTATATGGACCGGTCTACAGAACGTCACTGTATTTTTGCTAAGTGAAAAAAAACTTTAAATTTCCCCCTAAGTTATGAATTTAGCATTTGAATATGAATACATTGTATTTATACTGTATATTAGAGAAATTTATTAGTTTTATAACAACTTATGAATTATAGCAGTATTAAATTAGTAACATTTTAAATGCCTGTTGAAAAAAATTAATAATGTAATAATTACGATTGTCCCATATGTTTTATTTTACCTTTCATTTAAAATAGATTCCTAATTTGGATGTAATCATTTCCTAGTTCAAAAATTATCATCTAAATATTAAGTTTATTATTTTTAATACAGTAAACTGATACCAGAATCAGTAAGAAAAAAAAACATACAATTCTCATGAAAACCACATGGTCTTATAAATTTTGGCAAATCAGAGATAAATGATTATTCATACAACTATTATCAAATTTTCATGTTACATAAATAGATGATGTGAACCTAATATTAATCTGGAGTGACATAACTTAACCCTTACCACGTGGCAAACGAATATATACTCAGCATCTACTTTGCCTGAAACATGGTAAACGAAGATATCCAAAATGAAATATTTCTGTCGATAGTATAAATAATAGTTCCTAGAACTTCCGCTAGAGTGCTGCATTAACTTACACATGTTAATCTCCCTCAGCCTATCAAAAAAGTAAGTCGTCTATGAATGAAAAGGGGTGGAGCAGCCAAGACCAGCGGCTCCGTCTCCTGCCTTTGCACACATGTAAAACAAAAATATCCTCCTTCTGTCGCTCCACCCAAGAAAATTGTTTTCAACACTTATCGTTCTTTTTCTCTGTTTTCTAGTTTTCAATTATTTTGTTGTAGTTATTATTGTATCATAAATGAAATATACTGTTAAAAGTTTCAAACAAAATGTTGACAATTTTTTATATATGTACTTTCTATTATAATAGTACATCTACAATAAAATAGCGTTAAAAGTTGTAATTATTATATTAAATATAATTTTATTTATATTTTATGTACCTTTATGTTCATAAAACTTAAAAAAAATTAACTTCACATTTCATTAAAATTATTTTTTTACATATTACTTTAAAATTGGGTAAAATAATTTCTGTGTGCGAAGGGTTGAATGGTTCTGTGTTGGTTTATTATAATAGTTTGAAAAAAGAAGGGATAAAACTGACTTCCACCTCTTCTTCTTTACAGTAATAATTTACATTAAATTATAAACCAATAGATGATTCTTAGTGCATTGTTAAATTCAATTAACAATTTTCTAAAAGATTTTGAAGTGCCTGTAACGATTTTTGGGGTAGGTGATTGGTTACTGCAACATAATCTCTTTGAAATAAATATATCTTAATACAAATCATAATCAAAATTGTTTGAGTTTACTGCTTTTGTTACTACCTCTTCCAAATATTTATTGCCTTATCATAAGTCAGTTATCCAATAAAACCAGTTTTAAAGTAGGTTTTAAATTAGGTATTTCTTAAATTCAGTAATAAAATAATCATTCAGCAAAGAAAAAGTTTGTTTTTATTTTTAAACCGTTTATAGAAGAGAGTCGATTATCAGAAAGTCAGTCATCTGAAACGTCGGTTTGCTAAAAGATGAAATTTTACGACTGGTCAAACAGAAAATAATAACGAAACCAGCCGGCCAGAGCGTGCATGGCGCAGCACTGTTTGGTTTGTTGATTCCACCGTACTGTTAGGTACTGTTCCACGTCCACCTAACCTCACTTTGTGTCACTAAAATCAGTGTTGTTTTAACTGCATGCTTTGTTCGTTGTACATTGTAACTTTTACCAATGTCAGCAACACATAAACAGTGTTGTTCTCAGTCTATTTGATAAACTTAAAATTGTAGATTGATTAAAAAGAGTCGCAAATGAATCAAGCTTAGCTCGGGAGTTTGGCGTCGGGGATTGGACAATATCTGATATTAAAAAAAAAACAGTGAATTCATAAAAAAGTTTGCTTATGTTCTAGACAGTAAAGATGGTAGCTTTCATAGAAAAATTTTGAAAATGGCAGAAAATCAGGTCTTGGACACTGCAGTTTATACATGGTTAGTGCAGGGTCGATCCGAAAAATTGATTATCCGAACAGCCCTCTGCACTAAATGTTTTGGATAATCGACTCTCTTCTGTATTCTATTTAAGTTCAAATCATATCCAGAATTTTTTTAACTTTGATGACTCACTATATTTGTTGTACTAATTCATACTAATATTTGATTTATTTTATATGAAAATTTGTCCATCTATTGTCGTTAAAATTTGATATGAAAATATAGCCTACTTACAAATTTCACTTTGGTTGTCATTGTTAAAGCATGCTTTATTTGTAAATTGGGTCCTTTAATCACCATTTATGGTATGTTCTACAGTTGTTATATGTTTGTTTCAGGGAGAACGATACAGAAGTTGGCATTACAGATATTGATGACAGGGTAAGATTTGTTTTAATACTTGTCTAATCCTAGTCTTAGTACATACTCTAAACTCCAGTATTTAGAAGTTTGTAGATTATGAAACTTCACCGATATTATGTAAAATAGTGAGATTAGATATTTGTGGTCTGTAATGTGATTTCTCTAAGTTTCAGAATGACAAATTTATTAATAGAAAATTATTTAAGAACTGGTTAGTTTTGTTAAAAAAATATTGGATTTTTCACCTTTTATGCACTCATTAAAAGTAGAAATCAATACCTGGGTATTGGTTGACACTAATCCAAATTTTCTGAGCACAAGAGTAGTGTACAATCGTCTTTATGAAAAAATTTACATTAAATTGATGCTTATATCATGTCAAACAAAGCAAATTATGCATTTACATTAGCCACAAGTGCCAAAATAACTAAAAAGGTTCTGTACGTATTGATAAATGATTACCTGTTGGTTACAGTAAAAATATTCATTAATATTGTTATAGCTCAGTGCATTAGAACTTCTCAATGCCCAACAGTTATTGCCTCTCTAATGTGATTGACAGTAATTGCTAAAACACTTTGTCTTGTATTATTTTAACCATGTCCAGCCTTCTTAGAAAAAGATTCAACCATGTTATGAACTTTGAGGTGTAAATGAGGGATGATAAAAATCATTGTTTGAATATACTTTATATTCTGAAAGGTTTTTCAAACAATTACTATTCAAACAAATATTTTCAAAGTTCTATAACTTTTTTTTAAAGGAGACTTATCATTTATAAAAAGTTAAAACCCTGGATAATTGCCACATTAAGTTTAGAAATTATCAGTTTAGTGGCTCCAGCACCAAATTTTCAACATACAAATCTTAGTTCAACATTCAAAATCTTAGAAACACAATCAACCAAGGGCCATCTTAAGGTTTGAATCACTATATGAAACTTCTTGATTCATTCAGACTACAAAAATATTTTGTTATAATCAACCAAAGTTTTCTTTAAAATTCAGTCTACATGTTTACTAATGTAGACGAGAGTGAGCAGGTAAGTAATATCACTATAGTAAAGTAATCAACAGGGACTTTAAACCACCCTTCCAGTTGAAAAATCTCTTTCGTGGTGAAAATAGACATTGTATAAGTTTATTTTTATTTGTTATGCAATAACAGTAAAGGTTGTACTATGTTTACTTGTGTTTGTTTAACCTACGTTTTATCATACAGGATTTCAACCGTTTTGGGGGTGGTGGCAGTCATAAGGAAGATAGGGTAATAATATATGTGAATTGTGACAAGAATGCTTTCCTCATCAGATTGTGAAGCTTACCATGTTTGCAGCCCCTATTAAAGATGGGGAACTTGCAAAATATTTGTTGCATTTGAAAACTGTAAACCTACTGCTGTGTCTGTAATTTAGAAGTAAACTTTTGAAATTATTCTGAAGGAGTGATTAACATGCACTGGCCCTTGTGGGGCTAATAGTTTTAGTATTATAATTCTCTCTGTGCATTTTTATTTGCAACATGTCTTGTGATCAAATTATGAGTCATGTTTACTAAACAAAATAATATACTGTTAATATAGTAAATTTACTAACTCAAGTAATAATTTGACACAACACAGTCAAAAAACAACTTCAAGGCTAATAAATGAAGCCCAATTAATAGATTGATACAAAAAGTTATAAGATGATGCAACAAATGTTGATGAGGCATGACAATGCTTCGACCGAATCTATTTTGTAGGTAAAATTCTTGCTGCCTTTGAATATTATTGCTGTGAACTTTGTTGGCTGTATTCATTGCCTTTTCTGTCCTCTATTGCTATAGTTTAATTTGTTTGAATAAATCATTTATTAATTTTCAAAACATATTTTAGTATTTCATTTTATTGTTCTTTAATGCTTTCAAACCTAAAGCATTTGAAACTTAGTTCATACATTAAATTATGTTTTTGATCGCGTAGTATAATTTTAGTGTCATTCATCAAAATTTATGATTTAAATTTGTCAATCACTTGGCTTTATCTCTAGTTATATCCTTTTGTATTTAGGCTATTTAAAACTTTCTGATTTTAAGTATATTTTGTTCAGTGTTATCTTTTCTGTAAGGGAATCACAATTTAATTTTTAATTACACTTTTGGAAGATACTTATTTTTTTCTAATTAATGCCTATTTTTCAATTTAGCTTAGTTGAAAAGAGTGGTTTCTACAAGTATGATTGTTTTAAAAGTGATATTTGTTTCCCACCAAAGTTGTATGAACAGCTGTTAATTTTGGTACAAAAATAGAGGTTACAGAAAAATAACCTTAAAGTGGTAATTGCATCAGTTATTTACGGAATAGTCAAATCAATGGTCAAGAAGTAGTATTTTATAAAATTTTAAAATGAGTGATTTGTTGATTGCTCTTGGATATTAATTGTAATATTTAGAATGAACAATTGTCTCGCTGTTCTATGAGCCGTTAAAATATTGCTAGATTCCATCTCTTGAAGATATCTAGGAGATCGGACGTAAAAATCAAAAAACCTAAACCAAAACTCATGCAACTTCTACTTAACCAAATTATATTAGGCCATATTAACAATTTTCATAGTAAAAAGCCCCTTATTTGTTTGCATGTTTTTTCTTTCAAAATGTCAAGTGTTATTAACCGTTTCTTTTTCTCTCTGTTTTTTAACCCTTCTACGTGTGATATTTTGTATGTCCTAATTTTTTTTTTTTTTTACTAAATATCAATTTGAATGTTCATTTTATGAATTTCTCTCTGTCCAGTTATTTTACTCTCAATTTTTTATGTTCTGATATTTATATGGTTTTTAATGTAATCTACACCTATGTAAAGTCAAAATAAATAAAAACAATACAGTAAATTAAAAAAGAAGAAAAATGTGCCCTCCTCTTCTAACTGTTAGTACAAATTTGCAAAACAAGTGTTGTTCCGTGCAACTATATTAGAGACACTAATCCCGTCAACTTCCACCCCCAAGCCAGACACTGTTTACTGAGGTTGGCTCTACAACCCTATGGCACAGATCAGTGTCTATTACAGTTGCGTAGAAAAGTACCAGCCACAGCTGGATTCTAACTAACGATCCTTGGTGTCGAACCAAACCACAGTACACAAGTTAAACTTATCATTCGTTTAAACACCTACAGTTACTCAGTATTTTTATGTTAATAGGCCATGATGTGCTTTGTAAGTAATTACGCGTAGAAGGGTTAATTTTTCATACCATTTCCACCTTATTTCTTACTGTCTGTTTATGTTTTAACAAACATGTTTATTTACTTTTGTTTGATCATTATGTGCAACTAACAACTTTCGCTTATTATTTCATATTTTTTGTTATTTTATCCTCTTTCCATGTAAATTATCTCATTATAATTCATTCATATCATGTTTATCTTAATTTCATTAAAAGTATTGCATAACAAATTTTGTAGTTTACAATACAAACTATTGAAAATTTACCGTTAAAGTTTTAACATGATTAATACACGTACTACCCACCCATACTTGTGTAGTGTTAATGACACACCTATACATGTATAGCGATACTGACCCACCCGCTCGTCCTTACATGTACAGTACTATTCTAGAGTGTAAAATAATATTAATGTAAGAATATATATAAATATTAGTTTCAATTGTTTAGTTTTCATACATGTGGTTGACAAATCTGATTTGATAACAATGGATTATACAATAATATTTTGACTATTTAAAAGTAAAACTAAAAACACTTATTTTGATGTTAATTAATGCCACCATGCATTTTAGACGAGAGGGGTCTGGGCAAGTGGGTGGGTCAATACCGCACTACGATTCTGAGCAAGTCGGTTGGTAGGTGGGTCAATACCGCTCTACGGTTCTCAGGAAGTGGGTGGGTAGGTGGGTCTGAGGAAGTAGGTGGGTCAATACCACTCTACATGTCCTAGTTTTGATAATCTATTGATAAATTTTGACTACTTTAATGTATTTTGTTAAAAAAAATAAATTATTGCATGTATAGAAATTTCCATTTAACAGGCATTTTACAGAAAAACGAAATTTATACATAATGAACGCTTCTGTAATGACATCTTTGAATATGCTTGTGCATATCAAGCAATTGCTGACCACAGTGCTGCAGGTGTCTTATATGAAAATAGATGCTACTTAATTACTACTCTTTTTAAAAGAAGAAAAAGTTTGAAGTGTTAGGAGCATGTGTAATGTAAAAATCAGCATGTGCATTGGTTTTATTAGAGGGCTGATGGAACATGCCATGTTGAATCTCTTAGATTGACTGTATACTTCATTGAAGGGACATATTCTGAATTTACTAGTTCTACTATTATAATATTTTATTTAAATAACTGTTTTTATTTCAACTAAGAACTGCTTCTAATACTGACTCTTTATACAGGTGATTGAGCCTCCTCAACCACCGCCAGAAGTAAAGAAGGCTGATGACAAAGTAAGAGAATTCTTCCTCAAGTTAGCTGGAGAAGACATGGAAGTGGACTGGAACGAACTCAAAGAGATCCTTGACTATGCAATGCGCAATGGTATGATAGAAGGAGGTTGTTTTTTATTAGTTTATGAAATATTATACAGTATAATTGAAAAGCAACGGAACAGTTCAATAAGTTTTTAATTGTCATTAATAAAGCAATGATACTTGGTTTATCAATATTACCCATAAAGATCTTTTTTAAGCAATTATCAGGTTTCTATCTCATCAGTGAACAGCCCACTAGGAGTCAGAAAAAAGGAAGCATAGGTTAAGATGTACATAAAATTAAAGTAATTTATTAAAAAATTACAATGTCATAAAGCTGACTCCAAAAGGTCAATAGGATAGGTTCTCAGTATTTTGCAATTGTAACCCTTAGCAAAAAGGAATCTTAAAGCAATCTTCAATTAAACTTAATTATGTACAACTATTGCCATTTTATGTTGGATGGACCTTTTCTAGTAAGATTTGTAGCATTGTGCTCTCTTTGTAAAAATTTTATTTTAATATACAACTTGACCTATTCTCTCTTAAAGATATTTGTCTGTCTCCTTGTGGGCCTGATGTAATAACTTAATGAGATTTTCTTTAAAAAAATACATTAGCATGTAAGAGGTTGAAGTAATCACCCAGTCACAATTAAAACCTTATATTTATAGTTTTTTTTTTTTTAAAGGAGAGGCCGATCTCTTTCTTAACCTTACTCTGTCCATTCCTCATAGACTATTGATCTGTGCAAGGAGCTTATTCAGACAGAGTAAGGGGGCGAGCCAGTACAGTAAACGGTGAATATTACTAATAAAACTTCCAGTCCAGGCCGGATTCGAACCAGCGCTATCTCTAACCCAAGCTCAAAGACCTGACGCCTTAGACCACTAGGCCACTGGCTCGCCATAAAATGAGTTAT
Organism: Stictocephala bisonia; assembly: GCA_035578905.1. Lineage (NCBI taxonomy): Eukaryota > Metazoa > Arthropoda > Insecta > Hemiptera > Membracidae > Stictocephala > Stictocephala bisonia. The sequence goes on from JAQJVL010000838.1 coordinate 281,112, forward strand.
TCTAGCATGGTATAACTCACACTACTAAACATGGTCAAACAACATAAGACAATAATAAATGTTATATACATAAAAAATTTAAAAAATACACTCAGGACGATTGTAACATTATGATGTTTGAAGTTCAATATGAATTTTTTAACAATAAAAATACAAGACTAATTAAATTGGAAGCATGAAATATGCATAGAAAAAAATATATTCAGGACGATTATAAGATTATTAAGTTCAATATGAATTTTTTTAATAATAAAAATACAAGACTATGTATATCGGATTTTTGACAAGCATCATTCTTATTTAGACAAGCAATATCAAAATAAGAATAAAATGCCCAATAACTCTGAATATAATTTAAATCCTGTAATTGACTATTAGCACAGTATCAGATTTAATAAGAACTTTTTGTTAAGAATACAGAAAATAAGATGCAATACCTTTTTTTACAAATCTTAAAGAAATCTATTAAATACAAAATGTATCCAACAATTTTACTAACTTGGATGAATGAAATAAAATCTTTTACTCGTAAACCCCATGATTGAATGTAACAGAAATATTTATTCCGGAATAATTTAATTTAGTTAAATATTTAAACCTTTAAATTTTTAAAATAAAATATTTAAGTTTAATCTTAAACAAAAACTTTAAATAATTTACTTCAACAAAATATTTAACTCTCAACCAAGATATGAACAGTCACTAATCTTTTTAAAGTAAAACTGCCTTACCTTATAAGAAGAACTATCGCAGGTAGGGCTGCTAGGAGCAGACTGAAATGTCTTCCCCAAAAACCAGCCCAGAGGAGGCCTAGATAAATGGTATTTGGGGACAAGTGTTGCTACATCTGTGCAATCCATGCATTCTGCTGACTGTCAGCTCAAGTCATGTACTAATATCCCAACTAGTATGAAGCATCATTTGAAGAAGTTTCAAAGTATTGGGCATTTACAATCTTGTAAATAAAATAGTATAAACATTTATAAATTACTAAAAAATGTATATGACATAATTTTTAAAATAGAAGAAACATATACAAGTTACTAAATGTTACAATTTAATTTAATTATGTTAACTGCATGTTTCTAATACAAATGTTTGTAACAGTATCCATGATTTAAACATTATTGCTTTAATCTAAAATAATTGATAAATTGTTTATCAATTTATCAAGCTCAAGGTTGTCAAGTTTGAAAGGAAGCATTTTGTTTGGTTCCTGCAGTAACACCTACAGTAAATGTTATAATGGGTCCAAAATCTTCTGAAGTCTGTTTTGCGGTATTGTATTTTCTTAATAAAGATCTTTAATTTTATGCACAATTCAACCCATGGGCTCATTTAAGATTTTCTTCTGACTCCTTGTGGGCCATTCGATAAAAGATTTGTGAGACGGAGACGATACCACCGCGGCACAGTGACACTTACCAGATAAAAACCTGATAGTCGTTTACAAAATTATATCTTTATGGGTAGTAATGATAACCAACTTTCATTGCTTTATCATTAATAGTTAAACACTTTTCAAACCCTTCTGAGACTTCAATCATACTGTATAGCCAAATTTGTTGGAAAAATATAATTTTGTCTCATATTTAATGAAGTCAAAATAAATACAGAAATCTGTACAGGTACATAACCAACCAATTTGCGTACTTATATTTGGAATGTATGACGATTTTGCTAGAGAATCCTTAAGTAACTTTGCAATTGTATAAGATGGTATTATATAATTTTCTTTTTTTAACTAAAAAAGACGTTAAAATAGTATCATAAAAAATAGTGGATTTACCATCTCTGTGTATTCTGAAATTTTAATTATATAGAAAGAAGTAACAAGTTATTTGACAGTTTTGATCAGCTTAAAATGGTGAATGAAAAAGCAAAGTAGGAATTAATTATGTTTGAACCCTAGTTCTATAAAAAGGGCACGTGCTCAATTTAAAATTAACATGAATGATTTAATGAAACATTATTATATTTATCCAATGCACTTAGTCCAAACCAGGATTAAGTTAAAGAAAAATATACCATTTTCAAATTTTCTCTTTTATACCTATAGTTTATAAAGTTTTATTAGCTAAATTTATTTCTCAACAGGAATTTGCATGATTGTTCCTGGATTTAATGTAAAACATACATTAAATGTACGGTTTGTCAAATATTGCACATTTATGTTTCACAATCAAGTAATTATTTGACATTCACATTTCAACTGCTAAACATATTCAGCGGAACAATAACCATAATATACTCCAATAACACAGCTCATTTTTGATCATACTATAAATTTTCAAAGAAATTAAATAGTCTTTGTTTAATAATATTCACAGGTGATGAAATAGGAGAAAAGAGTAAAACACAAAATAAATTAATAAGGCATAAACATTAAAATTGATTGCTGTGTATATAAAACATTAATATTTTAAATAATATCGCTAGGAGAGGCTGATCAGAATTTTTGTGAAAACATGAATAATATTTATAGATCAAAACAGTGAATCCGATAATTATTTTTAGTGAAATAATTTCATAGGAACTGTCACAAAGGAAGGATTGGAGCTTTTGTTTAATGAACAATTTTATTCAGTATCTCAAAACCAGCTTATAAAGTAAATGATTTGAAGTGTTTACTTTTCATTATGATTTTTGTAGTCATTGGAATGTGTTATGTATATTCATATATCATAAATATGTTTTTTTTTTTAATTTTTGGATCTCACTAATTTTCACTGTAATAAAACAATGTCCGTTTGTTCTAATCAGTGGAGGTGCAATCAGGGGTGTAGTGGAGATGAAACAATTTTGAGTAAAAATGTGGATGATTTTAAGATATCACCTTGCTACTATATGAGTATTAAATACTAAAGTTTACTGTGATCTGGGGCTGTTTATCTATTTGATGATCAGATAATTGACTAATAAACTAGTCCTTATAATTTTGAAAAACTACTATTTAAGTAATTTTCAATTCAGAAATATATTGGAACAGCAGAACAAATTTTATAATAATGATTATTTAAAGACATTTATAAAAAAAAAAAAAAACTATGTGAAACATTTACACTAATATTTAACCCTTTGAGGAGTAATCACGTCATATGACGTGACACTTACAATGTCCATAAGGAGTAGTGTAAATTTTACTAAAAATGCGTTTGGGAGTAAAAAAATGAAATTGCACAATCTAAACAAAATTGTTATTATTTATTCATATAAATGCATATGAGAATATTTACATAGAATGATTTTTTTATGTTTAGTACTTTTTTGTTTAGTATTTTTTATAGTATGAAGAAGTTCAAAACAAGGCTCAATGCATAAGGCGACTCGGCAGTCTGGACATTCGTAAGAAGTGTCTTTTCGTTTTTTTAGGATTTCGTGATGAGTTTGCACAAACATAACACTGCCTTTGTATTTTCCTTTTACGTTCTTGATTACCAGGTAGAGATTTTATGAAGTGCCGTTCAGTCAATCGGAGCGGGTGCTTTCAAGGACTTTCATTTTTTCAGCAATATTCATTTACTGCCTGCCTAATTTCCTCACTTCGTAGTAATCTATCTCGATCTAAGTCCATTTTGATAATAAACTGTACACTATTTTATCTACACTTATACAATATTGTATGAATAAAACACTATACACTACTAAAACATATATACACTATATACAATAAAGCCTTGTGAAAATATAAATAATACTTGATAACCACACCGTAACAATCACAAAACATGTCCAAGAAATAGGAGTGAGTAGTAAGTGACAGTGACTATTATTAGATGAGTGACAGTAGTAGGGGGAAAAGCGCGCGAATAATCACTATAGGTGAAATAAAAGCGGCAGTATGACATCACTTATCGACCTAGCAGGGGCCGGTAGATGCAAACACATGAGTAATAACAGCTGCGATGCGTCTTCATATTCCTGGAAACATTATTTGTACGAACTCCATAACGTAGCAGCACAAACGTGGCCATATGGTCTGTCACGTCATATGACGTGATGACTTCTTTGGGCCATTATCGTCGACCACGTCATTTGACGTGGTTACTCAAAACTGCACATAGTGCGCACTCTTCAAAGGGTTAAGAGTTATTTTGGAATGCAGTGCAACAATTTAGTTCATTTCCACTAATCATGTACATTGCACCCCTGTACATTAAAATTCACAATTAATAAAATGTATTAAGTGTGGGATTCACTAACAGTTCAATCACAGCTTATAACTAAAATATCAGACTAAACTAATTACTAATTTATGGTGTTGGCTAAAAAAAAAGAATAATATAATTAAATATTGTCAATCCTTATCATACTGACCAAGTAAGGCAAGGTCACTAGAAATTAAAGGGAAACTGAGCGCAAATCAATTATGTTTATAACGTTTCCTTACTACATTAAAGTGAGCCTTTTTTTCTTTTCATTATGTTCCTACTTAGTTTTATCTAATTTCTGTTGACTTCGTCAATGCATTGATGCAGTAAAAGATTATTGTTACTTAAATTGGGAATAGTTTTTTAATTAGCATAATACGTGTTGGTACATATACAGTGCAAGTAAACGTCACATAACACAAATATATTACAATATAAGCACAAAATGCACAAATATATTATAAGCACAAAATGCACAAATATTATGGTGATCGATTTCGGTGAACCTCGCTCAACTTCCTCAGACCAGAGGGATTCCCAAAAGAAATCGATCACCATAATATTTGTGCATTTTTTACTTGTAATATATTTGTGCATTTTGTGCTTATATTGTGATATATTTTTGCTGTGTGACATTTCCTTGTACTGTTAAATTGGGATTCAATTAGCACAATTGATTCACAGTGTTTGATTTGTTATCTTATAGGTATTCATCTTATCAGTAAATTTGCTGTTTTTACCCGTTTTTCCTAGTAGAGTATTAAAGATATAGTCATAATTAAGAACAGTACTGCAACCTTATTTTAAAGAAATGGGTATTTAATATTTGCTTAATTTAATGTTTTAAAACTTAGGTTAAAACATTAAATTTTATTCAGTATCTCATAATTCATCTATAACAAGATTATAGCACAAGCTATGAAGATTTTGTTTTGGTTTTAAAACATTTAACCTCTTAAGAGTATGCAGAGGCTGTCGGCCATGTTGGTTTAATCCCATAAGAACAATGTTATTTGGGAATCCATTATTTATTGACCAAAAGTTGTGTATGAGGTGTCATTGTAAACGTTGTCACATTGTGTATTGGATTTGCTTTTGATATTTTGAATACATACACCTAGTTTTGAAAAATAGGTGAAAATAAAAACTTCATACTAAATATTTTTTATATTTTTGTCTATAAAAATAATTAGAATTGGCAAAACAATTCCAACACAAACTTTAATTCTTGATCGAATGCTATTTGTTTGTAAAAATCTGTTTTAAAATAAATTTTTAGTTTGGATATGCACGATCGTATGTCAGGTTCATAAATGGGATTAAAACCAACATCCTCGACAACCTCTGCAGACTTTTAACTCTTGGTGATGTGTAACACATTGTCAGCCAAAGTGCCATCACCTCTATAAGCGTGTTGACTTATTTTCTAAGCTGTTCTTTTTTTATATATCAAGCATTCCAGAGAACGCTATAAGTAAATTAATACCAATTGGAGAAGGAGATGGAAAATTTGTGCTAATATTTATCACGGGACTATTATTTGAGGCAAATATGACAACAGCAAATATACAATTTGTTATTGTATCGTTTTATGAGCAGTACCAACATATCACTTATTACGATCATAATATTTGTTTTATAATGTCTTATGTGACTATTTATTATTGTGGGTATTACTTGTTTGAAAGTTATATAAGATAATTTAGAAATGCCTTGTTTGGAATTAAATAGCAAATAATGATAAGTCTTGGAAATTGGCCGCCTTGATGACTTTGATGCGGGCCTTTGCTTTCAAATTGTTAATAAAAATCGTAACTATCATATAGAAGCAGAACAATTTTTGCCATTGATTGTTCTATAAAAGTACATATTTCTATCAAGTTCAACCTAATAATATATAAATAAAGAGAAAAATGTCAAATTTTGTATTTCTAGATTTTTCACATTCATAATTAAGCACATGAAGCAGGTAATAGCTTAATAGTTATTAGCTTTAGTTTATAAAAGAACAGAGAACTAAATAAGAAAGTAATTTAAAACAATAAACAATACAATTACAAGAAACAAAACAAAAAACATAAATAAATCTAATATTATTGTCTAGACTGTGGTTCTGTGCTGAGTCATATGTCATGGTAACAGCTGGTGATAAGACAATGCTGCCAACTGATGATAAAAAGGTTTAAATTATGTTTTGTGTAAAGATAACTTCATTTTATTAGTTATAGAATCAATTATGCACATAAAATTAACACAATTACTAGTGGGCGATTGATTATCTCCTATGTCTTTCTCCATCCTCAAAGGGATAACATACCTTCAACAAATAAAAACAATTTTCAACACAATATTTAGTTTTGCATTGCTCTGTTTGAAAAATTGTAAATAACCTTTTCATTTCCATTATCATAATCTATTACCATTTAGATGGTTCCATATTACATATCATTTCATGTGCTTTATTAGAGTTTGTGTTCATATTATGCTTGTTTTGAGCTTTGTGTTTTATTTGCTTCCACATTATGTTGGGAATGTTGTTACAAGCTTCAGTTTATATGTTTTAATTAATTGTATAGCTTTAAGTTTTGTAAATGTTCTATTCTATTTCATTCTAAAATGCTAAATTCATTTTAAAAGCGTATTGAATAAATTTGTATAGAAGGCTTTAACATTACAAGGCAGTAATGTCTAAATCAGCAGTAAATTTAATGGGATAAGTTTTATAAAACTGATGAAAATTTTTCAGATCATTTGAAGAAAAATGTATGTTCTTGATCAAATTATAAAATATTCTATATCCTTTAAACAGACTTTTTTTATTTATACTGGAGAATGGCAAAATATCTATTAAGAAGTGAAAAATATTTTTAAAACTTTCTGTATCTCTTTATTGTTAAAATATATCAGAAAAATGCTTTTAAAAAAACGAATTTTTAAACTTATATTGCACTAAATTATCTTAAGCATTAAAAGGATGAGGGTTGTCCATAAATTAAGGGCTCCAATGTTTTTTTTCACATAGTAAACGTCATTAATTGTAAAACCTATGACAGGTTCTGAAATCTTAGACATTTAACTATTTTTTAACGTAGTCCCTATCTTGATCGATTCACTTTTGGAGTCAATCCGGGTGCTTTGGCATACTAGCATTGTACCAATCTCCTGCAACTCCCTCAGGAAGGAATATTATTCCCTCAAGTGTTGTTTCAAGTTGAGGAACAAAAATATGAGTCACTGTGATTCAAATTAGGGCTGTATGGAGGATGGTCAATCATTTACCACCCAACTGTGGCGATGAGATACATCATGGTTTGAGTGACATTGGTGCGAGTGTTATCATGGTACAAACAAATGCCATTTGTCAGTCCACATCTCCTTATGTATGGCTCAAAAAAATTTTGTTTGCAGTGATCCTAGAGATGTCATTATCTGCTCGCCAATCTCTCACACAGTCATAGGCCAATACGCAAGCAAAAGCTCCTCAACTTTTTGTTACTGTTTTGTCTGCATTATGGATGGTCGAAGCCGGCCTCATTGAGCACGTTTGTTCAACCTTTTGCAAATTTCATACACCATTTACTCATATTTGTTATGTCTTTACACTTTCCTTCATACGTATTGCTCAACTCTTTATGGGTCCAAAAGTGGTTGACCCCTTAAACCACTGAAATATACACAGGCTGCAACTTACACTTGGCGGGAACGTACACATTTTCCTTTCTATATTAATGGCTACTAAGCCAAGACTGAGCATCGCAGAGGGAGGGAACTGGTCAAAGCAGTGGCGGGGGAAGTGAGAAACATGTTACTGTTGTCAGATTTATGCCAGCTTGGTCTGTCGCAATGGTAGGTTTTGGAGACCTTAAGTTATGGACAACCCTCGTTATCATGCAAGATAGTATATATGTTATTTCTTTGTCTCATGCAACTGTTTTTGTCTGATAGTGACATTTGTAAATGTAAAAAAGACTATTCCTATGACATTTGTCCTGCTTTGTGTATGTGTTGTGTTGCTACGTAACATGTTGTTGTATTCTAGAGATGTCTGGTTCCTCAGCAGTCGCCGGTGGTGACAATATCATCGCTAATCTCCTCTCATTGGTCTGTGGAGCTTTCTTTCAGGATTCACCCTTGGCTTCTGTTTTTGGTAAGAGTTTGTCCATCCCTGACTCACTGGTTGGTTTTATTTTGGTGGAGGTCACATGATTTGTTATGTGGTATTTCTGCACATGAACCTTAAAGTTCTGTGTTCACTCGTTATATTTACATTTTATGATATGTAATAATTATATTTTTCTTCTTACATACAGTTGAATTTGGAGCACAGGGGAGTTCAGTAAAAAGGTTATCCTGAAAATTCTAGTAGAGAGTGAAAGAGGTTTAGGAAGACAAAAGAAAATATTTACTGCACTAAACATTTTGTAAAAAAGATCATTTAAGAGCATTTCATATAAAAGCAAAAATTCAGACAATTTAAATTACAATATTTCTACGTAACGAATGAACAGTTGTATATACTGGACAGAGTACAAGTCGCCAATGTGCTGTCACAGAGAGCTGTCATGACCCAAGGAGTCCTCAAGGATCTGTTCTTGATTCTGTTTAATTTATGTCTATAACTGTGAAACATCGATTCAGAATATAAAGATTGTTCAAAATGCGGATGACCTGACTGTCTGCATAAGAATATCATCAAAAGATAAATTAGAAACCAAATACAAACGTTTAATAGGTTAACACTTGTATTCAGCGCTTTGCTGAAATTAACTAAAAGACTGTGAAAAATGAGTTCCTGCCATCTGTCATGGGTAATATACACCTTTAGAAGAAGTTGATTCCACTCGGTGTCTGGATGTGTATCTTGACAGAGATTTGACTTGAAACGATCATGTTCATTATGTCTGTTCAAAGGTTACTTCAGGTATTTTTGCCTTATGTAACCTAGTACAATTATGCTCTCTTGAGGTTTAAAGACAGCCTATTTTGGTCTTATTCATCTACGTTTGGCATATGGATGAAGCCTATGGGGAGGCTGTACCAAATATTAATTTGTAAAAGTTTTCAGGTTACAGAAACATTTTCAGAATTTTGTTAAAATTGGGCTATAGACTTTTGTCACAAAGCTTTCATTACCCAGTCTCTATTTCCTTGAGGTATTCTATACTGTCAATTCAAGTGTGAAATGAGTCACATACAAATATATAACACTTGAGGTAGGAAAACTATCAGACACAATTTCACAAAACTAATGTGTTTGATAAACTTCTGTCCAAGCTGGAATCAGATTAATCAACCAGCTTCCCAGGAGAATCAAAGAGTCTGTCATTCCAACACAATTTAAATCTCGACTAAAACACCTTTTGGTATCAACATCATTTTACTCTGTTGATGAGTTCTTATCTCTGTATTTCACAAATAGAACTGACACTGATTCCACTATAGCAAAGTTTTAATTGATTGAATGAATATTTATAAAGTTATAAAATGGAGTATTGAATATCCAGATATACTTTGAAGAATTTAATAAACTCGCTCCTTTTCCAATACAATTTGTAAATTGACTTTTCACAAATGTCCAAAGCTTGATTTTGCAAGTGTTTATAAAATTAAATGTAAGCATCAACTAAAATAGATATTGCAGTATTTGCAGAATTAATTTCTTTGTCGGAACTAAAAGAACAGCACAAAAGTATAATTAAAAGAGGAGCCGATAAAATATAAATAATTGCTCTGTATTGGATACATAGAGTCTCAAGATAACAATCTACAAAGCATTATAAATACTGTGTATGACTACTTTATATTACATTAAATAAGAAGTAATGATATTATAATATTTTGTTCTAATTTTAAAATACCTCTTTTTTGCCAGCCTTTGTATAGCATGATTGCTCAGTTGTCTTCTTACAGTTTTGCTGTTTTGTGTGTCTTCATTTACTGGACAGATCGTCACTAAAATGTGTTTTATTTCTCGCAGTTAGTGAAAATCTCTAATTTCATGAGCTTTTCTTCCACTTATCTTTTAAATATATTTTTAATGTAACAATCTATTTTTTCCCTTTAATTTGAATCTCTTACTGCATTTACTCAAAAAATATTATAATCTGAGACAATTAACAAAAAATAGTTTAATGATGACCTGAAAAGTATCAAAGAACATATCATATATTCATAGTCCTTCTTCAATACCATCAGATTTGTGAACACATATTTTGGTGATCATTTTGATACCAGGTGTGATAGGATCTTCATATGGATGCTGGGGAATTGTTTTAAAAATATTTTTTTCTTCTAATCTGCTGACCTTATTGCCTTAATTATCAACTGCTCTCCTCTCTTTCTGCCACTTGATTCACCTTTTCTGATTATAGCCAGATAAATCACTTCTATCCATTACAACATTTTAGTTTTAGATTCTTTCAAGGTCTTTAATGTTTACAATTATTCTTCATAACACATTTAGTTAGTTTCTTATCATTTCTTCTAATCATATGAGGTATTTATCATAGCCCTGTAAATTGTTGCTAAGCTATAGAGAAATGAAAAATTCTCATAATTTATTTTCTCACGTTCCAACTTCCACTTTATTGTATTTAGTCTGTTTTTCTTTCACTTGATATAGTTCGTATTTAGTGCTCTAACTCATTCTTTGGATCCTGAAGTTCCCATAAATATGTGATTTGGAATCTCTTGGGAAGGTGAAACCAACCAATTAAAATCTTTTCAATTTTACTCTTCTACTCTTCTAAAGTGACAAACTGAAGATAAGTTTAGTGGCTTTTAAATATTTCCACTTGTGTTGTTTCATTATTTTAGTCTACTGTACTTAGAAAGGACTTATCAGAATGACCTAATTTAAAAAGGCGAGCTTGTTTTTCTTTACAAAAATGTGAAAAGATTTCATATTTGTGCATCATTAACTCTTAACATAGTAAATCCTTCTCAAATCTTTCCAATGTATTTGTATTAAATATGTATTTTAAAATTCATATTATTTCAAAATAAATTATGACATGTTATTTTTATAACACAAGGCCTAAGGTTTTAGTAAAAGTTAAGTTCTAGCATCCTTGTAACTGGAGAAGGGGCAAATGGCCCAACATATTCAACAATATATCTGTTCTTTGTGTTATGTAAGTGTTTGTCTCCAGTTGGCCTATATTACTAAAATAAATTATTATTTCACTATCCACCATGACTTGCAGAACAAAATATTCCTCAAAAGTAGAGAAAGCATGGAACCATTTATTTTTACATTACACTTGTTATTGATATTGGACAGAGTAAAAATGTTTGTGAAGTTTTAAATAAAAAATTGTCAAATGCTTCAATATTTGAACCAATCTCACTAATATTTTATCAGATTTACTTTTAAATTTACACTAACTTTTAAATAGTGCTGACAACTTTAACAAAGTCTACATTTAAGTTACCATACTGCAAAAACTGTAGTGATGGTTTTAACACGTTGACTGCCATGAGGGCCACCGGTGGCCCACACAACAATTTTAGCTCACGCCTCACTAGATTTCAGCCTGGCGCCACAGCTGTTTCTACGGTAAAGTTCAATATTCATTGTTCCGAGTTCTGTGTTCTATGCAACCGGAAATGACCCCCCCGAGTACAGAAATACCTGACATCCGGTCTTTTGCCGCCATTTTGTGAAGTTATTGATGAGGTACACCGGTGGCCCTCATGGCATGGGGGCAAAAGTTTACATATGCCATATGATATTATGTTTCAGCTGTTTTGTTGTGATGTTTATATTTTCTTCCCACGCACTGATCAGCTTTTGAGGTTAGGTGTTTAGTAAATGACATTGATTCTTTTTGAGACAGAAACTAGTCTGTCTAAATGTCGTAAAAACTAGTTCAAATATATAAAAACCTATTTAGGGTTGCTTTATTTAAAAACCAGAGGACCGTTTTCTATCACATTTTATGAGCTTTCAGAATATATCATTAAAAATTACGTAATACTAAAAATGGCGCTACAATTTGTGTTTGATTTATAAAAGACGCGGGGGCCACCGGTGGCTCACATGGCGCACAGCGACGCGTATGACGTGGGCTACCGGTGGCCCTCATGGCGTCAGGCGGACATACAGATTTACTACGGTGGTCTCAGAGTGACACAATAAATTATCTATGCTGGCAGTCAACGTGTTAAAAGTGGCATTAGACACAGAGAAGAAAGAAACAGAGGTTTTGTATACAATAGCCAATAGTGCTCTAAATGTGTGTCTAGTAGTTTTTTCTCCAGTTTGTCATACAATGCCAGGGCCAGCACTTTTTCAGTCCCCCCACCCACCTAAATCCTCAAGGATAGACGTAGTAATTTTGACTAAAGATGTATAAATATGTACATTGGTTGTAATCTATATATAACTGCCATTGAGACAATCTCTGTGAACATAAGACAGTGATCTCGGTTTCTTTTTCTCTGTGCATTAAATTAATTTTCATTTACTTAAGTCTAAGTCTGTAGATATTAATGATTTAAAATACTCATAGAACTTGATTGGAATGCTTAAATAAAGTATGTTTCAGTTGTTAGTATAGAGATGAGTACTTTATTGCATAATAGTTGCTTGCAGATAGTTGTAATTTTAATCTTTTGTGTATTTAACTATTTTGCTTTTTAGTCATTCTTAGTTATCATAACAACACAATATTCTACATGTAAAACAAAACCATACAATATATTTCATGTTATCTTGAACAAAGATGTGTCAAATTGTGATCTAAAATGTTAATAAGTTACAAAAACCTCTAACTAGGGACTATAACTCAAAATCATGGTTATTGAAGTTTGCCATTTATTTAAACAGTTCCTCAGTATATTTATGGATGAGCTTAGTTTGAAAGATACCTAAAATTGTTATGAATTCCATTTGGTAAATAAAGAGTAAAGTTTCTTTTGAAAAAAAAAAAAAAAATAATAAATAAAATTTAAGAGTCTAATGTACTGTAGTTTTAACCCTAGATCATGAGGAACGACATAATTTATGCTGTTCACAAAACCCCTTCTAAGAGCGAGGAAGGGTACAATTTATGTTGTTGCATTAAAATCAATAAAACATATGTTTATTATCAAGCAATCACTACAAAGTTGGTACCAATCAACGAAGAATATTCTGTTCTATACATATCAGATTTTTAATAATTGTTTTATGCCAGTTTATAAACGTAGGAAATAAAATTAGAACATGCAACTCGAAACTCCTGCTCAATTCCCGCCCGGCAGAGGTCTGGAGGGAGTAAAATTGCGGATGTTTGACATATCACTGAAGAATAACCAGAAGACAGAATAAGGCGTACCAAATGTCAGTCTGTAGAGAATGAAATACTCTATCCAACAAAACAAATTTTATTCTCTTAGCTACATTGGGTATTTTACAAAAAATGTTTTTGTAAACCCTTGTTTACATGATTTCCTAAAAGCGAGGTACGGCATAATTTATGCTGTTGATAAAAGTTTAGCTAATAATTTATTTATTGAGATATAAACTAAAAAAAAAATTATCTAGATAGACAGAGAGTTGCTGAGTTGATCAGTGCCGCTTCGAGCGAATTTCGTGAAGTAGGTTTGCAATGGTCACTTGACAAGTTTTCACTTTACTGGAAGAAGCAGAGCCGCAGAGCCCGTCAACGACACGGCCAGAGTAGACATAGCCATTTTTACTTATTGTGTGTCTGATTTTCTTTGTGAGTGTTTTATTCGCTGTAAGTGTTATAAATTACTATTTGAATTAATAAAATTATATGTTGTGTTTAGTGTAGTCATAGTACAATGTGTTATAGTGGTTTTTAGTATCTAAAATAATCAGAAATTGATACTTATGTAGGTACTAGCTTCCAGCAAACAACGTGTGTATGGATAGGGTATTAGTGTAGCCTACTTATAATAATCTTAGGAAAAAATTTAAAAATAGTATGTATTATTTCCATGCAATCTAAATAGATTGTTTATTTTATTTACGCGAAAACAATATGACGTAGTCTGTTGTTATATAGCCCGAAAACCTTATTTATGGCAATACTGTAATACATTTTTTATATTTCTATTCAGAAATATGTGTTCTATCAAGTGTTACTGTTCTAAAAATTCCAAAAGTTATTTTATATTTTTTATAATGTTTACAATATTTACTATTTTTCTAGGGTCGTTTACACAATTTGCGCACTTACAAATATGGTGTTATAAGTTTTATACTTTTTGGAATATTTTCATATATTTTACATTTTCTTGTAGCTAATAGATTATACTAATAAAGTACATGTAGCAAAAAATTATTAAAAATTACACATACCCCTTATATTTAGATTGTTATAGAAATTTCGCTGAAATGTTTCGTTTCCGTGGTAAAATTTTTATTTTTTATTTTTTTGTAAAATATAACAATTTGTGTATGGGCACAATATGACTATTTTTCCCAAACAACTTTTTCTTGTCTATTCAATGGTGATTTTTTTGAATTTTTACATGTACTATTTGATTACCTCCAGTGATCATACTATATTTTTGCACATTTTTTAATTTTTGCATATTATGTAAATAAACACCTCCAAAAAAAAAAAAAAAAAAACCTACAAGTTTATCTCAAATATAACAAAATATTATTATAGTGCACTAAATAATAAACAATTTGGCTATCTTGGAATTATTTATAAAAATGTTTTAGTGCTCCTAAGGAGTGTTATAAGTAATAATTTACGTACAAAATTTTAAAAGTTTTTTCAATCTTTTCATGACAGTAATTATTTACTAATTCTTTTTGTAAGTTTTGCTGGTAGTATGTGAAAATGCAGTTCTTGAGAAGAAAAATGATATGATAAAATTTACATTTGGAGCATATTTAATATTTTTTATGATTTTTACAAAAAAAACTTGCGCAGCGCCGAAAAAAGGACCTAGCAGTAGGAAGCACACATTGCTTCACCTGATGCTCACGGTCTAGGGTTAAAAAATATAATAATATTTAAAAACTAGTCTGGAGTTCATATGAAGCACGGAATCAGAGGTGAGTGTTAATTTATTAAGACAGACCTTTTATATTATATCTATTTTTTCTTTTAATTTAAAGAGATGACTGTATAGTATAAAACTAGTTTTATTAGTCAGTCTCATAGAGTATATGTTTATGAATTGATTTTGGTAACTTTGAAAATGGTGTTTTCATAAAAAAAGCTGATAATACTTCTATTATTTTTAAAACAGTAATAAGCATGATCGAGAGAGCTGCATTTCTAAAAAGAGGTGTTTAATCTTCTATATTAGTTTTAATAATTTACAAAAATGGGAAGCAATTTAATGAATTTCATTCAAAAATGCTTTTAATTTAAAATGATGAGTTGCTCTCAGATTGTTTGATAATTTCCATAGGTCAGTAAGGCTAGATACTACAAATTTAACTAGTTTAAATGAAATAGATTGGATTAATATTTCAATTTTGTATTTTAAAAATTAATACAGTGGGCAGCTTAGTGACTAAGGATATGGACTGCAGAGTACGCAGTCCATGGTTCTAATCCCCAACTGAGCCAACAATCGGTACCTCACTCATTAAATAAAGTTCCATGTGAGCTGGAGAGGAAAATAAAAAAATAAAACATAACAGATAATGGTTGCTGATTATTTACAGTGATAAACAATAATATTGTAAAGATGAAATTAATCAAATCAAAATTCTTTATTCCTATTTACAATGTGAGTCAGGTTATTTTATTAATTTGATTGTATAGGTGTCTTCAAAAATAAAATCTAAGGTACACAAAACATACTTGACTAAAGGGTGTCTCAACCTAAGTTGAGGTAAGCTACCTGACCGGAGGGGTAGACCAGGATAATGGCCGGCCTGGCCCGGCGAGTAAATCCCATTAGTCACGCGTCGCCGAACGCACCACCTAAACACGGAAATGTAAGGGATAAATTTGAAAATGTAATAAATGTGTTTTCTTATATAAAGCGTTATACTGTATTTTTAGTCATCAAAAAACAAACAATTGTGTGTTCGTCCCATGTTAATCGGCCGACTTTCAGTGTTAAAGCTAATGATATATTTTTTCAATATATCATCGTTAAAAATTACATGTTTTATTTAAAAAATGTATCTATGTGGCTTTATATGATGGTAATAGATAGTGTATTGAATTTGCCATTTAATGTGTGACAAACTTTCTCTCTGCGTTTCGGAACTTAAGTGATTAAGATCGTTTTGCAGGCTTGAGACTGCCAGAGGCCGCATTAAAAGTTTTGGTTAGTAAGAGCTTCGTCACATTTTTTTTTTTATTTAAATTTTATTTTTTTTTTGTATTTTATAGTTTTTGTTTATTTTTATTTATTTTTTATTTTGTTTACTGTACACTGCTGTCTTCATTATGTTACTCTGGAGGAAGACATTTGGCCAGGATTTCCTCTTCTTCCAGTTCGCTGTTGCTCTCTGTTTCGGAATCACTAGAGTTGCCAAGGTTCACAACAATGCGGTTTTCATCTGTAAAACTATCTACAAGGTTGTCCACTTGCCACAGTGCATCTTCCAGTTTCCTCACATGCTCCACAAACTTCTTCCATGTTTCGGGTGACAGGTTTGATATGTTATTGTTCAACATTTCTTCAGCATCATGAATATTATAAGAAACATTATGCAGTGCGACGTTGTTCTTCACTTGTGCCCATGCCAGTTCAATAGGATTCAAATCACAGTGGTAAGGAGGCAACCTTAACACTGTGTGTCCAGCTTCAGCAGCCATCTGGTCAACAACATATCTTTTAGCTGACATTCGAAAAGGTTCCGCCAACTGTAAAAGTTCAGCTTTTACAAGTGTAGTAGACCATTGGACTCCTTTATTTGTCAGATATTTCTGGATATCATCTTTTCTCCAGCTTATGTTTGGAAATTTCTCTTAAAATGGAAGATTCAGACAACTTATGTAGCGTTATAAATATTTAATGCAACTGCATTCATCAATTACATATTAACTGTTATAAATTTAAACATTGTACATGTGTAAAACTATAATGGAAAACTTTAAATATTTGAGAAGAAACAATGGGATTAAAAATAGGTACCGCAACAAAGATATAATAGACCAAAAATTAAAATATAGCCTACAGTTAAATAACATTTTAATTTCTACAGTTTATTTATATACATTATTATACATTTATTATATTATAATATATATTTATTGTATTATTATATTTTATTTATATATAGTACATTTATATACATTTTAAATTAGCCAAATTTAAATTTTAAAAATAAAACATGTAATTTTTAACGATGATATATTGAAAAAAATATATCATTAGCTTTAACACTGAAAGTCGGCCGATTAACATGGGACAAACACACAATTGTTTGTTTTTTGATGACTAAAAATACAGTATAACGTTTTTTATAAGATAACGCATTTATTACATTTTCAAATTTATCTCTTACATTTCCGTGTTTAGGTGGTGCATTCGGCGACGCGTGACTAATGGGATTTACTCGCCGGGCCGGGCCGGCCATTATCCTGGTCTACCCCTCCGGTCAGGTAGCTTGCCCCAACTTAGGTTGAGACACCGTTTAAGACAAATTATAAGACTTAAACAAGCTAAAATACAAACTGTGTAGATAACTGTACAACTTTATAAAGACCTAATTAATATGAATAATAAAGACATGATGACTCTAAGTAATTGTACACTTTTTAACTTCAAATATTGGTAACAATTTTAATCCTACCATTCTTAAATTATTACCTAAAACAACTTGGTAATTACATAACTACTTAATAATAAGCAAGTAACAGTCTACAAATAAATATGAACGATTAGGAAATATATTCTTGGGAAATACCTTTAAATGAAATAGATCAGATTAATAATACAATTGTTTATTTTAATAATTAATACAGCGTGAAGCTTAGTGGCTAAGGCTATGGACTGCAGAATACACAGTCCAAATTATTTTCCTTGAGATATACATTAGTATGTATTAAGATAAATAATTTAAATGTATTAGTTATAATATATAATTAATATATAGTCATAATTTAGATATAAATTAGTTTTAATCAACTTAAAACTACCAGTGAAACGTTTACTGAGGAAATAAGAAAGCATCATCTGTTTGTTTTTTCTCTATGGCCTATTATTACATGTTGGTAGGAAAACAACACAAGTGAGCATGACATAACACAATTAATTATTAGTCATACATTCTTGATAACAATGCTATTAAATCTACTTCATGTTTTCAGTATGATATAACTCTTGTAGAAAATAAGAACAAGTTAATCATCAGTATCTCTATGTACATTTAGACATGCCGGTGTTATTTAACAGATACTGTGGGAAAAGGAGGGTTCTCCAAGGACATCTGTCGCAGCATGATCGCCATGTTGGATGCCGATCACTCAGGGAAACTGGACTTTGAGGAGTTCAAACAACTGTGGGCAGACATTCGCAGGTGGAAAGTAAGTTAACAGCCATTGGAAATTCTCATACCATTTTCACAACATCACCATAGGTAATATATATTGTACCAATTAGCATATACACACAGAAGAAAGAAACAGAAGTTGTACCCAATAGTTTGCTGAATGTGTGTCAAGTAGTTATTTTCCAATTTTCCATGCAGACAGCAGGGACAGCACATTGTCAGTTCCTACTTATTCTCCCCAATTCCTCAAGGATAGAGGTAGTAATTTTCCTTGATATATACATTAGTATGTAATAGGATATATTAGTTATAATATATAGTTATAATTAAGTTGTAAATTAGTTTTAATATACAGTACTTAAAACTACCTCTGAGATGTTTGCTGAGGAAACAAGAAAAGAAAGCAAGCTCTTTTTTTCTGTATGGCCAATTACATGTTGGTAAGAAAACAACACAAGTGAGCTCATGCTAACATAACACAAGTGAGCTCATGCTAACATAACACAAGTGAGCTCATGCTAACATAACACAAGTGAGCTCATGCTAACATAACACAAGTGAGCTCATGCTAACATAACACAAGTGAGCTCATGCTAACATAACACAAGTGAGCTCATGCTAACACAACACAAGTTTATTGTATTATTTTTAGTAAACTACATTTATTTTCCTTACTAAAGAGAGATTCACAAAACATAGTTAAACACCAACTTCATTCCATCTGTGAATATCTCTAGACGTACAGTATGGTATTTACCGCTATGTGTGTTTGGGAAAGTATATGTAGTTTACCGAAATCGATCACCATAATATTTTGTTCATTTTGTGCTTATATTACAATGAATTTGGCTGTGTTATGTTCACTTATTTTGAACTATTATATATTCAAACTCATTTTTTCTCTCTTTATTATAGCCCATTTATATGTACGTCAGAGTGCCTTGTTATTATTCAAAAAGTTCCACAAATTTTAGTTTAATTTACCAATTTCACTTTATCCTAAATAGACTTTTCAACTAAGTTGCACATTTGAACATGTGCAATTTAAATGTGCAAGTCAAGCCAGGGATTTCAAAAACAAAGGGTTAATTTGTATTAATTTTGTACCAATTTTCCCTACAATTTTTACTAATTGTTTGTCGAAAAACAAGTTTGCGTTTTTCTTACCCTGTTATTTACATCTGAAACAAATATTAATTTTTCATCTTAAAGGAACTAACTTTAATATAATTTTTTAAGTCAAGATCAGCATTTCAAGGCGCCGACTTGATCCTAACAAATTAAGTTTAAGCTTTTAAATGTACATTTAGGGCAAAAATAAGGCAAAGTTAATTAATTGTTATACATTTTGAAGACTGAGAGTCAATTAAGTTAATTCATATTTTTTATAAATTTAAGTATCTAAATAGATATTTGTTGATATGTCTCATAATGAAGGAGCCATTCTAATCTATATTATTAACGTGTTTTAGGCTATATACCAGATGTACAGTAAAGAAACTCAAGGTTACCTTACTGCATTTGAGCTAAGGGAAGCTCTTAATTCTGCGGGATACAAACTGAACAACCACATCCTTAACATCTTGGCCCATCGCTACGCCAGCAAGGACAGTCGGATATCCTTTGATGACTTCATCATGTGTGCTGTCAAGCTGAAAACAATGATAGGTAAAGATTTGACTAAATATGTTACCGCCCCAATCAATATAATATGAGCCCAGTTACATTTTCCTAGTATTACATGAATGGGAATTATGAGAATTTTTAGTATTATCAAAACTATATTTTCCCCAACGTTCATGATTCTTAGTTCTGACAAATTGCTCCTTCACTTTATTTATTGCTTGGACAGGGTGAAGTACACAAAGACACAAACATAAATCTGCACCATAGAAAATAATAAACCGTCTTTATTAACATTTGCCAGTAGCCTGGACCGGAAGGTTACGACGTTATCGCAAGCAAATCGAGTCAATCAACATCGAGCGTGGCTGTCCCTTGGATGGGTGACTGTCCGAGCGATCCTTTTGTTGCATGCAGACCGCCTGCCCGGGCACTGGCGGAGGATCGGAAGTCACCCTTAAACTCTTGGTCCCCAAGTTAAGTGTTAGAGAGGGCTTCTTAGCCCTAACTTCGCCTGGTAAAATAAGACGATCTTCAACTTGTTTTTAACATTCTAGTTAACGAATGATCTAGTCAATAGAATAGCTTAAAAAATGGACATTTTAATAAATGTGATGTAGGATTTATTGCCGACTGTCATGCGGAAACAAAAATCATTATGTGAATTGTCAAAAAATGTAGAGTGGAGAATTAATAAATTAAAACATGATAACACTTTTTTTTTTTTTAAATAAGGATGTAATGTAGGTCAGGTACACACTCCATCAGATAGGAAGTGATAGAAATGTTGCGATAAGGACAAGGACTCACTAACAGCAGTATGCATGAACAAAACCTTCGAAGTAGACCATAAATTTATTTAATTAATAAAGACATAATTATTCTTACTATTTTTGAGATAGTACGGATAGAAAACTGAAACTGTTGAAAACTTAAATGCATCCTCTTATTGTTACTAGCATTGAATTACTAGATCCTGTGTTCGTTTTCGTGGCCTAATCATGTTGGAATGACTAAGGGATTAAAAATTTGCCTAATCATCATTTTACCGCTATTGAATTGTAACACTGTAATTGAAACATAGGCGTGCTTTCAAATGTTGCCGAAGCAAATGTAATTGATAACATTTTATTTATTCTTTTTCCTATTAATTCATCATTTTAACCTACAAAACAAAAATGGGCTTGTCTATGTAGGCGAGGAGAACTTTGTCTTAATTGGGCATCTCTCCCCACTAAAAGTCAGTATTTATTTTTTTATTTACCAAATAATCTTTAGATTGGTTAACAACTTGATGTTTTTTCATATTTGAATCTACTGTGTCCAAATGTTCTACAACATATTTGTATATATAGATTTTATCTAAATGCTTATGTCATAATATTTTTCTTCTTCTTTCAATTAAATGATTCTTTATCCTTTTGATTTTAGAATATTTCAAAGACAAAGACCCAACTGACAGTAACAAAGCAATGTTCACGTTAGAAGAGTGGGTGGAGAAAACGCTTTACTCGTGAAGTGAAGAGAAACCATGCTTATTTGCCTTCTGAACACAATTTTAGTGTTAAGTGTCAACTATTTCAGTTACGTTGTGCAAGCTTTGTGAATCTCATATGAAGGGACTTTAGATTCCCACATTTCTCAAGGAAGAATTTATTTTTATAATAAGAACAGTATTATATTTGTTGAAAATTACAAGGAAGTAATCTTAACCTTTTAAAAACAAATTGACTGGTAATTTCAAACCATTAATTAACAATTTTAGCATTTTTAGTCTTAAGAACAGTAATTATTATTATGTATATTCATTTCAAAAATTATCTAGGTTTACTTTCTAGTGATGAAATTTAACTGAATTGAACATTAGTGTAATTTGTTTTTAAAAAACGCGGATGATGATAATAATCTTAAGAAATAAGTAACTTAGTAGAAAAATTATTTTTTTCTAAAAAAAATGAGGTAATCAAATATATAATAAAGAAATGTTATGTATCATTCAATGCACAATTAGTTATAAGTAAACGATTAAATGTGACAAATGTTTTAAATGTTATTTATTTTATTGTAATTTACTTAAAACAGAGCTATATATGTGTTTCCAGTTAGTGCTTCAATTATTTTATGGTAGTGTTAGATTGAAGATATATTATGTACAGTTTTATAAAATCTACAAAACAGCTTTATTTTTATAAATATCTTATCAGCTAGCTGCAAGTTGTTAAACATTTTGTTGTCAAATTTAGTAATGTTTATTAATACTAATTGTATACTATTTACATTTTAAAATATACACATCATTAAACCAAGTTCTAAGCTTTTCATAAATTGAAAAATTATTTAATCCCTCTTCTTGGTAATTAAAAAAAACTTATTTAATCTCTTTACAGAGAGTGATATTTCTCCTGTCTGTCTGTCTGTCCCCATTGTGTGAGTTGAATAATGGAGGCAGTTTACTCTCTCTTTCCCGCTTAGTCACCAGGCAGCTCGTTTATCAGTAGATGAAACCCGTGGTTTGCAGTTGAACATTACATCTACTTGGTTGGTTTGCAGTTACCCAATACCATTGTGCGTGTATGAGTGGGCAGGTTGGCCAATACCACTGTGCGTGTATGAGTGGGCAGGTTGGCCAATACCACTATGTGTGTATGAGTGGGCGGGTTGGCCAATACTACTGTGCGTGTATGAGTGGGCGGGTTGGCCAATACCACTGTACGTGTATGAGTGGGCGGGTGGGCCAATACCACTGTACGTGTATGAGTGGGCGGGTGGGCCAATACCACTGTACGTGTATGGGTGGGCAGGTGGGCCAATACCACTGTGCGTGTATGAGTGGGCGGGTGGGTCACTACCACTGTATGCAAGCCATTGTGGATCATAAAGTTTGGCGTGGTGTATCACAGTGGACTGCTCTAGCTTGGCGTGCAGGACATACTGCGGAGCCAATCGATCACAGGACATACAGACCAATCAGATATTAGGATCCGCTGACCAATCAGATCAAGGCTTTGACTAACCAATCTGCTCTTAGGATATACTGACCAACCAGATCACAGGACTGACAGACCAATTACATTACAGGACTGACTGACTGTTCAGACACGCGACTGACTGACCAATAAGATCACAGTACGAACTGGCCAATCAGATTACGGGACAAACGGACCAATCAATATTAGGATCTGCTGACCGATGATTAGAACAATGCTTTGACATACCAATCTGATCTCAGGATGTACTGACCAACCAGATCACAGGACTGACTAACCAATCAGATTACAGGACTTACTGACCAATCAGAAAACAACATTGACTGACCAATCAGATCTCGGGATTTACTGGCAAACCAGATCACAGAACTGATTAACCTATCAGACCACCGAACAGACTGACCAATCAGATCACAAATATATTTTTTTAATGCAAAATTATTAACGCATTAATATATATTATGTACGTTATTATAAAAAAAAAAAAAACAAAATCAAGGAATCAAGAACAGCACGATAATCCGAGCACTAAACTGAAGAATTGTCAAATAGCTGATGATTATTCTGTCAAAGCACTTTTTCAATTGTTACTATTCCTACTCGACAGAGCGGCCTGCTCCACCTACCAAAGATTTGTTTAGAAACTAGGAAAAAGAGCTTTAAATTCTTTGGACCGCATTGATACAATGCTCTATCCCTGCCTTGGTTACCCATCATTTCAAGAGGTGTGTCAAAGAGAATTTTGTTTAGTTGAGAGCCTTGACTTGTTTATATCCTTTGTTTTATTTTATGAAAATGTTATTATTTGTAAAATAATATAGTTACGTAAGTTAATTTACAAGAGTTGTTTTGTTATTCAGAGCATGTAACTTAGAAGAACACTAGCTAAATAAAGACATTACTATTATTATTAATTATGCAATATACAATTCATGCAATGCTAATGTGTTGTAGTTATGTTTTTGACTGCTTAGGCCGCCAGCTCCACAGTACTGTAATGGAAGTCTCATGACTGTATGTTATTAGTCTGTGGCATTGTCCAAAGTGGAGTCAATGTTTTACAATATTTGTCTTTGTAACCTCTTGGTTTGAGTCGCCATTACTGTCAGGACTATAAATTTGTTTCTTTGTAATACCAATTATTTGGTAAATAAGTTTTTAGTAAATTTTGTTAGTAATGGTTTTAATTCAGATTGTGAAGCAAACTTCATATGTGGTTCTTCTGATAGTTCTTTTTTGTTCAATATTAGTTTTATTCTTATTGCATTGAATTAAGATAATTTTGATATGTACAATCTTACAAATTTATTTGTCAATTAATTGATGATAACTATACTAATGAAGTAAAAACCAAAATTTACATCTCCTCTTTTAGAGTCTTAGTAATTTATCGATCAAATTTCATAATAACAGACATAAATGAGGAGTTTCTAACTTCAGGATATTGCAAATATTTGATAAATATCTCTTGAATAAGATTTTACACTTAAGTATTTGGCGTCATGTGAGTCACTTTTAAAAAACAGATCACATGTTTTTATGAAATATCATAGTTTTGGAGATTTAACAATGAACTATTGATAATAAGATGTTAACTAGTGCCTCCTGAATATCGTAAAGGTATGCAGATGATTTTGTGGAGTGAACAGTTTTCTCCTTTTCAATATAAATTAGTTATTAGATCACATATAACTGAGTTTTACACTTTCAACCCCAAGCCAAATGAACCTAACTTCAACTCCGACACAAAAAAGTTGAACTATCTAGATAGCTTTTAAATAGCTCACAGGTAATTTAATGATAATAATAAAAAAACTTTCACTATACAGCTGTTTTTGTAAGCTGTAATATCTGTGATACATATGGTTATAACACTCAATTTATATAACACTCAATTTATCTTTTATTAGTGGACAGCAATTGATGTCCAACTTAATAGAGTTATGAGAGCTATTAGTGGAACTCTCATGGCAACTTCACTTCCTTGCTGTGCATCCAGAGATAAGACGTCAGGAGGTACATTTTAAGAATTTAATTAATTACCTCCTCATTACACAGGATCTTCCACGTCAGAACGGGCGCTTAAAATCTTGAAACCGTTCACCTCTAAATACTAATTTACAGTTGAGTAGATCAAATTTCTCACCCAATACTAGCTGGGCCCTAGCCTGGAACAGTTTAATGGATGAAATAATTTCCTTATTATTAATCTATCAATATCGTAGGTGGGATGAACCGCCTTCACTGTGAATGAACAATGATGAATGAATTTCGAACTGGCGTGGGCTTTTGGGGGAACTACTAGAAAATATAAATGGGAATTGACACTAGATAAGTTATTTTATTGAAGGGAGTCTATCCAAGCAATGGATACCATAGTTACAGAGTGTCCCCTTGCTCTTTTACTGAGGGATTAGCTAACATAAATAAAATTAGTGCAGATGCTTCCTTAAGTTTCTTGAAGGTTTAGATTTAACTTTGTGACTGGAAATCACTTTAGATTTTTTGTATTAATAAATAGATAACATGACTTTTGGATCGTTTCAAATATATATTACAGCTTTCTTATTTTTTAAAGCTATTGAATGGTAGCTGACAACAAACCATACCCTATATGTTTCACTCTACCTCTGAAGACCTTGCCTATCACCTCACTCCTTATTGCAAATCCTTATAAGCTTGTCATTTCAATGTACAATCTTTGCTCTGTAATATTGACGAGGTCAGAGCTGTTTTTGACTGTCAAAATCATGATTTAATTATTGTCTCAGAAACATTGCTTAAGCAAAGTGTACAATCACATGAAGTTGCAATCGTGAGGTATTTTCTAATTGACAGTGATAGACTAAACAAAAACAGTTCGGAGTATTGTGTTTTTGTTACAGATGGCTTGAAACATAAATCATTCCTTATTTCACAACCAGAATGTTCGACTAAATCTGAATTTCTCTTTGTGGAAATAATTTTTAATGGCACTGAGAAGCTCCTCTTGGAAAATTATTTTAGGCCACCCAATATGGAACTTTGAATATTAAAATGACTAAAAATGTCCCAGTGTCAAGACTTTGAATGAACTCGAAAAAGTTCTCCTTCACTTTATGCCAGGCTACTCTTATGTTATGATTATGGGCAATTTTAAAGTTGACATTATTATGGCTAATCCTAATTATGAATATAGATATCTAACTGTGATATTTGAGTCCTGAAATATGGCTTTATTCCTTCTGGACACCATGTGTCACACACTCTTTTATACCTTCTTGTCATCAGCAATTCCTCTAAAGTCTTTCAATATGGGCAATTTCAATTCCTGGCATTTTACGCTTTGACCTAGTCTTTTGTCCAGACCAAAGATAACCTTTATTACAGAAGTTTAAAAAACATTGACAATAACCAAATTTCCCAACTTGACTATGGGGTTTTCGATCTTTACAACAGACATGCCCCAATAACTTATGAAAGATTACCTAAAAACACTATCTGATGGCTCAACGGTATATTATATACCGTAAAGCAAAAATTCAAGAGTTAGAAAACTTATGGTGCAATATTGATAACTATATAATAGAGTTAAGCAACAACTTCGTATCTCTAGGCTGCAATAAATTTATAATTTTTATCCTAATCAAATTAACTTATCAACCACTATGTGGAGAATAAAAGACTAGTTGTAAGAAATAAATAACCTCTTTAGAAATTGATATTCCTTTAGTTGATTTAAATCAATTTTCAAAATAATTCCACTACACCAAACGATCAAAACATTATTAACATCGTATGTTGGCCCCACTCCCTGTTAGTGTTAGCTACTGTCGGATCTAAAAGTATAGATACTCGAGTTTGAACATCAAATGTGTGAAAAGAATAAGGCGGAGGAAAACTAAATTACCATCAACATTTTTCTCATCTATTTAAGCAATTATGAATGGTAGTTTTATATTTGCACCTTTTCAAGATTTAAAAAAAATCTTAGTTAGAGTGGGAAAATACACCTCCCTCTATATAATGGGGAACAAATACATTTTTACAGTTTCAAACGATTAGTGATGTTTGAAAATTCACTATGATAGAAATAATGATCAGATCATTTTGAAACAGCGTGTAGGTGCTTTAACTGAGACTACACATACGAAGTTTCAAAAATTTTCAGTAGCATGAAAAAATGTGTTATGAATTTTCTAAAGTAACTTTTCCTTGTAATCGAAATTATGATTACGGATACTAATTGAGACAAACGGTGGTTTCAGGTGTCTGATGTCAGTAAGACGAATTTATCTTTATTTTTGTTTTATGAATACAGATTTATTTTATATAGCTTTATTAATCTTTAAGATGTCATGTGCACCGGACTGTGTATAAATATCACCAATGACTACAGATAGAATAAGACGAAAAGTTCATATGAGCAAAAGTCAGGCCAAGAACTTGGAAACAAAAAAGAGTTTCAGCAACTGGCCGCTACGATCGCTCGGAGTTCGTTTGCCAGGCGAAAGCTGGGGGAGAGAGGGTGAAGGGTGAATGAGAATTTGTAGATAGTAAACAACGCCGATGGGAAGAGAGGGAAAAGTCCTTTACAAAAGTCCAGTCCCTTGACCTTGAAAAGGACACCCCTTGTTTTGACATCTGTTGACAGACAACTGACTGACCTTAATTGTGAGTGGAATATAGTCAAGTCTCTTAGCAGCAAGCTCAGAATAAAAATAGAGGGGCTACGTCTATCTACCTAGCGTTACCGGCAGTGAAGCCAAATCCATCATCGAAAGGTGGTCCAGACGCGAAATCTGCCACTAAAAACGACAAAACATTTTAATGCGCGATTTTCAAACAAACTGTGATTAGACTCATTCTATCTGTAGTCATTGGTTTAGGTTAGTTCTATTTCTGAGATTGTATTTGTGGCAGTATGACCTTTTTTTATATATGGATTTTTTTATTAATGAGGTTAATTCCAGAATAAAAATACAGGTAAGGGTTGGGATGCTTGGGCTAAGAAAGTAAAAGACGTTTGGTCATCTCAACACTTTATACTCATAAACATTTAGTGTATGACAGTTTGGCTCTCGAAGTTCTTCACCCGAGGTGACCTTTCTTCTCTGAATCTGAAAAAAAAAACATCTTTGTTAGTAATCTTAGAACCAAAATAGGAGTCATGGCGTCTTCAGCAAAACGAAAAAGGAGGGGTTCTAGGAAAATTGATAAAATAAAATTACTTAGCCTTTAATGCAACAGTTAAAAATTATGTTTTTTATCTATTAAATTCATCAGGCAACATTTTTTTCAATAATTATTTAATTTTTGATTAAGGCATTTTTGGTTTAAAAATGAAATAAATAATAAAGGGGTTTCTAAAATAAATATATTTTCTTTAATAATATTTCATAAAAATCGAAATGTTTGCCATACAGCTTTTTATCAACATATTTCAAGATCACTTTAAAAATAAATTATTGTAAAGTTGTTTGTAACAATTAATCTTTATTCATAGTTGACATGGAATAATTAGGCTGTTAGAGGCTAGTTCTATTTGTGTGTTTTTGTTTTTTTTTATATCATTGATATAAAAAGCTTCTAAATAAAGATGGTTAGCTATCTGTAATACTAAGGTGGTATGTCAATACCCAGACATTGTTGAGGGTATTACTGTGGACAGGCCCTACAGGTAAGATGGGTAACATATTAGTTGAAAACCCGCAAGAAATGTTTTAATCTGTAATTTAGAAAAACAAACTTAAATCAATACATACCAATCAATGAAAATATGAAAACTTATTTATTTGTATAGCAATACACAATTTTACATGCCATACATTTCATTAAAATATTTTTTCAATAGCTGGCAGCTATTAAGTAACAAAAAATTAGAATAGTATAATAAAAGTAAGAACAGATAAAATAATAAATATACTAAAAACAGGTCGCAATTATATATAATATTAATTTTATTCCCTTACAGAGCAATAATATCACGTAACCAATGGAATAGTTAACTGCAAAATGTCACATTTGGAGCATTCAGTCAAGTTTTTAATTTTCTTTCAGCCTAATTACTTCTTAATCAGTTCTAAAACTAACCAACAAATAAATTGTTTGATTGTTCGTGAATTATCTGCACAATCATTATTATATAATTATTGTGAATATTTTTAATTGTATTCACATTATTCAGCCTTACGAATATGAAATAAAATTAATGACACAATTCAGGATGTCTAAAAAATATATAGGATCTACACACTTTGATCGGATGTATCTCATTCAGTACAAAACGTAGAGTTTTGACGCTAATATCGGCTTATATATTAAAACATCTGTTTCCAACAATAAGTGGTTTGTTATTGTTTTTGTACATTTAGTCTGAGATAAATTATTGGAAGACCAAAAATCGTTTAAAGGAAATGTTAAATGGAGTTTGGAACACAAACACTGACAAGATTTTAACGATTTCAAGAAACCGAGACAAGAGCAAGAAATAGTCTAGTTTGGTCGTAAGAAAACCTCTTCAAGCAAGACGTAAGAGAATGCTTTGAAAAACCCTTTGCCGTAGCGATGGATAGGGCGAAGAGGAAATGCTGCAGAGTACCCAGCACGATCTCTAGACTTAACACCCGTGGCAATGAAAGGCATGGTGTTACAGAAAAAAGCCAAGGACTTTAGTTCGATTGAAACAGGACAACACAAACAGTCTCAATGGTATCCCTTTAGCTACAGTTTAGTTAGTTCGCCAGTCAGTACTAACTCTATGTGGTAGATTTATTGTTGTTAACGGTAATAATTATTCACATTTATAAGTATCTTTCCCAAAATACATAGTTTGTATGTATATAATAGCTTTATTTAATAAAATGTATCTGTTCTAAATGTGTGTACATTATTTTAGACATCCTGTAGTGTAGTAATCCTTCGTGAAAAATGTCAAAAACGTGCGTTTCTATTTGAACGATTCTATTTAGGTTCGTAATATTGATTGTAAACAGCACTTAAAGTGCAATTTTATAGGCGAAAACTACTATAGTGAATCACAAGTTGCTTTTTATAAAAGCCTTGGTATTTTTTTTAATTTTTGTTAAAGTTAATATGCAAAACTTGGTAAAGAGTACTTAGATAACAATGCTTTCAGTCACAAAAAATAAGTTTTCTCTCTTATTTATCACCTGAGGTTTTAAATTGGCATACCATTAAATTTGGCGTAATGTAGTCTATTGATGTTGTGTCATAATATTTTTGGGTAAAATGTGTATTTTTTTCATATTTAAATTTGACACTTTTAGACAGTCGCCATTAAAAAAAATAATAATATTAGAAATTCAGTCTTTTTATAAAATAAGTATTTTTAAGGTCCACTTCTATACCAAAATTCAGAATAAGTGTGACTAAAGAAAATATGATTTACGGCGGATATAAAACGTACTAAAAGAACTTTCCATTGAACATAAATAACTTAAATATAGAATAATACAATATTAAATTTTGTTCAAAACAGAGAAAGACTGTCCTTACGTGTTCTGTCCGATAGACGGTTAATCCCCACCAAGTCTCCGCCAATGTGGTATCCCTTAGATTTGCTAAGGACGTCCTTGAACAGATTATATCGTATGACAAACTCATCCATGTTGTTGTATTCACGAAAGTGTTTTGTAATAAATTTCTGGAACTGATCAAAGTCAGGATCCATTTTACCAGTTGTTCCTGTATTTACAGCTCCTGTTGTTTTGAAGCCCTCAAACCCATCTTTATAATCGTCTAAACTCCCATAGAGAGCTTGTACAGAAGATTTAGTTTGTTGGAGGCCAACAGCTTTCTGGAATTTGATGAACTCTTTGTCCACTGTAGTTGGAATTTCTGGGTCATCCTGTAATAACACATAATAATCACGAAAGGAGCAAATAATTTCCTTGGACAATAAATATGGACAATCGTGAAGTTACCTATAACAGCTATTATTATTATACTGATGCCGGGCAGAATCCAACCTGCGTGTAATACATACCTGTAGTTAGCACGTATAGGGGTTTGAGCAGTGGAGGGAAACATTTCACCGCTCCACCGCCGTACAACACGGGCGTGACTATCTTCCGTCCTAAAGCGGAGTCTGCTCAACTTACGCAACAGCGGAGTGGCACAGCGGAGGACCAGTAGCTCCCACTCTCTCTCTCTCTCTTTGTATACATCTTTTAAATTGAATTATATAAGTGTAAGTTGTATTAAACGGTGTATGAAATACACTGGTAGCTTAAATTATAACAAATTTATGTTATGATAAATAAAAACTATACAGCACAAGTGAACGTCATTAAACACAAATATATTACAGTATAAGTTCAAAACGCACAAATATACTACAATACAAGTACAAAATGCACAAATATACTACAATACAAGTACAAAATGCACAAATATACCATAATGTAAGTACAACATGCACAAATAATATCGTGAATTGTTTCGGCAAATCGTATTTACCTTCCTAAGACCATAAAGATCCACAAAAGACTATTTGTATTGTGATATATTTGTGTATTTTGAACTTGTATTAAAATATATTTGTGTACTTTGTACTTGTATTGCAATATAATTGTGAATTTTGTACTTGCATTGCAGTATAATGTACACTTCGTGATTATATTGTGACATATTTGTATATTTTCTACTTGTATTGTCATGTATTTGTATATTTTGTACTTGGATTGTAATATATTTGTGTATATTTACTAGTTTTTTTATGTGTTTGTTTATTTTGTAGTTTTATCGTGCTATATTTGCGTATTTATGCTTATATTGTAATATATTTATGTTGTGTGATCTTCACGTGTACTCTACAAACACTTATACGTGAATTAAAACACTTAGAAAACAGTATAAATAGTTAAAAACCTTGTTTTTAAATTTTAACAACTTATCCATCTATGTTATTTAATATTTTTAAATTCTATATTTTTAACACATGGTTTGTATTTTTGTGCAATCTGTTTATTATAATCTGTAGATGCCGTAACTGGCGAAAATGCATTCGTTAAAAAATTTAAGATTGTGGAATTATTAATATTAAATATGTTTCATTTAAATGCATCCAAATTCCACCAAGTACCGAATAAAGGAAATATGCATTCTTACTAATGTCTAGCCGGCGCTGCGTGTGCGTAATGAAATGTTACATATTCTAATCTGAACTATAAAAAATATTAGTTTTAAAAATTGCCGTAACTGCTGATATTAAGAGTGAATATAAATTACTTAAGAAAAATCAACAAATAATAATAACACTTATTACATAAAACCTCAAGTAAAGATTACAGTATTATAAACAAAGAACATTGTTTTGTGATTACATTTGTATATAACTAGTCGAGACCTAGCTTCGCTACAGAGTCATTCTCTACTCTCGCTGATCCCGTTCCTCCTTGGTCCTCTCTAAACAATGACGTCAATATAAAATCTTAGCCTGCTAACGGTCTTCTAGATAACATAGTTTTATAGTCTATAAAAACCTATAAATCTACTCTAAGGGGATGCATAGAAATAAAATCATGTCAGGGTTAGTAGAAACGCGTATCACAATAAAACCCAAATTAGCCAAGATTTTGTAATGTGTTTATGATTTTTGTTTTAGCTTTTTTATATAAATTATTAAATTAGTGCCAATGTTACTCTTATGGAAAAAAGGGAATGTTGAGGGACTGTTTCTACCCCTAAGTAATGGAATTTTGAGAATAACTTTCTTAGTGATACTTTATAATACAAAATACAACTTCCCTCCAAATAACATAAAAATCTGTTCAGTGGTTCTGGACATTTTAAGTATTAAATATCACACTTCTAACGCAAAAATGATATAAAATAAACTTATAAGACCCTTAAAACTGAACAACTTAAAACAACTTAAAGTTGCCTCGTTGATAGGAAAAACATTTTTAAATCTTCTACATAACTGACTGAGAGCAATCCTTTTTACAACATACATGAATTCTTTGAAGCTGGAAAAAAATTTAATTTAATTTTTAGTAACTTTTTAGCTCTATATTTTATTTAAAAAATTTAAAGTTAAATTTAAAAGAAGCATAGTCCATAAGAATAATATGTTAACTTTGGACACTATGGCGGGGAGGGGATAAATATCTAAGAAGCCTACACCCCTACTTTATTTCCGACGTCCGTTGACCCGTCAGTCCGCCGCAGCCCATCTTCTTTGGCCCTATCAATCATATAAGAAACATTTTTTCCTGGATTTTCCTGGACTAAATCGGTGAAATTGTGATCAATATTTTGTGAATGCTGTATTTGATTTAGGGTAAATTTAGATTGAGATACGAATGAAACTTAGGTTATGTTAAAAAGATCATACTGTAATAATATTTTTCCATTAAAAAGATTTACGTTCTGTTTAAGCTTAGATCTATCCATAATTTATTTAATAGTAAATGGCAATTGATAAACATTTGAGGTTTTGCGTTGCTTGCGTTTTTCTTAAATATTTTTGAACGTTGAATAGCTAGATTTATTTTTTTGTTACGTGTGTGATAGTTATGCTTTTAACTCTTTAAGTTCTTTTTCATATTTCTATGGGTTTTAGTTTTCAAATGCACTTAATAGCCTTATTTTCTGAATTATTACAAAAACCTTTGAACACTATATTTACTAGACTAGCTCTATGGAATACCTATGTGTTTTTTATTAAGCTAAAATAAACTAATTTATACTTTCTTTATTTATTAAAAACAGCTAATTATCTTAAAACAAAAATATTTCAAATTAAATTATTTTATTTATTTATTTTTTTTTATTTATTCATAAGACGCCGATCGTCAAGATATGGGCGAATATGGATTTCGAATGAGTGTGATGAGTGTAGAAGAGTGAATGTAGTCATTGTTACAAACTAAGGCTGACTATTCCTTAGAAAGTGTCATTAATTAATATCCCAATGACAAATGGACAGCCGGTGATTATCAGCTGATCCTTCTCAAAATGTATTGACTCTGATTGGGATCGAACTGAGAATCTTTAGCACATGAAGCTGGGATTGAACCAACTACGCTACCTTATTTATTATTATTATCATTATTATTTATTAGATGCTGACTTATTTACTACAGCTTATCACATGGTGTACATATTAAATAAAAGTTTTGTTGACTATTGCATTCCTCTTTTTTCCGGTAAAACATAAACAGTTTGAGCATTATCGAAGGACGGACATAAATAATTGTGAGATAACTTTTTTAGCACATCTTTATTAATTGCTTTACAATAGTTGAATATATTCAAAAGATTAAAATGTAGAACACACAAACATTCCTACAATTTTATTCGTATTATTTTACTATTCGTACAAAAATAAACAAGATTATTAGTCTTTATTAGACTTTAATAATCAATGAAAAAAGGGCCAGGTTCCTTATTTTTATTTTGTTATTTTTAAAAAAGGTAAAATTCTGAAATATATAACACTTTTTTAAAAATATACCTGTCAATTACTAATTAAAATATAAATGTGATATACTAAAGGGGTTTTAAGTAATAGCAGTGGAAAGTTGATGCACAATGAAAACTAGAAAACAAGTATCTTTTTGGCATAGCATTCATTATTCATCTCTAAGACGCCGATCGTAGAGATATGGGCGAATATGAGGAGTGAATGAGTGTAGATGAACGAGTGTAGGCATTGTTACTGTCTGAGTTCGGCTTAGCTCAGAAAGAATTATTTATTAATAGCACAATAGCCAGGGCAACTATGGGACCTACAGCTTTACGTGGAATCCGAACCACGTAGTGTTGGTCTGATTTTCAGCTAACTGACAAGTCTGATACTCAGTTCTAACCCCTGCACAACATCCCCGAACCTTGACTACCATTCAACACGGATACTCCAGACTTCCTAGTAGTGTCTACGTTGATGACAACCATTGAGCGGACGCCGTGCCGGTATTAAGAGAACCGAGCATGGAGAACCTATCGCCTACAATCTCCCAAACACTTTGTCCCCAAGTAGCTGGGTTACAGCACTGCGCCACCAGTGCCGACGTGGTAACTTCATTGATCTGTTAACTTTGAAAGCTTAATCAGTACGTGTTAAACAAATATAACGCAATCCCTAGACCTTTTTTAAACCAAGTATAAAGTGTTACCACCATCGGAATATACAAGCAGAATTTAAATAGTGTTATATTTAAAAACAGTTCAATTGTATATGTATTTGAAGTTTTGCTTTTAAAAAAATGTTCCATGATCAGACAAAATAATCACATAAAAAAATTAAGAATTGCAAATCAATAAATAATTATGATTATTTTTATTACTAACATACCCTACACAAACAAATACATTAATAGAATCAATTGTTTTCTCCAGTTAATTAATTAAGTTAGCTGATTCTGAGGTTAAATCTGATCATTTGAATGCGATAAAACAATGCTGAAAATTTGGAAAGAAATGTTTTTAGGTTTAAATGAAATTTAATTTGTTAGTTATACTGTATGATTACAAAATATAATATACAATAGTTTTAAAATAGAGAATTTGCAAACGAGATAGAATTAAGAATCTATCTACTAGCTAAAGTGGGTGACATTCTGACAGATGGAATCTTGGTGAATGTGTGCAGATATCATTCTACAAACTCCCGTGATTGGACTTTTCTGTTTATGACCTGATAAGCTTCTTATAATTTACACTGTTACTATTCTTTATTTATGCTATGAAATTACACCGTGTTAAACGTCAAAGTCCGTGCATTACTAAGTAAGTTGCAATGTCAAGAAAGGGTTAAAATGTCAAAGCAGACATTTGAACCATTTCGTTTCTAACAAATATTTGCTTTTCAATACATCTACAGTTAAAACCTTTCTTAAGATTTAACACAATTTAATTTTTCAGCCCACTCTAACATATAATTAGTAAAAGTTCTGAAAAAAATCATATAGTAAATAAGTTTGTATGTAACCAAATATCATACGGTATTTGCTTTACAATGTTAAGAGATTTCTTATATCTCATTAAAATTAAGTAACACACAAAATATTGATAAAAATCCTAAACAAAATGTTAAACTAAACTTAACCAACTTTCATAAAGCTGTTATATTTTAACAACACTTAATTTTGGACTAACAAATAAACCAATAAATACTCGTATAGTTTGTATTATAATTATTATTTTACAACTGAATTAAGTAAAAACCTTGACTTCATTGTAATTAAATGAATGGTTTAACAGTCTGTTGTAGAAAAGCAGTTGATAGTAGAAGAAATACTGTAATTAATTCCTTAAAAAACTATTTTTTACTCACGGAAGTATTTGCACTAAGGGCCAGGCCCACCGTCAGCAGAACAGCTGTTACGGCCCACATTGTTGCACTGGTCCCTCTCGGCTGACTCCAGCCTTCTTATACTCTATTGTGTTATGTCGGTGCATCATCCGTCTCCACAATGCCCTGACCTTGGGCTGTCTCGTCACACCACAGGTGGCATGCAAAATGTAATAAATTCTGTAGGAAACTTTCGTGGCGTCTTTAGCTCAAGGTGAAACAAAAGTATATTTAAAACATAGTAAATTTGTATAATGTAATAACTTAAATAACGGATAAGTTGACTATGCGGTGAGTTTTTCCTAAAAACTAATGACATTCAATTTAGTACAACTAAATCCATTGAATAAATAAGAAAAATTAGATTTGCTCATTCAAAAGGAGTACTAATAAATTTATAACATTTCTTATTAAAATGTGTGCAGCGGGAAACCTAATCATTCAGATTTGTTCTCCAAAAACTATTTTGGTGACTAATATTAATTTATTAGTTTATAAAGCTTTTAATCGGGCTTAATAATAACGATTACAGATAAAGCAATAAAACTTGACACATAATTATAGCACCTATTAATATATTTTTGGAAGATCCATTTTCTGTCATATTAGGAGGACGGCTCGAAAAAAGGTCGCGCAGTACATAAAATTAAAATTCTATATTAGGAGAACACAGAGCTACACATCCGACCTCAAAAGCTTCATCTTAAAAAAAATGACGCCCGTTTACAGTTTAAAAAGTTACAATGTACGTTCTAGTCTAGACGGTTTAATATTCTATTCTTGGCTCAAGTTGGGAAAGTTAAACTTTATAAATACATACTCGACTTAAGAAATAGTTTTTTAGGGTAGTTAATGACTGTTCACATCCATTGAAGGATGGTCCACAAGGAGTTCTAAAAAAATATGAAATTGAAGCATACAGGTCACAAGATGTAAATAATTTTAAAGGGGTTTTCTAGCAGATATGAATAACTCTTAACCTGAAACAACTCTTAAAACGGTTGATCTAGTAAAAAATGGCAGATGTTCAAATATTCGAATGGAAACAGTCATGTTTACTTACTTTTGAAAGAAAACGTTCGAATTGTTGACCCTTGCTCATGATACATTATTTATGACATGCGAAATGCAGTTTTCAGTATAATAGCCGCATTTTTATTTGATTATTTAGAGCGCTTAAATTTAGTATTTCTGCAACCTAGTAAAATCTTTGAAAATCTGCCATTTTTTACTGTATCAAACTTGTTAAATTCTGTTTGAGGTATTTATCTCTGCTAGAACCCCCCTTTAAAATTACTTACATCTTGACCTATGCTACTGTGTAATATTTCTGTCGAACTTTTTGGGGACTATCCTCCAATGGATGTGAAGAGTCATTAACTACCCTAAAAAACTTTCTTAAGTACTGTAAGCATTTACAAAGTTCAACTTTCACAACTTGAAATAAGAAAACATTATTAAACCGTAATCCAATCAAATTGTCATCAATCCACAAGTAATTATTTTACTATTACAGTATTATTCTCGCTACAGTGACAGGTTAAAGACGACTCACGTGCAATTTCACTCGTAAAAATTATTTATTGCATTTCTAAAATTTAGGCTCCTTCAAATTTTAGGTGATGTTCTATTAGTAATTGACAAGAAGTGTTTGCAATGGAAGAGGACAGAGCTGAGCCAGTGACTGTACAATGTGCGAGTGGTATCACCGCCACCTTGTTGACAATTTAGTTTTGAAAACTCCTGAATCTCTCTTACTTGGTTAAGAAAATTCTATTTAATATGAGAGTACGATTTTAGTGTCACTTAAATAACACAGTTATTTTTTATCTATAATCTATATATCTAACATTATCTAATATATTTATTATAGATAATCTATAAAGTTATCTATATAGTACAGTCATTGAAGCAAAAAATAAGCTTTAACCTGGAAATTTGTTCGGATGGCATGGATTTTCCTAAAAATTTGCATACAAGCTAATCTGTTCCTATACTTCAAAAGTAAAAATGTCTCAATGTGTGCTTTTTGATATTTGGGGGTAAAAACTACCCTTGTATGTAAAAAATTCGAGAATTCTAGATTTACGTATTTCAAAGGTTTGATTCGTGTTCAGAAATGTTGGAAACAGTTACTTTTAAGATTTCATAAAATAATTTATGAAATTAAATTATTTTGTACCCTTAAAATTCTCAAAAACTACCCCTTCATTCTCGAAAAAAAAGGAACAAAGTTTTTAGCAGCTTAAAAGTAATGTATTAGTACATTGACTATGTATTATATTTATTATTATTCATTAAAAATGAGCAACCCTTAAAAAATAAACCACCCCTCACGATTATATAAAGAAAAAGTTTATGAAAGGCTTGAGATATTTTATTGAAATGTATATATACGATGATTTATGACTTCTTAAAAGTTTCCAAATTTTTTTTGATTGTACAGTATTCTATTTTTTAAACCCCCAAAAACCATTATAAAAGATCTAACTTTCATAAAAAAATCTTACCTTTTATGGAAAAATTATATAAAAATTATATTTATGGAAAAAATAAGGTATGAATTATACATTACATGATGAAAATTTTTTTTTCATTTTATTTAATTTATTTGTCTTATTTTTTAATTCAATTATAAAGAAGAAAAAAAATTATATATATATATATTTTATGTATAATAAATATTTAATTTTCATCGCTTTCTTCAGCCTCGTCTTGATCCGCGACTGGATTCACAATTCAATGAAACTATTTTTAAAAAGAAGTGAAGTACCAGAAAATATCCTGTAATTACACTAGTAACTACACGTATTCTAATCTTTTAATCCAAAATCCATGACTATGTATATAAGAAACATGATTTCTAGAAATATAATATTATAATATAGTTGTTAATAAAATTCAGGAATATGATATTATAAATTAATAAAACTTTTTTTGTGACACACTACTTGAAAACACTTACATTATAAAGTATTCGATAAATCAATAGTTTTATTCAATTTATAAGTGAGAGACACGTGTTTATATTTTCAGTTTTGGAAATATACTGGCTATATACCAATATGTATTCTCAACGAACTTTCACTTTGCCTGCCATGTGGTCTCTGCTCTCCCTCCAAATTCTCCTTGGTCTAACTATTGTGTTATTATATATAGCTTATAAATATACTCCTGTATATATATATATATATATTACGCGTAAACTAGTATAAGTATGTACACGTATGTTATAAAGATACTTATCCAATTCACAAATGCTTCAAAATACAGAAAGATGATGATAATTTACCTGCTCCAAACATTTTACCGAAAAATGCTATTGGTTTTTTTACTATAACTTTTTTAATTTTTAAGTTATCAATTCGCTTAAAAAACCATTTTGTAGGAAATTTGAAGCCCTGTAAAATATGTGAAATGCAATATTTTTCATCCCCTCAAAATTTAGATTTGTAAGTATAAAAAGCTTAGAAAAGGTAGTTTTCGTCTTCAGTTTTGAGCTTCTAATCGTCATAACTCAGTCAAATTTTG
The DNA here is from genome assembly GCA_035578905.1 of Stictocephala bisonia. Lineage (NCBI taxonomy): Eukaryota > Metazoa > Arthropoda > Insecta > Hemiptera > Membracidae > Stictocephala > Stictocephala bisonia. The sequence continues at coordinate 321,135 of JAQJVL010000838.1, forward strand.
TCGTACAAAAATAAAAAAAAAAAAGCAAATTTTTTAGAAAAAAAAATCTAAAACTTTTGTCTTATTATAATTTTCATAGCTCGGTTAGTATTTGAAATATTTTGAAAAAAACATGGATTTTTTTAAAAATTAATTTTTTGTCTCAAAATTAAATCAGTAATTTTTTTAAATTTAAGCTTCTAAACCCGTTCAAACTCCCAGAAATTATTATTTGTGTATAAACAAAGTAAATTGGTGATGAATTATGCTTAATTTCAATGTTTGTCGTCAAATAACTAATTTTTAATGCCGATTTTTTTTCTCAAAATTCAAGTCGACCATTTTGTTTTGACTGTAACTCCGTTAATTTTCACTCTAATCACTTTTATCTGCAACCAAATGAAAGGCCTTTTTAAGTACTTTAAAAAATGTCTTTTGAGTTTTTTTCGAGAAACCTTTCATTTTCCCGCTACATAACATTATAAGTTTCAATTTTAGCTATCTTCAAAATCTAGTCCAACTTCAAGGTGTCATAAGTCCGGTTCTATACCACCTATAAAATTTTTTAAAAAAGCAATCTCTTTGTTATTTAATTACCTTTATTTTTGCTCTTTTACATTTTTTGTGTAAAACCTGTAATTTTTTGGATATTTGCAAAAAATCGCACAAAAATATGCATTTTTGGAGCTAAAATCGACCACCTTTAGGCGCTAATATCTCAAAAAGTATTGATTGGAGTAAAATTTGTTATAGAATGTTTTTGGTTTAGAATTAGTTCCTCTACCGAATGGTGAAGTTATTTTTCATAAAAATATTGCCAACCCCTAGAAGGGGTGACTTCCACCCCTAGTGAAAAAGCACACATCATCACTATTTTACTTTTGTTTCTTGGGCTAATCCCTAGCTACAGTTAAAATTTCAAGCGAATTCATCACATCCGAAAATATTTCTAGCCAAAATGCTTCAGTGACTGTACTAATAATAAATAACACAGTATTTATTATAGATTTAAGCTTAATGGGTTAAAAAGGTCTATTTATATTTGTTTATATTTATATATACTGTACATATATTTCTTAATACTATTGAAGACATGAGGAGCATGATGCATGGACTTTGATCGAAACAAAAATATTTTAATTTATTTCCACTTGTAAACTAGGATTAGTAGAAGCTTTTATTAATATGTTGCAATGTAACTGGATTTATATCTGTATTGTAACATGTAACATTTCAATAAATAAATAAATAAAAATTTTTAGGTTTAACAAAATTGTTATCTAGCGTTTGTCGTTACCGAGTTTGCAAAGATTTACAAAAAATTAATTTATCATTTAACTGTGTGAATTATTAAATGATAATTATACCATACCAACCACAATGAATTAAACTGTCATCCATCCTCAAAAAATTATTTTATTATCATTATTCTCACTACCGTGACAGGTTAAAGACGACTTACGCACAATTACACTCATAAAACGTGTTCTTAAACAAAAATATAACAATAAAAAGAAAATTAGTTTTAGCAAAATATTAAGCATAATTTTTTCTTAAAGAATATAACATGGTGGACACTATACAACTAGTTTGGAAGTGATTTCTTACTTATTTTAAGTTTGACAGTAAGTTAAAGCTCAGAGTTTAGTCATTTCAGACTAGTGGTGCGAGGCCGTTCCGCCAGTACCAAAGTTATTTTATTCGAACCATAGCTGGGTAACAACACTGCGCCACCAGTGCTGACCAGTTACTCCAAATAGATCTTGTCCAGTTTCTGTAAAAATGAGGCAGAGATGTTTTGTTCCTTTCAGGTGTCGAAGTACACGTTTTGCGTTGCCCAGAACCACTGTAATATTTATTATTAAGTTGACTCAAGAAGCTCACAGCAAAATAAATACCTGGACGTGTTGCCACTGATAAATACATTATTGAACAAACGACATTTTTGTAGCGCAAGACACTTTGTTTTGTTTCCCCAAGGTCTTCAGTTTTTTTTTTCAGTTTAAGTTTAAAGCTTTAAACTCTTTCATTTTGAATTTTTCGAGCAGTTCTTGAATGTACCAACAAATTTAACAATAAGAATAATGTAAAACCAAATCATATGGATAGAGAAAATTATATGTCATCAACTCATGGCTTATTTGATACCCTATCAAAGTGTTTATTTACAGCAATATCAAGAAAAAATTAACTCCTCAGATATGAAAAATTACTAAAAACACAGTTTAATGTTGGAAAGTATAATGTACAAACAACTAATGATAGAATAATAAAAGTACTGTATTTTGTGACAGTTGTCCAACTAAAGCCTTATTAAAGAGGAAACAATTCAATAGGCAAATAAAGCCGACCAGAGAGTTGACCACACAAAAATGACAACCGAGTAATGCATTTGAAAGCCACTCAGTCGACAAGTGGGCAAGTGGGTATAAATGGCCCTCTCTCATCAAACACCAGCTGACAGTTAATCACCTGCGCCTCCCACACAGCAAGCAGAAGGCAGCTAAATACGGATTGACAATAACTTGTAATTTAGTATAATGATCTATAGTCCAAATAAAATAACCTTGAAACTGACGGAACGGCCTCGCGCCACTGGTCTGAAATGACTAAACTCTGAGCTTTAATTTGCTGTCAAACTTAAAATAAGTAAGCAATAATTTCCAAACTACTTGTATAGTGTCCACCATGTTATATTATTTAAGAAAAAAATATGCTGGATATTTTGCTTAAACTAATTTGCTTTTTAATGTGATATTTAAGTTTAAGAACATGTTTTCATGAGTAACAGTGCGCGTGAGTCGTCTTTAACCTGTAACGAGAATAATAATAATAAAATAATTTCTTGTGGATGGATGACAGTTTGATTCATTGTGATTAGATTTGTATAAGTCTAATTTATACCAACGAGTTAATAAGAAATTAATTTTTTTGTAAACTCTTGCAATCTCGAAAACGACAAATACTAGACAAAATTTCTTTGAGCAAACATTAACTGTGTTATTTATGTATTACTAAAATAATACTGTGGCACTAATAAAACATGCAGAAAAATAATGCAGAGTTGATGAAGTAACTCCATAATTCGTTTACATCCAGGCTATGTCGGACGCGTAAGGTATACTCTGCTCAAGGGACAGTGTAGACCTGTTGTTCAGCCTAAGCGTAAAATAATGTTAACAATAGATCGACGATATTTCCAGATAAGAAATGTTTCTCCACTAAGAAATAAGGTTTGTAGGCTGACTTTAGACAATAATGCTATAGGTATCGGTATATACACAATTGTGAGTGTTTTTTGCATTTATAATAATTAGGCTCTTTCAAATTTTAATATTCAGACCCTTTCAAATGTAAGTTAATGTTCTATTAGTAATTGACAAGAAGTGTTTGCAATGGAAGAGGACAGAGCTGAGCCAGTGACTGTACAATGTGCGAGTGGCATCACCGCCACCTTGTTGACAATTTAGTTTTGAAAACTCCTGAATCTTTCTTCCTAGCTCAAGAAAATTCTGTTTAATACGAGAGTACGATTTTAGTGTCACTTAAATAACACAAATAATTTAGGTTTAAAAACATTTTGTCTAACGTTTGTCGTTATCGAGATTGCAAAGGTTTACACAAAATTAATTTACACTTAATTGTTTGAATTATTAAATGAGACTTATTCCGAATCTAATCACAATGAATCAAACTGTCACCTATCAACAAGAAATTATTTTATTATTATTATTCTCGCTACAGTGACAGGTTAGACGACTCACGTGTAATTTCACTCATAAAACGTGTTCTTACACACAAATATCACTATAAAAAGAAAATTTGTTTGAGCAAAAATCCAGCATATTTTTTTCTTAAATAATATAACATGGTAGACATTGCACAATTAGTTTGAAAATTATTGCTTGGTTATTTTAAGTTTGACAGCAAATTGAGCTCAGAGTTTAGTCATTTCAGACAAGTGGCACGTGGCCGTTCTGCCAGTACCAAAGTTATTTTATTCAGACTTTTATTAAACATGGGATTCATTACCATTTGTGTGTCTGTCTCAGTGGGTGAGCCATCACCACTGTACGTGTATGGGTGGGAGGGTGGGTCATCTCTTCTTTACGTGAACGGGTGGGTCATTACCACTTTCTTACATGAATGTGAGTTTGGGTGGGTCAAGACCACCACAACACGTACAGTGGTACTGGCTCATCCACCCACATACTCGTATGTACAGTGGTACTGGCTCATCCACCCACATACTCGTATGTACAGTGGTACTGGCTCATCCACCCACATACTCGTATGTACAGTGGTACTGGCTCATCCACCCACATACTCGTATGTACAGTGGCAACTAACAATCTTTATACATACAATATCAATAACAATATCAGTAACAACAAGTAGACCTATTATTAATTGAACTACTAATATAACTCAACAAAACGCATTCTTCTTAAAGCCAACAAATATTAAAACAAAAACGAAATAGCAACCATTAAAAAGACAGAAAACGTCCAAATAATTGTACAGTATATTTGTTGTTTTTTGTTTTTGTATTAATAGCAGTTTAAATTGACAATTTTTAAATCAATTAATAAAACTTGTCCTTAACGATAATTATGAAACAAACTTGACTCAGACATAAATAATCGTTTGTAAGGGAATATTCTTATAAGATTAATCTATGTGATCTGGTAAACATTGTTTTGTAACAATATATTTCAATACTTTATAATGTAAGACAGATTAATTTACTAAAACTTCTACTTAATGCTATAGTTTAATATATTGTCAATTTAAATATTTTCAATTAAATACAACATTTTTGAATTTATGAAAAATTATATGTGATATCCCCAGTCCAATCACATCATTTTATTTACTATTAACAAATGCAATAGTTGCAAATGCAACATTAACAAGTGCAAATGTTGATTCCCTATTTATAGCTGTGTAGAAAAATAATATGATTATTTCGCTAAGCAACAAAAAATTTTGATTTAGAAAGCCTGTTAACTTTCAACTAATAGATATTTAAAGGATACAGAACGTGATTTACTTAAATATAAACATTTAAACAAAGATAAAAAAAATGTTAGGAATTAGACATAATTCAAGCCTAATGTAAAATAATGAATATATACCTAAAACTTACAAGTGTGTCCCAGCTTAACTGCAATAGTGGCTTACAACCCACTCCACTTAGCTTCGAAACACACAGAGGACTGTAGAGTGGTAAAACATCACTTTCCATAGATGAACACGTACAATCAATGACAATTAAACTTACAAGTGTCTCCCAGCAGGGTTGCAGTAGCGGCTTACCACCCACTCCACTTAGCTTTGCCACACACAGAGGACTGTAGAGTGGTAAAACATCACTTTCCATAGATTAACACATACAATCAATGACAATTAAACTTACAAGTGTCTCCCAGCAGGGTTGCAGTAGCGGCTTACCACCCACTCCACTTAGCTTTGCCACATGCAGAGGACTGTAGAGTGGTAAAACATCACTTTCCATAGATTAACACATACAATCAATGACAATTAAACTTACAAGTGTCTCCCAGCAGGGTTGCAGTAGCGGCTTACCACCCACTCCACTTAGCATTGACACATTCAGAGGACTGTAGAGAGGTAAAACATCACTTTCCATAGATGAACACGTACAATCAATGACAATTAAACTTACAAGTGTCTCCAAGCAGGGTTGCAATAGCGGCTTACCACCCACTCCACTTAGCATTGACACATTCAGAGGACTGTAGAGTGGTAAAACATCACTTTCCATAGATTAACACGTACAATCAATGACAATTAAACTTACAAGTGTCTCCCAGCAGGGTTGCAATAGCGGCTTACCACCCACTCCACTTAGCATTGACACATTCAGAGGACTGTAGAAAGGTAAAACATCACTTTCCATAGATGAACACATACAATCAATGACAATTAAACGTACAAGTGTCTCCCAGCAGGGTTGCAGTAGCGGCTTACCACCCACTCCACTTAGCTTTGCCACATGCAGAGGACTGTAGAGTGGTAAAACATCACTTTCCATAGATGAACACATACAATCAATGACAATTAAACGTACAAGTGTCTCCCAGCAGGGTTGCAATAGCGGCTTACCACCCACTCCACTTAGCATTGACACATTCAGAGGACTGTAGAAAGGTAAAACATCACTTTCCATAGATGAACACGTACAATCAATGACAATTAAACTTACAAGTGTCTCCCAGCAGGGTTGCAATAGCGGCTTACCACCCACTCCACTTAGCATTGACACATTCAGAGGACTGTAGAAAGGTAAAACATCACTTTCCATAGATGAACACATACAATCAATGACAATTAAACTTACAAGTGTCTCCCAGCAGGGTTGCAGTAGCGGCTTACCACCCACTCCACTTAGCATTACCACATGCAGAGGACTGTAGAGTGGTAAAACATCACTTTCCATAGATGAACACATACAATCAATGACAATTAAACGTACAAGTGTCTCCCAGCAGGGTTGCAGTAGCGGCTTACCACCCACTCCACTTAGCTTTGCCACATGCAGAGGACTGTAGAGTGGTAAAACATCACTTTCCATAGATGAACACGTACAATCAATGACAATTAAACTTACAAGTGTCTCCCAGCAGGGTTGCAGTAGCGGCTTACCACCCACTCCACTTAGCTTTGCCACATGCAGAGGACTGTAGAGAGGTAAAACATCACTTTCCATAGATGAACACATACAATCAATGACAATTAAACTTACAAGTGTCTCCCAGCAGGGTTGCAGTAGCGGCTTACCACCCACTCCACTTAGCTTTGCCACATGCAGAGGACTGTAGAGTGGTAAAACATCACTTTCCATAGATGAACACGTACAATCAATGACAATTAAACTTACAAGTGTCTCCCAGCAGGGTTGCAGTAGCGGCTTACCACCCACTCCACTTAGCTTTGCCACATGCAGAGGACTGTAGAGTGGTAAAACATCACTTTCCATAGATGAACACGTACAATCAATGACAATTAAACTTACAAGTGTCTCCCAGCAGGGTTGCAGTAGCGGCTTACCACCCACTCCACTTAGCTTTGCCACATGCTGAGGACTGTAGAGAGGTAAAACATCACTTTCCATAGATGAACACGTACAATCAATGACAATTAAACTTACAAGTGTCTCCCAGCAGGGTTGCAATAGCGGCTTACCACCCACTCCACTTAGCATTGACACATTCAGAGGACTGTAGTGTGGTAAAACATCACTTTCCATAGATGAACACATACAATCAATGACAATTAAACTTACAAGTGTCTCCCAGCAGGGTTGCAGTAGCGGCTTACCACCCCCTCCACTTAGCTTTGCCACATGCAGAGGACTGTAGAGAGGTAAAACATCACTTTCCATAGATGAACACGTACAATCAATGACAATTAAACGTACAAGTGTCTCCCAGCAGGGTTGCAATAGCGGCTAACCACCCACTCCACTTAGCTTTGCCACATGCTGAGGACTGTAGAGTGGTAAAACATCACTTTTGAGAGATGAACACATACAATCGATGGCAAGTAAATGTAAAAGTGTCTCCCAGTAATATTGACATGCTCACCAACATAATACAAACTATGTATTCTATTTCCATAATGGAAGATGGAAATAGAATTGTTAGTGACTTTATGATAAATGATTGCTATGACCTATCTATACGAGTGTTTTTATTAATGTGTTTGGTACTGTATGCAAAAGTATCCGTGTACGAATTACAAGTGCAGCCAAGGCTGAACTCTTGCACCAATAACCTCATTAATCAAACGGACATCCATCAATCCTGCGAGATAGAGGATAGGCCAACATATTTTTTTACGGAGCTGTTGTTTGTTACCTTCACATCTCCTCTGAATTGCGATTAGAGTTTAGATTTCTATTTTACGAACAAATGGATTGCTTATTAAATCGCTAACTTTATGCAGAACGGTGCAACGTGATTGAGTGCCCCGCCATGGTTGAATTCGCCAAGCCCTCTGACGTCGCAGACATTATAGTAGTCTTTGTGTATCTGAGTTTGAATGTTGTTTAGTAATAAACTAAAATTACTATGTAAAATCCAATCCCATCATCGTTCCCGCCTTTTATTTGTACGTTATGACATATGTCAGTCTATAATCTTTATCCTAGTAGGAATAAAAAAGTACCGTAAGTTTAACTAGTTTTCACTGCGCATCAACTTTACATTTTTATTATTCAAACACCTATGAGTGTATCGCATTTATATTTTGATAGTTGATTGATAAAAATGTTTTGTATGGACTGTATTTATTTAAGAATTTTAACTTTTTAAGAAAAAAAGATCTTATCATTTTCCAGAAACAACGTTTTCTTGCCTTTTAGAGGTCGTAAAATTAGTTAATTTTGAGAATCGTTTAAACACTGAAGATTGTAAAAATGTAGTAAATGAGAATTGTTTGTTAGGTGTAAGCAGGAAAGATTTTGGCAAAGAAAATTATTCAATTAATTTGTTTCAAATGTTTACAGATGAATTTTATGTTTTAGAAAAAGTACGAGTAAACTATTTTACACTGGCGTATGACACAAGTGGCGTAGTGAAATCCTTGTCTTCAGCCACTTGGAGACATAGTGTTGAGGATATTGTAGGCAATAGGTTCTACGCCTCTTAATACCAACACGGCATCTGCTCAATGGTTGCCATCGACCTTGACACTACTGGAGAGGTCTAAGAGGGCGATGTTAGGTGGTAGGGAAGAGAACTGAGAGGCAGGCTTGTCAATTAGCTGAACATCAGACCAATATTACTTGGTTCAGATTCCAAGTAAAGTTGTTGGCCCCTCAGTTGCCTTAGCCAATTGGCTATTAATAAATAGCTCTTTCTGAGGAACAGTCGACCTTTGTTAGTAACAATTACTACGTTCATCTACACTCATCACACTCATTCCACCATATCTCTACGATCGGCGTTTTACAAATGAATAAATAATAATAATGAATGTTTCATTTATAAATGTTATAAACAATGTAAAGGAAATTCCTTTTCCTGTTCATCTATTGTACAGAAGATAGATAAAAAGAGTGGTCTTTTTAGTAAAGGAAATGGCGATACTCTAAAAATTATAATAGCTATTTTCGAAATGCTGAGCAATTATGAAAGAACAGTGAAATATTTTAATTTTACAATTCAATGTGTTTCTCTATTATGATTATAATTAAAAGAATCTGTTGATATTGATTATTAACATTGACAGAAAAAGGGGTAGGCTACTGAACTTCAACACGTTTCAAGTAATTAAATATTTTTCCTTAATCAAAATACTGTCATAAACATTTGTTTAATTTTTAGACCATTTGTCATATAACCTTTAGTTTTTTTATTCTGTATTAAGTATAACATTTTATTCTTAAACGGACTCGCTTGGTAATAAACAAATAGGAACAATAAAACTAAAAGTGAATGATAGTGATATGATAAAAGTGAAACTTCACTGATGAGAATAATTGCAGATTATACAAATTATCAATGTAAGGTAGCTAGGTAATGATTCAACATTGTACAGCATGTTGCTGGTTCTCTGGTGCAGCAACAAGCAGTAGCAAACACTTGTTCCCTAACATTTAACAATTAGAGACAGAATAAAAGAGGTCTTAGTGTCGTAGGGGCTAACAATAGTAGAGAGTATCGAGCGTGCGCGTGTGGGGGTGCGCGGTCCAGCTTCCAGCTTCCCGCAGGCTGCCACCGACCAGGACAATTCCCCTTCGCGGGGAAATTGCCCACGTTATATTCAGTTGAGTCCTTGCAATAATTTTTGGGGATTTAGGGCCTACGTTTCCTTAATTGTCACTGCAATGTGTGAGGAAGTCTCTTCTTTTACTGTTTATACATTTCAAGCTATTTTTCTTCGAGCTTATGCGAGGTTACATTTCTAAGTGGGCTAACAATGCAGTTAGCCTTGGATTTAACAAGCTGTGTTCAGTATTACATCAATGTTCTTCATATATAGCAACTTTGGCAGAATATAATGGAATCTTAATTTATCGATATAGACTGTTTTAATCTTATTTTGACCATAGCAAAAACCCTTAGTTATTCATGTATTTAATGAGGTTGTTAATAGCGATGATGTCAAAGGCAACGATTCAGCTACTATTTTATTATTACGTTTTGTAAGAAAATATAAAATCTTTAAAATAGGCGATACATTATTATCTATACATATAAAAGCTAAATACCACTGACTGACTCGCTCACTCACTCATTACGAAATTTCAAAATCCGCTGAACGGATTTACACGAAATTTTAATGGAAGTTAACTTTAGTATTGAAGGGACTCAATACGAAAAAAATTTTTTGAAATTCCATTCCTAAAGGATACAAACAGCCCTTCAAGGTTTTCTTTTTTTCCATAAGAATAACACTGGGTCGATTTTAGTAAATTAATAATAGATATTTTGTAAATAAATAAACATGTTTATTTTGTATGTTTGAAATTACCCTATCGATGCATTTAGAGTTTAATCTTCAGCTGTTAAACAAAAACAAATGAAATAAGCACGTTTGAAATAGGTTAAGTAATACCCTATCCAAATAAATAAGTAGCAATGCAAGTAGTGTGAGTGAAATACTGTAAATAAATGTAATATTGTGATTTTACGTTATACAGATAATCTACTATTATTTTTAGCCAAAGTCACATGCCGAGGCCGAAGGCCGAAGCGTATCGAGCGCATCGAGCGACAGGCTTAGCACGCGAATCGTGAAAGGAGTGTCCCCTAGTATGTATATATTTTTAGTTTTCAGAGTAAATGTTTTTAACTATAGATATCTGGAAAAGCATGTGTGCAGAATCACACATCAATTCAGTGGCACATAGAGCCGTCATAAACTTGTATTGAGCACATAACCAATTTGATATTTGATTTGTATCCAAAGTCCCTAGGGCCAGCTCGTGAGCTAACGATTGGTGTTCCAAGAACAGACAGATTCACGGCTATAATATACAAATATAATACACAAACTGTGTACTGAGCTGCAATACACGATTATATTGGTGAATTTTCCAAAAACTTAAAAAAATTGCACTTAGGAGATTTGAAAGAGGTACAATTTCATTATTTTTTTGTTTATAACTTTCACATATAATTTAGAAGTAAATCCAGGTAATTAGTTTTATTGATGTTATGTTCTATGCTTATTTACTTGATGTAGGTTATTATGTAAACAGTATTTCGGTTTCTTTAGTTTTTTATTTTTTTCATTTTTATTTTAAGTGCAATAAACCTCTCTTTAATGCATACTTTAATCTCAACAAAGAGGTAGCCTTGTTTATATTATTATCAGTGGTTGTACATTCACACACCTCTCCTCTCAGGCAGAATTGTTCACAATAAACTCCACTTTTTGAATACGTTTCTTTTATAGCAACGATGAGGTTGCCATATCAAGGTCTGAGTAAACTGTACTTAAAAGTTATTGTATGGATTTATTCAAATATGAATAACTTAAAAAATAGTTTTAAATTTAATAACTTATCAAAATAAATATTTTTATATTTATTGCATATAGAATGTATATTTATATATACATTGTAACGATAAAGAACCACATCAATTTATTATAAATCACCAAAATAATTGTAAATACTAAGTTTTCTCTTCATTTTAGTATTGTACATGCGATTATAACAACTGACATTTAAGGATTCTAAACGCAACTTAAAGCACCTTACATAAATAAATATGACCTCACATAAATAAAACTCTCTGTTTCTTAGCTTTTCTTACATAAAATCAATAAATTTGTAAAGCTCTATTTCAGATAGATATAACCTTCCATTTAACTTATTAGTAGTAGCCTGATGACAACCCCATTCTACATAAATAAGCCTTTCACGCAACTTACACACAGTAGCCTCGCACCACTCCATTCTACATAAATAAAATTTCACGTAACGCTCCAATCCATTCTAAATAAATAAGCCTTTCACGCAATTTACACACAGTAGCCTTGCGCCACTCCATTCTACATAAATAAGCCTGTCAAGTAACCTACACACAGTAGCCTCGCACTACTCCAATCTACACACATAAGGCGTTCACGTAACTTACACACTAGCCTCGCGCCACTCCATTCTACATAAATAAGCCTGTCAAGTAACCTACACACAGTAGTCTCGCACTACTCCAATCTACACAGATAAGGCTTTCACGTAACTAACACACAGTGGCCTCGCGCCACTCCATTCTACATAAATAAGCCTGTCAAGTAACCTACACACAGTAGCCTCGCGCCACTCCATTCTACACACATAAGGCGTTCACGTAACTTACACACTAGTCTCGCGCCACTCCATTCTACATACATATGCCTATCAAGTAACCTACACACAGTAGCCTCGCACTACTCCAATCTACACACATAAGGCTTTCACGTAACTAACACACAGTAGCCTCGCGCCACTCCATTCTACATAAATAAGACTTTCACGTAGTTTACCCACAGTAGCCTCGTGAGAACCCATTCCAGTAGATAAAACCTTTAACGTAACAAACATATATTTGACGCTGGAAATTTACTGTAATTATGTAATTATTATAAAACACTTTACATATATTACCTGTAGTAGACCCCTCAAAACTCCATTCTACATAAAGCCATTCACCTACCTGACGTAGGGTAAACCCTTTACAACTTCCCGTTCTGCATTAATAAATCTCTCCGTGAATTCCACATGCATTAGACTCTTGAATACCCTTCCTTCTGCATAAATAAACCTTTCACGTATCGGGGATCTCAGTCCCGAATATTGAGCCATTAATAACTGGCCCTTTCTAACACAAGGTAAAGTCAGTTAGTAAGAAGACTGCAAAGGGCATTCGTACTCATCCTACACTCATGCCATCGTTCAGATTAGCCTTAAAGTGCGACCAAGTTGCTCAGAGTCTCATAACTGTATAATTGTAGCTTAAAATTCTATCATGAAGTTAAATATATCTTACACGTATCGTATAAGCCTATTTATGAGTTCTCATCAAGTTTGTATAAAAGCGTCATAATATATGCTATATGCTAGGTATAAAAGCGTCATGTATGCTATAGGTATAAAAGCATCATCTATGCTATAGGTATAAAAGTGCCATGTATGCTATAGGTATAATATTGTCATGTATGCTATAAGTATAAAAGCGTCATGTATGCTATAGGTATAAAAGTGTCATGTATGCTATAGGTATAAAAGCGTCATGTATGCTATAGGTATAAAAGCGTCATGTATGCTATACGTATAAAAGCGTCATGTATGCTATAGGTATAAAGGCGTCATGCATGCTATAGGTATAAAAGTGTCATGTATGCTATAGGTATAAAAGCGTCATGTATGCAATAGGTATGAAAGTATTATGTATGCCATAGGTATAAAAGTGTCATGTATGCTATAGGTATAAAAGCGTCGTGTATGCTGTAGGTATAAAAGCGTCATGTATGCTATACGTATAAAAGCGTCATGTATGCAATAGGTATAAAAGTGTTATGTATGCTATAGGTATAAAAGTGTCATGTATGCTATGGGTATAAAAGCGTCATGTATGCTATAGGTATAAAAGCGTCATATAAGTTATAGGTATAAAAACGTCATGTATGCTATAGGTATAAAAGTGCCATGTATGCTATAGGTATAAAATTGTCATGTATGCTATAGGTATAAAATTGTCATGTATGCTATAGGTATAAAAGTGCCATGTATGCTATAGGTATAAAATTGTCATGTATGCTATAGGTATAAAAGCGTCATGTATGCTATAGGTATAAAAGTGCCATGTATGCTATAGGTATAAAATGGTCATGTATGCTATAGGTATAAAAGCGTCTTGTATGCTATAGGTATAAAAGTGCCATGTATGCTATAGGTGTAAAATTGTCATGTATGCTATATGTATAAAAGCGTCATGTATGCTATAGGTATAAAAGCGTCATGTATGCAATAGGTATAAAAGTATTATGTATGCTATAGGTATGAAAGTATTATGTATGCTATAGGTATAAAAGTGTCATGTATGCTATACGTATAAAAGCGTCATGTATGCTATAGGTATAAAAGTGCTATGTATGCTATAGGTATAAAATTGTCATGTATGCTATAGGTATAAAAGCGTCATGTATGCTATAGGTATAAAAGTGTCATGTATGCTATAGGTATAAAAGCGTCATGTATGTTATAGGTATAAAAGCGTCATGTATGCTATACGTATAAAAGCGTCATGTATGCTATAGGTATAAAGGCGTCATGCATGCTATAGGTATAAAAGTGTCATGTATGCTATAGGTATAAAAGCGTCATGTATGCAATAGGCATGAAAGTATTATGTATGCTATAGGTATAAAAGTGTCATGTATGCTATAGGTATAAAGGCGTCATGCATGCTATAGGTATAAAAGTGTCATGTATGCTATAGGTATAAAAGCGTCATGTATGCAATAGGCATGAAAGTATTATGTATGCTATAGGTATAAAAGTGTCATGTATGCTATAGGTATAAAAGCGTCATGTATGCTATAGGTATAAAAAGCTTTTTTAAAGTACTATTTATACTTGAAATATTACATTCTTTATAACCACCCAACTCTATATGGATAATAATTCTATAGACGCTTAATTAGGTAGGAGTGGCTACATTTTGACCCAATTTGTCACATATTTATGACTTTCCAGTTGTTAGTTGGAAATGAGTAAACTACTTTGTAGTCTTTTGAGGACGGTTATGAAGAGAAAAGCCTAGTAATTAATTAGAATCTATATTTTCCGGTGACAACCACTGAGGATGCTACTTCACAGCATGGCCGAAACGTCTGGTTTGTAAAAATATTGTAGATAGGACATTGATGCGGTTGCCACAGGAAAATATAGATTCTAGTTATGACACCGGCCGCTTAAGCCTAAGTTCAAAGGTTAGCAATTAGTTTTCGCATTCTTCTAGTTCTCAAATGGGTTTGGATGGCCTGGACCTAGAGTTAAACTTTTGTTGGGTGATGAAGCAACATAAATATGACTTAAAAGCATAACTTAAAAAATCTACTTCTCACACTCACTTAAGACAAATTATTTTGATTTTTTCTTGAAAAAATTGTACATTAACCAAAAAGTTTGGAAATGTTATAACATTTTGAGACATTTCTCAAACTTTTTCACTACCATAATATTCTACATTAAATTTTAAGTAAGAATGAATAGATTTTGACCAGCTTGAGTCTACATAAGTAATAATGAAATTTGTTAGAATTGTCAAGTTATAATTTTTTAGAAAAAATTAAAAAACTCATTCATGCTCAATTCTTTTTAAAAAACTCAAGAGAGTAGATATTTTTATAAAAACTGCTGTTAAACTGAATATGATGAAAATATGATGTTATATTTCATTTATTACTACAGTATTGTTATGAGTATATTATAGTTATGAGTGTTTTAATAGTGTAAAACATGGATTTATTAAAATAATTATTAAACTCCGTCAAACTAAGAGAACACACACAAACATTTTTATTACTATAGCTGTAATATAAGGTCACAACAAATTGTGTGTACCAATAAAACAAGACAAAATCTTAGGCGGATCACTCTAGTTTACAGCTTTAGTTCAGTGTATTTTCTAAATGTCATCCGTTCTCTGTTTTGCATTCCCCAACAGTTACTTCACGGCTTATCTGTTACACTAACTTCTCGGTTGGATCTTGGGTCCTTTTTAAAGTTCCTCTTCACTTCACTCACATCTCTTCATAGTTAATGCGTGCACATTAGACTTCAGAAATCTCCATACAAAAAAGTCCATGGGATTAAGATCGGGAGATCTTGCAGGCCAAGGTACAGGACCTTCTTGACCTATCCAAGTTGAGTAGTTAGTATTCAACTAATCTCGGACGACATTAGTAGAGTGAGGAGTTGTGCCATCTTGCTGATAAGTGATATCTTGACGTTGCTCAAGGTCAATCACATCCAACATTTGAAGAAAATTTAGTTGCAAAACATCCAGATACATCACTCCGATTAAACTCCCCTGAAAAATGTCAGATTCCAAGAAACGATCGCCATCACAGCTGCCCAAACGTTTATGCTTAATCTTCTTTGGAAGGACATTTCTCTAGCTGATTTCGGTTTTTCAGTATTCTACATATACTTCCATGTTGTTGAAGTTGATACACTTTGTTTTGTGAAAAGAGCTTCTGCCTATAAGATTTGTTTAGTGATAATGTTCGAAATCAGAACTCAGTAAATTGTGACAGAAATCTCACCTAGCAGCATAATAATTACGTTTCAAGACTTTAATTTTCGTGAAATATGTAAGGGTAGTAAATCTAGTTTTACTCACGCCGGTTCCACCCGCAAGTTTCTTGCTACTACTTTCCGGATCTTCTTCTCTAACTCATTCCAGAATACACATCCATCACTCCGCTCCTTGAACACCGATCCACGTTCTACGAAACGCTGTAGCAACCATCGATGTTACTACTCTAGAACTACATGGATCGCTCACGGTGTGGGCGAAACGGAGTGCAGAACGGTCTCAGGGGCAAGGAGAATGTTTACCCACCAAAGCACTGTACTCATAGACACCGCGCGCAACAGTCTACAAACGAATGTACGTATGCCTGTGTTTCTGTCTGTTTATTCTTTATTTATTGCTACACATTCATCCGATTGTCATGAACGTTTGGTATGTTTTGTATTTTTCCCCATAGAAGGTTTTAAGAATGGGTGTATTCGCATCTGACATTAGACTTCCGGTCCGAGATAATCACAAATGCGTATCGCTATGAGAATGACCTTGTTTGTCATGATGGATTATTATGATATGAGGAAACATTTTAATTTATTCAGGGTTCAATCAAAGCATTTTTAAAACAGTTTACAGGACAACTGAGTCGAAAACTGAGTCGATTTTATTAGGAGTCCTCTATTTTAACAACAATTAAATATTACTGTTTAAATATGTTTATAGCAAGTGCAAATAACGGGTAAATAACTAGCTGTGTATATTTACTTAGTCAATGAGTTTGTCTAGTTTAAACTTGATTGTATGGTTCAGTGTAGGGCCTATAATATATACTAGATTAAGTGATGTTGATGTAGTGTCTTTATTAATAAATAGAGATATTATAGTATGTTAGGAGATTGTTTAAATTTACAGATTTTTAGAGGAGTTTGTTTTTATTTTATGTTTTTCTTGCCAATCATCCTGTTATATATTATTGTACAAGTTATATATGTATTTAAATTTACTATAAATATATTTTACAAGAATAACGAATTTTATTCTATGTAACAATTAAGAAGCTGTTACATCAAATCAAATCAAATATTTATTTGCAATGACATTACAAAAATGTATAGCAAACGTCATCCCTATATAACAATCTAAAACATACATCCCACATAAAAGCCTCTGTCAAAACATACATCATTTACGGTTGCACTCATATTCACTCATACCAAATCCCCACTTCCGACACCGGTTGTCAGTCTTCTGATTATGCGGTCTCCCAGTTGTATGCCATAAACTCGTCCACACTATAAAATGCATGAGACGCTAAACAGCGTTTGAGACGAGTTTTTAACGCCTTGAGCGTTGGGGCATTCTTAATTGAATCCGGCAACTTGTTGACAAAACGAACACCTGCGTGTGAGGGCAAGCGTTCGTGGACTACCGTCCTGTGATTCCCAGTTCGGTAGTTGTACATAAAACCTACAGTATATTTGATAGTCAGTAACATATATACTGTAGGTTTTGTTATGCAATTCCTTCTTTCGGCCTCTTTAATTAATTGTTTATGAATCGTACAACTTTCCTGAGATGTTTCTTAAACTATACACTTAATACTGACTAAACTATATTGGCAATCAGCAAAACATTTCAACTGTAATATTAAAATATTTCTAGCGATGCATTTAAGACAAGGCAGTTGGGCATCCCTGGGCACAAGTACTGTGATGGGGGTAGAGCGGTGAGCCAGCTCGCAATCACAGAAAGGAGTGGTGATTGCGGCTCGCAGATGGATCACGGCTCGCAGATCCATCGATGGGTGCAACACGTGCGTCCTTGGAACGCACCACTAGTGTATCGAACTCCCTTTTAATCACACTCACAGTTATAATACAGAAACCATAAATCAAATGCATTTCTGCATATTCCTGATTTTAAAACGACATCTTGGTGCCACTGTAAATCTCGGGAGGCTAATTAAATATTTAGAAATATTTGCAGCTAAGTAAGAGTGTTCTTAACATCCTAGGAATAGTGGAAGAGATGGGAAAGATAAGACTAGTTACAGTGGTTTAATGTTGTTTGAAAGTTATTTATTAGCATTGGGTTGTTCATGATATGTAGATAATATTTGGAGATGTCCAATGCTTTGAGTGTTTAAGAAGCGTTAAAGAGTTTGAGTGTTAATGAGTTTTCTTAAACACTCAAAGCATTGGAAATCTCCAATTATCTATAGTGGTTTACCAGTCTAGTTGTAGGGGAAAAATTTTGCATATTTCTTCATAATCATTTAAATGCCATATTCACTGTCCTTAAATAAATACTTTAAAATTTTATTTGTAAAATGGGCAGTATTTAAAACATAGGCATATAAACATAATTGTTTTCTGTAGCATATTTTTACTAAGATATGTTTTACATTTTTAAAACTCACATAACTGTACTTCAATGATAATAAATAACATTCTGTATGATATTTTCTGAAAGCAGTGGTTTAAAAGCAGCTTGAGAGAAATTGCTACTCTCTAGCATTTATTTATTTATAAAGAAGTTAATCGTGAACAGGTGAAGCAAAAAAAAGAGCCTGGAGAGGTACTGCACAATCCTCCTCTAAGATTCTATTGACATTTTTTGGATTTTCTAGCGTTGTCGCTTAAGGAGTCTCATTCCATTCCGAGTTTCAGAAAATTATACAACTATTATTAGAATATCAATATCATTGTTGAGCCACCAGATGTCTGTTACAGCCTTAGTAACTGTCATACCATTGTTTAAAATGTATTGGTTTTGTTTTAATTGTGAATAATTAAATATTATAAATTTGTGCGAACAGTGTTGGTCTAATTAGTAGCTAATTGTTAATAGTAGCCCATATGATCTATTTGATTCTGTAATAAAACAACAATACTTATTATTACGTAACAAATAATACGATTGTGCAGGGAAATTGTAGGGATTTTAAATGGGGAAAGAGGGAAATTTTAACTGCGCGGGAGGGAGATGTGTCTGCAGCCAGTCAGTCCAGTCTCAGCATGGACGCAAGATGAGGCGCTTGCTGTTCGTGACGGTAGTGATGGTGTGCGCGGCAGCCGCCCCTCCGGGTCTACGGTGTGGCTTCGAGGATGTCCAAAACTCGGGGTGCGGTTGGAAGTGGAACTCCAGCGAGTGGGCAGTGACGACGAGCTTGCCTGCCAACTACTCCAAGGGGCCGGTAGTAGACGCCAGCAACAGGACTAAAGGTACAGAGCTTAACTCTCAATAGCCTAAACATATGACTTTAAACTCTTGAAGTTACCCCTAATTAATTATGAAATTTAGTTGACCACTATGTATGTACTGTGCGCCCTTTGACATTTTGATCATGCTGCTCTAAGAACAATTTCACATAGTTCACAACGTTTTAAACTATCATATATGACTGACACTTAAAATACTATTTTCTTAACTCTGTCACCTTAGATCATGTGTGTAGATGCAGCAAAAATATAATGTTTTCTGGATCCTGTTCATTGGCGAAAAATGAGCATTACTTTTTTTATCTAAAATCTCTTCTCCTTTCATCATTATGACAGAGCCAATATATTCCTTTTACTGTCATAGAACATAATGTGAATTCGTTGAACATTACAAAGGAACTGAAATTGGAACGATGCAAAAATTATGCCTCCTTTGTAAATAATAATTATTTTAAATACTAGCATACAACTTTAAAATAAATAAACACAACTGATATTCCTGTGAACTGCAAAATTGTATGGAAAACAAAAGATACATCTTTCACATTGAGTATATGTTACATACAACATACATATGTTTTTGAATTAAAGACTGATTGGATTGGCACATAGTAGAGCTTGAATTGAACACAGCTTGATCTTTTACTAACATTCTTATTACACTATGTCTCAATTATTACTTAAACACTTGTGAGATTTATTAATTTCGGCAAAGTGGTTGTGAACAATCAGCAATTTGTATTCATCCGTTAAAGTCTGCTTCAATACTCAAATATTATAAGTAGCTGATAGTTAACGTACAATGTCTGATAGAATAATATACTACAAATTAGAAGTGTGCCTGATTTATGCCTTTAATATTTAGAGTATTTAGAATATTTATGCTATATAATTAGAGTGATTTCACCATAAGACACTTTCAATCCGTTTTGCCGTAGCTGAAGTTACACTACAGTATATGCAAAATATCTCTAGTTAATTTTGCTGTAACTGAAGAAATCATACTTGAATAAAGCAAAATCCCCTTTTTTTAAACTGAAGTTACCGTGCTTGCCAGATTCCTCATAACCCTTTGTTGTACTGAATATACAGGGTGTTCTGAAAAAAGGTGCCCATAAGGCAGGGCGTGATTCCTCACATCAAAAGAAGAAAAAAAGTTCTAATTAACATAGGTCCGAAAATGTTTCGTTAGAGAGTTACGGCTAGCGAAAGATTTCGCCTGAATTTCAGTTCCCCTGCTGAAACGAAGCCCTACGGGTATTTGTTAGCTGTTAATTAAGATGTACAGTTTAGCGTTCTTTATGTAAAATGAACTAAAAAATTGAATAAAACCGTTTCCAGACCTGTAGCTACAGTAGTTTTTAAGATATGTGACGAAATACGCGAAACTTGGTCCCGAAAAACAAGTTCCTTTTAGGTTTGAAGCAGATTTACTATGTTAAATGTACAATAAACCCAAATTTTTTTTACAGAACTTTCAGAAAATTTAATTTCGAAGAGAAAGATGTAAAATAAGTCTATAATAGACAAACGCAACCTTTAAAAAATAATCCTTAATTAGCCTACATACAAAACGCATGAAAAATAGACAAAATCTGTTAAGCTCTCTACAAATGTAATATTGAAATTAAAACAGCTGTTGTAATAAAACAAATTAATGAGTTACTAATATTTTTTATCAAGTAAACATTTTTAACAATCATAAATTATCATACATAAAAAAGTTATCTGAATTATCATTCAACAAAAAAGTTACACTTGTCCTAAAAAACTAACCACGTCACAGTAGATTTTCAAAATGTTTCCCCTCATTCAAAATACAAGCATCCAGCCGTCTTCTCATAGACTGCCGAACTCTTTCGAAGATCCCAGGTGTCTCACGTATCCTTTGAATCCCATTAATAATCCTTGTGCGCAACTCTTCTATGGTATCCACAGGCGAGTCGTATTTTAAATGTTCTCATAAGAAAAAGTCAAGAGGATTGAGGTCAGGTGACCTTGCAGGCCATGCTACTGGGGCTCCTCGACCAATCCATCTGTTTGGATATGCTTCATTTAAAAATTCTCTTACTTGTAATGTGTAATGAGCTGGAGCTCCATCCTGCATGAACCACATTTTGTTGCGTGTGTATAGTGGCACATCTTCGAGTAACTCATTCAGATCAGTCGTCAAGAAATGTAAATAATTTTCACCATTGAGCCTATCAGGTAAAAAACGAATAAAAATTTTATCACCCAGAATAGCAGCCCATACGTTTATAGAAAACTGATATTGATGACGGTTCTCTGAAATAGCATGTGGATTTTCAACTGCCCAAATGTGAGTATTGTGGGTGTTAAGAATAGCCATTCTTGAAAATTTTGCTTCATCAGTAAAGATAATGTTATTTAAAAAATGTGGATTTCTGCACCTTTGGATAAGCCATTGGCATAGCTGAACACGAGGAAAGTAATCTCGAGGCAAAAGAACCTGGACCCTTTGATAGTGATAAGAATGCAACTGCTGCTCATGTAAAATCTTCCAGACAATTGAATTACTAACACCGAAATCCAAGGCTAGTTCTCTAGTACTTCTTCCAGGATGATTCTCTATTTCGTCCAACACGCCCTCCTCCAATTCAGCTGTACACATTGTACGTGGCCGTCCTGATCTACCAACTTTTCCAGGTTTAAAGGTTCCCGTCTCGCTTAGCCTTCTATGAATGGAAGAAAACATTTTATGAGTCGGTAACTGTCTACGAGGAAAGTGTTCCTGATAGAGTCGTCTAGCCTCACGACTGTTGCAATGTGCAAGACCGTACATTAAATGCATGTCTGCCATTTCATCATTAGTGTACATAATATTCATATTACCTGCCATGATGAATAATATATTATTAGCTATCAAAAATTAACTGCAACGGCACTCGCACTAACTTGTTTTAAAGTACAGATCAACACACGCACATAATGAGCAATGGAAAAATAGCTGCTTGTCATGTTTATTTAAATTATTATAAACGATGTTACATTGTTTAAACATATGTTTTAAATAGAAATTATTTTGTTTCTTAAATCATATGTTTTAATACAACAGCTGTTTTAATTTCAATATTACATTTGTAGAGAGCTTAACAGATTTTGTCTATTTTTCATGCGTTTTGTATGTAGGCTAATTAAGGATTATTTTTTAATGGTTGCGTTTGTCTATTATAGACTTATTTTACATCTTTCTCTTCGAAATTAAATTTTCTAAAAGTTCTGTAAAAAAATTTGGGTTTATTGTACATTTAACATAGTAAATCTGCTTCAAACCTAAAAGGAACTTGTTTTTCGGGACCAAGTTTCGCGTATTTCGTCACATATCTTAAAAACTACTGTAGCTACAGGTCTGGAAACGGTTTTATTCAATTTTTTAGTTCATTTTACATAAAGAACGCTAAACTGTACATCTTAATTAACAGCCAACAAATACCCGTAGGGCTACGTTTCAGCAGGGGAACTGAAATTCAGGCGAAATCTTTCGCTAGCCGTAACTCTCTAACGAAACATTTTCGGACCTATGTTAATTAGAACTTTTTTCTTCTTTCGATGTGAGGAATCACGCCCTGCCTTATGGGCACCTTTTTTCAGAACACCCTGTATAATAGTTGAAAGACCCTAACAATTCCTATTTGTTGTAACTCCGGTTGCCATAATTTCAAGACCCTTCCAATACCTTTTGCTGCAACAGAAGTTACCATACCGTACTTTCAAGACACTTCCACTCCCATTCCGCTGTAATTGAAGTTACCATACTTTCAAGACACTTCCAATTCCCTTCCGTTGTAATTGAAGTTACCATACTTTCAAGACACTTCCACTCCCCTTCCGCTGTAATTGAAGTTACCATACTTTCAAGACACTTCCAATTCCCTTCCGTTGTAATTGAAGTTACCATACTTTCAAGACACTTCCACTCCCCTACGCTGTAATTGAAGTTACCATACTTTCAAGACACTTCCAATTCCCTTCCACTGTAATTGAAATTACCATACTTTCAAGACACTTCCAATCCTCTTCCGCTGTAATTGAAGTTACCATACTTTCAAGACTCTTCCAATACCTTTGATTGAAGTGTCCTAAATACATTCCATAAATGTTTTTAAGAAACTGATCATACAAGACCCCCTCCACTATACTGTACTGCTACTGGAGTCATACATCCATAAAAAACAAGAACATTTCACTTCAACAAGTTTCCTAGATTTAACTTTAAGATTTTTCTCAATAACTAGGCTATTCCTCCTATTCTAACCAGATTTCTTGCGTCCTTTCAAATGTCTTCCACTATAACTAGGCTGGTAAACCACTGTAACTAGAATCTTACTCTCTTCCCAACTCTTCCACTATTATTTGGCTGTTAAGGTCCCTTCCTAAGTCTTCCACTGTAACTTGGCTGGTAAGGTCCCTTCTTAAGTCTTCCACTGTAACTTTGCTGGTAAGGCCCCTTCCTAAGTCTTCCACTGTAACTTGGCTGGTAAGGTCCCTTCCTAAGTCTTCAACTGTAACTTAGCTGGTAAGGTCCCTTCCTAAGTCTTCCACTGTAACTTGGCTGGTAAGGTCCCTTCCTAAGTCTTCCACTGTAACTTGGCTGGTAAGGTCTCTTCCTAAGTCTTCCACTATAACTTAGCTGGTAAAGTTCTTTTTTATAGATCTACCTCAGGAGAAACATTCAAGATCCTGCGTTTGGCATATTCAATATTAATTACAATCTAAATAATGTTCTCATATCTAGTTTTTTGTTACGTAATATTTTTTGAATAGTGACAATCAAATACTGATATGACAGTGATAAATAAGATTTGTAGTTTAAGTAGTCTGACGCCCAAAATAAAACATTCAAAATATCATTAAAACCCCCCAAAAATTAAAATTATATTTCATTTGAAATATTATAGGTAAAAGTATACAAACTGCACAAGCCTACAATAAAATTAATTAATTTTAGATGTATTATAAGTAATTCCCAAATTAACTGTTTTCCTGTACTTAGATTTATTGTTACCAAATGGTGTGTCAGTAAATCACGTTATAACGCAGGCAAACCTTCACTATTATGAAATGTTTAGAAAAATCTGAAATAAGGAGACCATCAAGTAAAACTTTACTTTCTTTTTATT
Source organism: Stictocephala bisonia (assembly GCA_035578905.1). Classification (NCBI taxonomy): domain Eukaryota; kingdom Metazoa; phylum Arthropoda; class Insecta; order Hemiptera; family Membracidae; genus Stictocephala; species Stictocephala bisonia. The sequence goes on from JAQJVL010000838.1 coordinate 345,750, forward strand.
TGTTTTGTATTATTTTAAATATGATATAGACCTGTCTCACCGTCAGGCATTAGACACACATGGACAGTATTTCTTTAAGTTAAAATGTAGCCTACTACTAATGCAACTGACAATATCATAATAGTTTGCAATTTGATTAGGCTCAAAGAGAAAAAAGGCGATAACTAATATATACAGCTATAACCGGAAAAAAATACATCACTCTGTGTAAATTCACAAATTTAACAGTGGATATTCTAGATTCGTTCAATTACACCTAATTCAATAATTCTAGGTACTCATACATGTACAGTGGGATTGATGGTAACACATGAATAGTACAGTTATATTAAACCACCCAGGCGTAACTATCCATACGCGTACAGTGAGTAGTATTGACCCACCCACCCATTCACATATAGTGGTATTGACCCATCCACCCAGACACATACAGGGGTATTGACCCACCCACCCTTACACATACAGTGGTATTGACCCACCCACCCATTCACATATAGTGGTATTCACCCATCCACCCACACACATACAGTGGTATTGATCCACCCACCCTTACACGTACAATGGTATTGAACCACCCGCCCATACAGTGGTATTGACCCACCTACCCTTAAACGTACTGTGGTATTGTCCACCAACCAGCCCATACACGAACGTGGTATTGACCCACCCGCCCATACACGTACAGTAGTATTGAACCACCCGTCCATACACGTACAGTTGATTCCCAGTATTATTATTTTTATATTAAGCAGAAATAATAAGTACTACTCAATGTTCTTGAGTATAAAATACATTTTTTAATTGTTAGTAAATATTTTCTATGAAAGTTTCAACCTAGTGCTAATATGCAATGTAATCTTACCCATTACAACCCTTAAACCTTCTTCACTGGATTGGCATGGATACGAAAACAACACATCTAAAATAACTGATCGAAGGTATATGTTCAAATAGGATATTTAACTACGAAAACAACGATTTTTTAGGCCTTTCAAGTGTTCGTGTAAACTACTTTGAAAATGGTTTGCGTAGTACTGAATTTAATATCTACACACTACCACAGTTTTTTTCTTTTTAGTAAAACTATAAATATTTTTATGAATGATTATATATATTTATTAAGTGTATTGCCATTGTTGAATAGTGAAACACTGTAGAGCCTGTGGGAGGGATGAGGGGGCTGTATAGAAAGGTTCAACCCACGCACCTTCTCCAGCATAGACAAACGTGTCGAATGTGACTATTCTCTGGAGAGAAAGAATAAGATAATATATTATTTATTTTGTAAGGTCCTTATAAAGTTTACGTCTTATCGAAAAAAAAAAAAAAAAACAATATTATTGTGACTTCATTTATCGTAATTTATGTTTAGGACAAACTTCAAGTATTTTGTTTTTGATAAAAAGGGCGCCACTATTTTTTTTCGAATCTAACCTGATCCAAATCTTTCGAGATATGTCTGTCAGAAGCATACATGTCTGTCAGAAGCATACATTTAAACCAGAGATTACCACCACAGTTCGTGGTATCTCATCACTTACAATACCACGTCCATTGTACCGCTATTCCATCACCACCGTACGTGCTTGAGTGGGTGGGAGGAGGGTCTGCGGGCCTGTGTGAGAACTTTATTCAACGAGTGAAGTACCGACCGTTATATTATTAATTCGGGGGGGGGGGGGGTCCATGTATCAGTGAGATGGTAGGTCGTCACCACAGTACGTGTTTGAGTGGTTGGGAGGGTCAATAGCTCAGTTTCACATTCGCTAGTTTACATGGTTCTGTATGCCTGTGTGAATACTTTACTGAACGAGTGAAGTATCGACCGTTAGATTAATTTGGGGGATTCGAACCTTGGACATAGGCTTCTGTAGTTTGAAGCCTTAGCCAGTAAGCCACTATGCCGGGAAATACAGAACTTGTATATGGTAACTAGCCAGATATATTAAGAACACCGGTTTCCAGAAACACACATTTTTTTACGTCTCTGTTACCTATCTAATTTCCGTTGTAAACACGTTTGGAATATAACTGTGTTATTTTGGTTTCATATAAATTTTGAATTTATGTTTGTTAATATTCTTTACCTCTTTCTTGAACAAATATTTCTAAATATTTTCCAGAGTAATGCACAATTTGGAAGTGACCCGTTTGAAAAAAGAAGACACAAAATTTGATCCGTTCATTTAATAGTTCACTTTATTTCTATAATTCTTCTTTATTATTATAATAAACCAAAAAGCTTCACTGTTTTTCTTTGGAGCACTTAAATAGTGACGCAAACATAGGAGTGCGTGCTCAGCCGCCGAAGCACAGGCTCAGGGAGTGACGTCAGAGTTGTATCCCTCGTTACCATCTACACGGCTCAGCAGTTTGCTACAAGTGAAACAGATTGTTACTACATAAATCAATTTGAATTTATATTAGCATTTGCAACACAAATAAACAAATAACTCTTGGACCATTTAAAACCAAACAAATAAAATAAGTTACTTCTTTCAACTTAACATATACGAGTATTTAAGAAAATCCTATCATGAATTTTAATACTGGCAAAATAGAAACTTATATTTTAAAGTTTCATTTTATTTATTTCAATGGACAAGCAATTAAATATTGAGTAACCAATGAAAAACTTCACTAGAGAAATACATAGGAATATAAATATCACCATAATGTCTTTTATGTGATGAATTAAATTAAATGCAATTTAAACAACGAAGTCTAAATTGTAACAAGAAACATGAAGAAACAAATAACGTTAAATACAAATTAAAAATTTAAAA
>JAQJVL010000839.1:0-42500 GCA_035578905.1 Stictocephala bisonia
AAATTCTTAATAATTAGATGGTTGTCTATACTGTATTTGTTAGTGTAATATAAAAACCAATTTTTTTACAAATTAACACATAAGCATATTATGTGTCTAGGATTTATAAATTTTTAGTTTAGTATTTATAAATGTCAAATCCTAAAATGTACATAAAGCACATTTTACAATTTGACAGAGTTAATCAATAATAGGTCAAATCTCCTGAGTGAGTAGCTATCTATCGTACAACAAGTGTACGTATTGATGAGTCCGAATACTAATTAATGGTGTGTGGGCAAATTGGGTTTTAAGACGTAAAGTGTCAAAGGTCAAAGATGGTTGATATATATTAGCTCTGAATATACTAATTGAACCGAACGCAATTTAATTCAATTCAATTTAATTAATCTGTAAATTGAGTGAAAATCAACGCTCAAGACAGAACAAAGCTGACAATGCGTATTAATGAAGTATAGTTTTACACTAATTTACATATGTACCATAATTTCTTATACATTAAAAATTATAAAAAACAACTGATTTTCAAGTACCAGATTTTATATTATGTAAAACAAGAAAAACTCTAAGTTTATTATATTAAATACTGATTAATAAATGTACCAATCACGTGCAACCTTTCAAATAAATAGTAAGCAAGCTATTCACTACTAATCAGCTGGAATTGGGACCATGGGAATCAAGTTTTTTTTTATTTTAGTGTTTATTTGTTGTTTTTGGTTCCGACCAGCTGTAGCTTTGCCTATGTGACGTCATGGGAGATGAGTGTGATACCTACCGTATTATTTTCTTGGTACCCTGTATATGGCAAATCGCCAGTTATTGGCACTTTAAGGGACGCAACGGAATTCAATTTCGTTAACACTTCTCAGAAACACTTAATATTATATGTAATAATGTTTTTGTAAAGGGTATTAGTGTTATGTAATGGGGGAATAGCAAAAATTAACATCTAATTTCTAATAATATTGTTTTATTTATTTAAATAAAAAATACTTATGTCAGTAGTTATTGGCACCCTATAACCAGTTATTGGCACATAGATAAACTAGTTATTGGCACCTATATTGTTGCTATATTTGAGGTGTTACTTATTACTAAATGGACTGTCTGCCTGTGTACATGAAAGGTTTACTAAATTTAAAACAAAAAAAAAATGCCAATAATAACTGCCTTTAACCTACTTGGCATGCCAATAATACCAGTAATTGGCAGTGCCAACTATAATTACATAAAAATCCAATTATTGGCATGAAGATTATACGAGCTTTTGGCACTTCTAGTTAGGTGCCAATAACTGAAAACGAACACAAATCAGAATCAGCTGTTAGCACCCCCTTTTGACTCATAATTGGCAGGTAAATACACAAACTTTTAAAGGTTATGTGAACAATAGTACTTAATGAATCCATACATAACATGCCCAATACAAAAGTATTTACATAGGGTGAGTATACTGAAATGAAGTTAATCTTTTCATAAAATGACGCGTGTTTCTTATAACTATATAACATCAAAAACAGAAGTTTTTACTGCACTGAAACAGACTGCAAGTGATGTGACATAGACTGATGAGTACTCAGTCAAGTTTTTCGGATGGATTTTAGATGAATTTGTTTATTCACAGCAATAAGATTAAAAAAAGGGTGCCAATAACCAGTGTGTGCCATTAATACCTGACTTTACCCTACACCATCTACTACCAAATATTTAACATTACTTCGTAAATGGTGGGATTTTCATGTACTGTATAATTGAACTAAAACTTGACAGTTTTAAACCTGGGATGGAAAATATAAATTGACACTACAATTTAATTATGACTGAGCCCAAAAAGAGTTCGGTTGAATTAAAACCTAACCTAGTTAAACCAGATTCAGTCTCTTAATGTTTACCAGCTTACCCTAACTTATGTATCCTCTATTGATTTTAATTCAATATTTATGAATTAAAATCACGTCTAATAAATTCAATTAAACGAGTCTGTTTTTTTTTTTTTTTTTTTTTTTTTTTTTTTAGAATTTTTGAATTAATGATTTAACTTTTCCTAGACTCTGTAGATAATATCACGTATTGATAGAGATATGTGTAAGTTACTTGTTATATTGTTAACTGATACTTGCGTCAAGTTGAAACCTGTATCTTTTGGTTGAAAATCAGGTTACATTAAGAAAATTATTGATTGGTTGGGATAGCATAGTGAATGTTTAAAAAGTTTGAAAGGTACTAGTAAACAAAAACCTTGCAAAAGAAAGACCTATACAAAAACACAATGACTTATATATTTAATACAATATGTATTTATTTACTTACAAATTAGGGAAATCACAGTAAAAGTAAGTCCTTAAAGTTACCTCCAAATAATGTACATGTAGAAGCGGCCATAGATAAGAGGCTAAGGTGGTGGCTTACCTTGAAGTGGGTCCAGGTTGATGTGATCATATCAGTGTAAAAACCTCCGTACCGCTTCATTGGTTCATAAGTTACGGTGGCTTATCTCAAAGTGGGTCCAGGTTGAAGTGATCATAGCAGTGTAAAAATCTCCATACCCCTTCATTGGTTCATAAGTTACGGTGGCTTACCTTGAAGCGGGTCCAGGTTGAAGTGATCATAGCAGTGTAAAAACCTCCATACCCCTTCATTGGTTCATAAGTTACGGTGGCTTACCTTGAAGTGGGTCCAGGTTGAAGTGATCATAGCAGTGTAAAAACCTCCATACCCCTTCATTGGTTCATAAGTTACGGTGGCTTACCTTGAAGCGGGTCCAGGTTGAAGTGATCATAGCAGTGTAAAAACCTCCATACCCCTTCATTGGTTCATAAGTTACGGTGGCTTACCATGAAGTGGGTCCAAGTTGAAGTGATCATAGCAGTGTAAAAACCTCCATACCCCTTCATTGGTTCATAAGTTACGGTGGCTTACCTTGAAGTGGGTCCAAGTTGAAGTGATCATAGCAGTGTAAAAACCTCCATACCCCTTCATTGGTTCATAAGTTACGGTGGCTTACCTTGAAGCGGGTCCAGGTTGAAGTGATCATAGCAGTGTAAAAACATTCTTACCACTTCATTGGTTCAAAAGAATAAGCAGGCAAGGGGACTGTCTTATTGTTTATTATTCTATTGTTTATGTAAAGCACTTTTTATGTTAATTATCATTTCAGCTATTAGGGTTTGTTACTTTTAGCTGGAATCAACAATTTAAATAAAAAATGTGAACTCAGCACTGGTGTTGTAGTGCTGTAATCCAGCTACTTGGGGACAAAGTGTTGAGGAGATTGTAGGCGATAAGTTTCATACTTGATCCTTTTAGTACCGACACGGCGTCCACTCAATGGTTGACATCGACATGGGCACCTCTAGAGAAGCCTGAGGTGTCCATGTTGGATGGTAGTCTGTGTCTGGATGGTGTGTAGGGAAGAGAACTGAGGATCAGGCTTGTCAATTAGCTAAAATCAGACCAACACTACGTGGTTCGCATTCCACTTATAACTGTAGGTCCCTTAGTGGCTCTGGCTATTGGGCTATTAACAAATAGCTCTTTATGAGGAACAGTCGACCTTAGTTAGTAACAATGACTACACTCACTCATCTACACTCATCACACTCATTCGCTCCTCATATTTGCCCACATCTTGACGATCGGCGTCTCAATAATGAATTGTGAATAATAATGAAATATGAAAACCATTTGAAATTATTTTTTCAACCACGTCAACTTTCCTTAAGTTATCATATAAGATGCTGAATCATGCGTATAAAACACGTATTATCATTGGACAACGTACCTCATATAGTAGGTCTTGGATAATGGATGTTGCACGTTAGAAGCAATACCTAGCTAATATACATCAGCCGGGAAGTAATGGTGGTTATTACTTTACAAGGTTGCAATATCACTTAACTGTATTTTAATATTGATAGCGATTCATCTTAAACCTCACCAATATACAGTTTATTGCCTGATCAGCAGAATATTGTATCTCTTCAGCTCAGCCACACTAATAATGATTTGATTAACATACTGTCCTTAGGTTTAAAGTTAATAATTTTTATAGGTTTTCAATTCATTGTCAAGAGTTAAAAGTTCAGGAGTAAATCGTAACATAGAGTTTAAATAGAAATTACTATATTTAAATGCATATTTTAGTTGTTAAGATTTTTTACAGTATTTAATAAATGCAAGTTAAAATTTTTATGTAATATTACCAAAATACGTCAGATGGTTATCTAAAATACTAAGCTTTTAGAATAGTTATTACGTCGAATTAATGTTTTTAAAATACTTTTGTAGATAATGTACCGTTTGTTAGAGTATCGTATATTCATGTTAAATAATCTTCATTTCATTAAGAATACATTTATAACATATTATTGTGAAACAATGCACGACATTTCAATGATAAATGTACTACAAGAATCAAGTGGAGCAATAAAGTAGCTATCGGAATCAAAGGCAATCCAATTATATGTACATTTTGTTTAATATTATTTCTAAGATGAAAACATGGTTGTATATAAAATGTATAGTATAAATGACAAGACATTAGACATTAGAAAATATAAGAAGAATATTTACGATATAAGGAAATGACAATGCGTTAACCACTTAAGGCCATGCACCAATAATTTTATTTTAAAGGAAACATACCAACATACAAAGTCATCAAGTAACAGGTTTTGACATCTAAGGTCACACAAAAACATGATTTTACATCCATTCCATAAGACGTTAGGACGTCTGAAGTCATGAACTAATTCTTTGGGACCTCCAAGGCTACGCACCCATGATTTTGGACACGAGAGGTTATAAAGTAACGGTTTTGGATAAACGAGGCCACACACTGAGCAGTTTTGGCATGCCAGGTCATGCAATAATGCGTTTGAACATCCGACATGACAGTGAGTAGTAGTGAGTTTTTGCATGCCAGATCATGCACTAGTGCGTTTGGACATCCAACATTAAACATATAAACGGTGGGATATCCAATGTCACACAACAACACATTTGGACTTCCAAGAACAAGAAGTATTGGGTTCATTCAACAAACGAGATCTACAAGTTTACGCACTAACGCTTTTGACATCCAAGTTCATATTAACGTCAGGGTGTATTATACATTGTAAGGGAAGGTTTCCCTCCATACTGACCACCACATAAGTGATGAGTTGGCAAATACGAACCATTTTATTAGAGTATTTCTATTATATTTCCCTTAGCTCTACAGCTATTTTTCAAACAACGTATTTGATATGACAAACAACAGCGTAGTTTACATACATAACCTTACATGAAAATTGTTAGAACTAATTCTGACAAAGCTTTTGTATATATAGTGGATGATGAATGGAAAATATACCTTAGCTTTAGATCAATATATTATTACGTTTAAATAAATATAGATATACACATCCAATATTGAGGAGGTGTGGTGGAAATGTATGCCACTTTCCTCATTTTTACTTAAAATCAAAGTTATTACATCAGTACCGATATCTTGTAATGAACCCTGAAACTAGTAATATCGGTTTCAAATGTATTACCCTCATATCTCCAAGGAAATAATGAAGCCAAGATTGTGTAGGATCTTGTGGGCCCATTTCTGGAGTATTGTTTTCTAAATAACACTATTTCATAGTTTACATATATAAAATATATTTGTACGTATCAAATATATATATATATATATATATATATATATATATATATATATAGTGATAATCAGCTATATTTTCAGTTCATAACTTATAAAATCATATTACAGTGCTAAAAGGAGAAATATCAATGAACAAAGAGAGTAATATGGACATACAGTAATATTAGGAATTGTACTACATAATAACTGAGACGTAGGATGCTAATAAAAGTTTACTATAAGCAATAACATAAAACTTTAATGTACTGGTATTCTTTAGTATTGAGGGCGTTTTGAGAGATTTTAAAGCTTAGTGCCTTTTCGGAGGACCAACTAACATCCACGTTAGTAGAGGAAACACTACAAAAGACATTACCACGAACGATCACAGGGAGATGCGTTTTATAAGTAGAAAGTAATGAAAAAGGAACCAACTGTACCTTTAGAGGAAATAGTGCATGTGTTGAAGCGAAGAACTGAGAAGATGAGAGTTGAGATGACCGTAGAGATGGATCCACCAGGCCTGGGGTGTCGATGTTGTCCAGCGATCAGTTTGGAGCACAACACAACACTGTTTAGAGTTTACTTTGAATAAAATGCTGAGTAGATTGAGAGAAGAGAGATTGAGAAAAAAAAAACACGATCACTGACTAATGAAACCAAAATTATTCACTATAAGAGAGGTCACGGCAATCGCGACGAGAGATCCGAGCGAACCGTTCTGCATAGCATCATGAGTTCAACTGGGGTTTTAATTTTAGGTATACGGGTAAAGCGTGTTGACGGGGTTCACACCACCAGTTACAAGGGTTAGACAATGTCACCTGACATTTGACTTTTGTCTAGTGAATGTGCATAGAGGCCATTAATATTATTCAAATTTCAATATAGTAACAGGGAATAGGTTAGAGTATGTGAATAACAATTTATGCTTAAGAGAGTATAAAAACAGATAAGAAGAACAAACTAATAAATTACTTAATTATGAATTACAATTAACTACATGTACAATATATAATACTAAGTACGGAACAGGTATTAAGATTTTCTATTTACAGAAGTAGAGGAATAATGCCAAATATTCAGTTAGAGAAAGATGTTTAGGAAATGAAATGAAATATATTTTACTGTTCAATAAATATATTTAATGTCCAACAATGTGCAGAGTTGTTAATTAATTGTTAACAAACTTTACCTTGTTCAACTTAAACTGTATTACATCTAAGTTGGGTATCAGATATACGATTGGATGAAGGTAATTGTACAGGATGAGCAATTATATAACTTTGAATGGCGAAGGTATAGCATACTAGCGCTAACTATACAATTATAGAAGACTGTATTTGTACCAATAGTGAAATATCAGAACACAGAAGTTTTAAATTGTCTCGAGCACATCAGAAAAAGTGTATGGTTTTTTGTTTCATTTCTAAAACCATAAATTGTAAAAATCTAATGCAGATAGTTTTCTTCGGTTACTAAGTAATTAATAGAAAATATTGAATGTCTCATGTTATATAAATTGTCTAAATAAATACATTACTGTAAAGTAAAAAAATGATATAGAGCACTGTGAATTATTTTTTGGATTCATCTAATTCAAGACGTTTCTTGGTTTTTCTCTGTACCAACTCCACTTTTGCTGACTAAGAAACTTTAGGTAAAAAAAACTCTTCTTGTAAAATTTCAAGTGCCCTTCTACTTTTATTAAAATTGTTTGATTCACTTACTTATTTATTAGATATACTATAATATAAAATCCAAAAAACTTCCTTTACAAAGTTTCAAAATCATTAAAGCTGAAATAAGCATACGAAATTTAACAATAGTACTAAACAATTTGTATTCATAGATCCAATAATACTTTCAATCCTTTTTGGAAATTTTATATATATTTGAAACAGCCTTCAACCAGAAATTAAAATTTTTTTGTCAAAATAATATCCAATATAAACAGTTCATTTCACACTTATTATTGTTTGCACTTAATTAGGGATTTTCCCCAACAATTCGTTTCATTCTACATATGACTATATGTAAATAAAAAGAAATAACATGTCCTAAACTTATTTTTCTCCAGAATAAGAATCGAACTTTAAATATACTGTCGACCAATGCTAGATGAGAATGATCAAATATTTAAACCAAGAGTTAACTTAAATTGCATATGTATGTGTCAGCTAAAAAAATTAAATTACAGTATCATGTATAAATATTAAACGTATTTAGTTAACCTTACGTATTGAAATACTACTCGCTAAGCATGATTGTGTTTACGTTCCACAACTCCATGGTTATTATATGGAAAAAATTATTTTTTCTGGATCTATAACTCCTAAACAGGCGATTTTGGATTTGTTTAAAGACAAAAGGTTAAGTGTAAATGACAATATTATAAGGGTTTTCAAAAAATGCTTTATATGCAAATTATAAGGAACCATAATTTGTGTTTAGCTTTAGGAATTATTAAGAAAATGCTCATTGTATGTACTGACTGAATATACTGGATTGTGTAACTTGTTTAAGCTGTAATTTTTGTTCCGAAAATCATTATAAAAGTGCCAATTATTTGTTTTGTATTAGAAAACAATAAAAGTTGTTGGTTCAATATTTGTTGTTCATTAAACATGTTCTTTTAATCACTATTCATGCAAAAGTACTAAGCTACAGATTACTGAAAATAATACCCAAGAAATATAACACAATTTTCTTTAAGAAAGCCATGCTGATGATATAGTTATTCACCACTATTTTAGCATTCTTACAAATATTAAGATCCTGTAAATTTAAGATTATAATTTTGGTTGTATTTGTTTCAAACTAAATACAGGGATTTTCTTTTAAAACACAACCCATGATTTGAAATACAAATGACAAACAAAACATATATCTATGTTATACATTTTTAAAATTATTATTAACATTTATTACTGCTGTTTATATGATTTCAATGACAATTTTGTTTAGGTTTGGTGTTCAAATTAACCAACAACATTCTGCCCTTTTTAGTACATTTCTGGACACCTTTTTTAAAGTTTACTCAAAACTATGTTTTTAACCTGAACTTAATCACATGAACCCAAATAATGTGAAAAACAATGCCACAATGTAAATCAACTAATAGCCGAGGAAGAATAAGAACCAGGGTTACCAACCTATGAACTTGTAACTATGTTAAACCTTCATTTTCTGTGCTTGTAAATAGGGTTGCGTTTTTAAAGAAACGCACTGTATAGAAAAATAAATAAAGTTCTTACAATGCTTCCTATTTCTGTTTCTTAAATGATAATTTTATAGATTAAATGAGAGTTTCAAATTTGATTGAAAACGCCAGTATAATATAGAATCTATAGACAAATGTCCGCCCGGATATTTGTATCATCTACGAACAAGGGAAGAGCGGCGCCTCAGTTGGGGCGTTGAGAATGACAAACTGCTTATTGCTAAAGGTTCTCTGCTGAAGTTGAGCCTTTATGTAGGCTAGTCTACGAACTTATCGTTGCCAAATATTTCACAACTTCAGTGATATATAACTGTTTTACCTTGACGATAAACCTACAACAGTATTATATCACCTACATCCTTATATACAATACGTGAAACCTGTTTTTGTCAACACAACTCCTCCCTTATTTCTTGTTCAATTTAATCAGTTCAGGCGTCAAAAGATTTGCCTCTGTTTACAGCTGTGAAATAAGGACTTAATCGTTCAATATTGTTACCCTGAAGGGTATGGAAAGCCCTTAATGTACGTTTTTAGGCCATAAGAATAACACGGGGATTTAAAGGAATAAAAAATAACAGCTGTTCAAATGTAAATAATGATTTCTTGAAAGTTTTAACAGCTGTTGGATTGTAACAAATTGTGTATGTAACATTTAAGAGGTTATATCTTTCATATTGTTAAACCAGGGAAGGTTGTAAGCATGGATTAGTTAACATTAGATTGTAGGGTTCCGCTCTTCAGGACTTGAATATTTACATGCTAATCAAAATGCAGTTATTTTATTAGTTTATTGTAGTTTTACATTACACAGTTAACCTACTATTGTTTGTAATCAAAAGTTACAAAAAAAGCCAAAGACCGAGGTGTAACGAGAGAAGTAAATGTAAGGGGTTGGCACGCGAAGCGTGCAAGGGTGTCCCCTAGTATATCAATACTGCTGTATGTAATAAAACAGCTATAAATATATTTGACTCAATTTGTTATTATTTGAATAGTTAGGATAATCATTTATATGTAATATTTCACAAAATATTAATTTACAAAAAACTTGAAACAATATACACCAAACGTATATTCGAAATAATAAATCCAACTAATATTTTCATTTAGGACTTAATGGTTCTATTTGTTCTGTTCCGTTTTGTATAGTTTTCCTAATCAAACGAAAATGTCAAAAGGCTTAATTTAGTCGCTATAAAAATCAATATTAAAGTGAACTTATATGAAATGTAACCCTCATAGAGATTATATTCTGTATTAATACATATTACACCTTTTCCCGTTAAATATTACGATATATCTACGTTTATTGAAATTAAAATTTTTATGTATTTTTATCTAGGAATGATACAAAAAATACACTAAAACCGTTGTTATTTGGTTTTTTATTAATGCCAAATGAATGTTATAAATCCAAAAACTTTTATTATGAGTTCATTATGATGCATTCGTTATATTTTTGGTTAATTTGTGTTTTCATAATGTAAGGAGACCCAGCTGTGATAAGCCATATATAAACCAGCACTCACTAAAATTAAAATAAGTGCCACGCAAAATAATTTATTTTTATGGACTTAAACTACTTTAAGGAACATTGTTTTTTTAACCCTATTTCCACATAATTTATTTCTGACATTACCAGAGCATTGATGGTAATTAAATTTACCAGAATATAATTTATAAAATGTTTTTGTGCTAAGGGGAATCAGTACATTATATAATTTTAAATACATACTGCAGTGTTGTAAAAGTTCTAATTTACATGCACAACAATGGCGATCGTTTAGATAACACTGTTTTCACCTTTGTTGTTTTATCAGTCCATCTCTACAGCAGTACGTGGGTTGACAAAAGAGGGGTAATCTCTTTTATTGGGTTAGCATAATGGAGGATGATAAAAAATACATAGTGGGTTTTTGGGGATGGGTATTTATAAATTAACGTTAGATTAATTTTTCCCGCATGCTTTTTTATAAAGAGATTGACTATTGAACCAACATTTAAGGGCTTTATAAAAAATAAGGATAATATAACCCTCTTATATTTCAAAATAAATGTAATATATTGTATATTATGTCTTATCGTTATAATTGTCTTTGGATAGACAGCTCATCCGTTTTCCCCAATGTTCGATATTGTGATTAAATTGTTAAGAAATCTCTAAAGACATTTAGATATAATGATATAAGCAACATATTAGTGTGATTATAAGCCAATAAAATAGGTTCCAGCTATATGATCATTTTTTCAACTCTTACTATAGAAATAAACTATTATACATCACAGTTTTCTTTTTCTGACTCCATTTGTTTAAAGAAAAGGTACTTTAAAACAACTTTAGTTTAATGAACATACTTAAATTACCTTTGTTAATATATACAGTCCTAGATTATGTTGATTATTAACAACGTTTTTTAATTAATTATTGTATGAAGTTTTGTTGAAGGTTGCTTGTATTCACAAAACTCTGCGTCACAAGACGACACAATACTGAAGTATAATGTCTGTGATAATTGTCAGTCTGTCAGGAAAACTTGAAAGATAATTAGTGATTTTAGCTAACCTGGTTCTAAAGAATGTTGTGTATCCAAAAAATTTTTAAACTACAGTATATAGGACTGACACAACAATTTTATCGACCTTGAATAATTTGGATCCAACAAATGTCTGGTATTCTGTACTAGTTAAATTTTTAGCGACAGCTGTTAAAATTTACCAATTTAAATCATTGCCAATTGTACTTAAATTATTTTCTTCCCTAAGAGTCTAACCCAAGAGCATATTAAAATAAAAATGAATGGCAAACAAATAGTACTATAAAATGTACATAAACATATATCTTCCATGCATGGTTGGTTATAGAGTTTAAAACTGCATTTAGTTAAATAAAACATAATTAAATAAAAGTTTAAATAAGTAAATACAGGTTACTTGATGTTAATTTGAGAGGCCTAAACTAAATAATATATTGGATAACATTTATGAATAGGCTACGATTATTGGTAGTGTAAATGAACTGCTTTGTTTAAAAATTACGATTAGTAATGACCAAAATGTAAAACTTACTAAATTCTCAATAAGGACAAGATACAAGCACTATAAGTAGACGTGCCCTGGAGTGGAACTCTCCTTTAAGGTTCAAAGGCGGATCAGATCCGTAGAAAACAAGTACAAAACATCGCTTTAAAGGAATTGCTCTACCACTTTAGTCCTTTAGTAACATCTGTCTGGCAGATTTGACTTTTACTCAACGTTTTACTATCGATACTATTACTGGAGTAAACTAGTAACTGGCCAGCAATGTTTCCAGTAATAACAGAATGCATATATAAAATTAATGTTCATGTAATTTTAACATTACAACTATTCCTCCTTACAGTACTATATACATTAACAATATTACACAAAACAATCGTTTGTGAAATAAGTCTGTAAAATAGTAAATAATGTCAACGATTACACAATAAATTACTCTTAGGACTATCAGTAAAAATAGATTATCTTTTGTACAGGATAATAAAAAGCATTTGTGAAAATATAGATTATCATAAATGTCACTTTAAGTGATCCAGCAGACTTCTTAATACTTTTTTTCAGTTTTACATACACAAAATATATTAAATCCTATTTTTACTTGAAATAAATTACACACATTTGTGTATTATAATAGCGTAATATTTTACTAATAAAAAATTTCTACAAAAGTGGATTTGAGATGATTCGTATATCGGAACGGAACTTAAACATGGAATGAGATGAAAAGCCTATTTTTATTTGGTGTGAAGTTGGGAGTCTATAATTATATATTATGTAAAAAATCGTATTTTGTACGAAATAAGTTATAGTATAACACATCTAAAATATATATTTCAGCTTTTTATTATGTTTTAATAATATAGTAGTAACAACAATATAGTGTCGGCACTGGTGGCGCAGTGCTGTAACCCAGCTACATGGGGACAAAATGTTTGGGAGATTGTAGGCGATAGGTTGTATGCTTGATCCTCTTAATACCGACATGGCGTCCGCTCAGTGGTTGCTATCGGCGTGGACACTACTAGATAAGTCTGGGGTGTCCATGTTGGGTGGTAATCATTGTGCGGATGTTGTGTGGGGGAGATAATGAGTATCAGGCTTGTCAATTAGCTGAAAATCAGACCAGCACTACGTGGTTCGAATTCCACATAAAGCTGTAGGTCTCTTAGTTGCCCTGACTGTTGGGCTATTAATAAATTGCCTTTCTGAGGAACAGTTGAACTCAGTTAGTAACCAGACTACACTCATCCACATTCATCCTACACTCATATAATCATTCATATTCGCCTTAAAATACCAACAACGTTGTGTCGGTGTCTCATATGTAAGAGTATACGAATACAACTATTTTAAAACAGCAAACAACTACAAATTGAATAGCTCGTTTCCAAAGGACGATTTCTATAGAAGGTAATTCCAGCTGCTGCAAGTGAATTTGTTTCACGTGTTGATTACCCAGTTCCATGCACGTAAGGGGAAGAAGAATCTTTAGTAAAATAAAAGGAAGAGAAACTCTTAAGGAAAATAATTGAGGTATTATCTTTGATACTACACCTTCTTAGTTACTAACTAATCCTTTTAGTTCTGCGAGAGTTGGCACTAGTAACGTTTCTACAGATAAAACTACAATTAATCACCTTGTATTAATAGATATTTGGTAATTAAAAACATCTTATACTTGTAATTAAGATAATTAAGTTACATTTTGTGAGTTATATATGTATAGAACAGAAGGATCGTATTTCCGGTAAATCGTTTTTAAAATTATGAATATCATTATTAATAATATCAGACAGTTTAAACAATTATAATAAACCGTTTATTAGTCATCATTTTATTAAGACAGTTTAAATATCGTAAGGTTCTTACCAAAACTAAGAATGTCAAGTGTTTCTTATAGACATACAAAAGTCAACTTTACTTACCTTGCTAAGAGGGTTCAAGCCATTGTTGTAGACTTATCGAAATTGTTGTCACGTTTCCTGGCTAAGACGGCATGTTCTTGTGCATTGCTTGGGTGACTTACGGTATACAAAGATTTTCCATAATTTACAACTATTTGCTATAGTTAATAAAATGTATAGTTTTATATTAAAAAAAACTTATATGAGAAAACTTAACCTACCAAACTTCCTTAATATATTATAGATAAAAAGTATATATTATTAATATAAAAACTGTTTAATATTAATTAAACTTGTTTGAAAAGAATATTATAAGGAAGTGCACTCACTTAATTTGATCCCCCCTCCCCCCACTACTGTAGTAAAATTATCACAAATATAAATAATATAACAATAACTAGTACTATAAAAGCATTGAATATTTGGAGAAATTAGGGTAGTTGAAAATATTCTTCCAGTTTTACCATCCAAATCCGTTTTCCGTTGAACTTTTATCTTGTACATGAATGTTTAATCCACCTAATAGTAAAATTACAATGTAATCTTAAACAAGAAACAACGTTGTCGTATGGAAGGAAATTTTGGGGTTCTATATGTACAATTAATGATGTTTTTGATGAGGACTTTTATTACATTCTAATAGAATTAATATAATATTTATAAAACTAAAGAAATAAAATGTTGAATTTAAAAATTAAAACAAAAATGTATTCATAAAATTATCAAACAACTTTAAAAAAATATCAGAGTATAAAGTGCCTTAACATGAAAACACCTGATGTATAAATAATATTTTAAAGAATTATATACACGGTGTACAGCTTCGAATGTCACATATTTTAGAGGATTTTTGTCACGTCAATACAAGCAAATAATGCTAAATAACGTGTCCGATCTCGTTTCGTTTTCTGTCTGTGCGTCTGTATGTGTTTTTTACAAACATTTGAATATCCCAAAAACTGTTTGACATACAATACTGCATTTTCGTATGAGTGTTGATCTTAAAAAGATACATTTCACGAACAAAGGCTGAATGTATAAAATGGTCAATTTCAAAATGACGGCTGTTTAAATAACGTCAACTATAATAAAAACTACACAATTTAAAAAAGGTTAAAATACTATATTTGTAGATTACGTTATGCTAAATGTAACGGTATGCCAATTTAAAAGATCGGCTGACAAATAACAGAGAATACTTATTTTTTTATCTAAAAGCATTATAAAAAGGGTAAAGAGTACTCAGATAACACTGCTTTCAGATACGAAAATTATATTTTCTCTGTTACATTTTAACCAATATTTTAAATTGGCATATCGAAGAATTTTCCATAATGTAGTCTACAAATATTGTATTTTAACATTTTTATGTAAAATTGTATTTTTTTTTTAATTTTAGGTAAAATTTTAATATTTTGCTGACACATTTAGGATTAGATTTTAATTAATATGTCAATTGAAACGTACTTATAACGTAAGAAATATTGAGATCTGAATATGAACAAATTTAATATTTTTTTTTTAATATTGCATTAGTTGTGTTTTTATATTTAACTTGCATGAATTAATGTTACCAACATGACTCTATACAATTGTTTGTAATTGTTATAGCTAATTATCAACGTTACTCTTTAAATTGATTTAAGTTACTTCAGAATAATACTTTTTTTACTAAAACGTGTGGAGTGATAAATTAATTGTTCTTAAACTAACATATAAACGAATCCAAAACATACAAATACGTTGATAATTAATATAGATATAAAACCTTTAAAAATTTACAGTATAAGATATGGGATTCCATTTCTGAACTAATCCCAACTGTACCATGAAGTTCTAAGTGCTGACCACTTAGTGTCGTCGTCCAAGGAGGGTTTGATACACTTAGCTGTTTAAATGGTTTCTTGAGTGGCTCGTACAAAGTTAAGCTCACGCCATTACAACTGTAACAAAAGGAATTATGAACTTAAATACGAATTATTGTGTAGTATTAACTTTATTAACTGCCGATAAAAATCACCATTAATTAAAACTGTTATGTATATAAACATAGAGTATTTATTTTAGATCATGAGTCAGCATATCAGGAATTCATTTCAAATGATTATAGCACTGTTACAATCAGTTAATATTAGTACATAGATAGTAAAGAGTACAAAGAGGACAAGTATTTCATGTACTTACGCTATGTATCAGCAGTGCTTTAAAGTCTTTGACTTATTATTAGTCTAAACCTTTACTTCTTATATACTTGATGAGACCATCAAAATGCTATTTCAGTATAATGTCATTTTCTCGGTGATTATAAACAATACTATCACTGTGTTTTACTAGTTAAAAAATGTTCAGGGGATGAATCCCTATGACAAAGTGGGCTTCCTTATGGAATAACCGAAATTATTAGTAAAATCTTCTAGATTTAATGTAAGACCTCATTTCAGGAGGACATGTTGAATGAAGCATTGTACTAAACGAAGTCTTTTTTGTCTAAAACAATACATTTCATTAAATGTACTGAATGAGAGTTAAATATGAGAAGATAGTTAACAGTATTGTTTCCAAATTAAATCATGTGTAAGAGAAATGTTGGTAGGCCTACATTTATTATTTAGTCAAATATGCCTACCAATCTATGAAGGAAGAAACCAAAATTTCAGAGTATGCGAACTAGGACAACCTATTTTCGTTAAAAATAATGAAAATATGCTAGTTAATAGTATTTTTTTAGGTTTTTTAGTGTTGCAGTACAGCTTGGTTGAAGAGGTTGATGAAAGTTGATGGTGTGGTCGTTGCTGTAGTTAAGCCCTCTTGTTATTGTGGTTTCTTGAAATTGTATTAAGAAAATAATAAACAAGATATATTTTAAAATTTATTTGTATTTTATTACATTAAGAAAATTCAATAGTATATCACCAAATGTAAGAATTAGAAAGCTCTAATGCTTCAATAAATATACGTTCTTCTTAGTTGTGTCCCTCTTATATCGAGTCCTTTGAAACCACAAAACACTGAAATAAACTTAGGTTGTAAACAGATTAAATTTAAACTTAGTTTAGCAAGAAAAATTTAGATATAAGAGTTTGCGGAAGACTCTACGTTGATTAATGCTTTTGAGAAAGGAGGTTGAGCACTATTGCACTGTTATCACTGATTTTGGCAGTATAAAAATATAAACAAAAGTAGGAAAACTAGAAGGTTCATCTGATATCAAAACACTCACACGTTGAAGACGATGAACAACAGACTATCAGAGAGAGTTCTCAACCATGTGACTGAAGTACGAGTATACCGTTAAAAAACAGCTGTTTTGAGCTGGTTGGAGACATTGCTAGCAACCACGATTGTTTAATGAAACGTTTATATCGCAAAATGTTTTTACCATAAAGAAAGTATAATGAATTAATTACTGTTATACATTTACCAGCACAAAATAATGAAAAGATACATAGGTAATATACGGTATTACTAATAAATATCACGTCTTGTGTATAAGAAAATATTAGTAATATTATAACTAAAAACATTAATTTTAGTATTGAAAATATATTTTTTCATTTAACCAGTCTAACTAATATTAAATTCATATTGATTTTTATATACTCATAGTGATTATAAACACAAGTTTAGAAAGTTGAACAAAATGTTACTGAGGGTTTTTTCTAAATATCTTGTTTAGGTTTAAAAGTTATTTATTTATTTAAAAATTACATAATGATAAATGAAACTATTGTAAGTAAATATCTCTAGTAGAACTTCTTTAGAAACATATAAAATATATGTTTGTAAAGTTCCGTTAAAACACAATATTTTAGAGAATTCAAAAAATTAATACGATATGAATTCTCGATTTACCCCCCCCCCCTCTCTCTCTCTCTCTCTCTCTCTCTCTCTCTCTCTCTCTCTCTCTCTCTCTCTCTCTCTCAAGAATTTCCTATGATGTATTTTCTGTTTTGAAAATCATGTTTGTAACTAGTAATCTATTACATTGTTAATATATAAAATAAGACCATACTCCAATAAATGAAACTGTTTGGAACCTGCAGCTATTGGAAGGACCATAAAAGGTCTCCATAATAAAGTTAGAGGCAGGAAAATTAAATAAGAGATGTGGTGAGAGTGGCTCTATACCTAATCCATTTGGGATATGATGTTTACTTATACATTTCGACTTCTTAAAAAATTACACGTAAATATAAATGCATTATAGAAATGTATGAATAAAAATGAAAATTATTCGTCTTTACCAAATAAATAGTTTTAATTTAATTATTATTAATTTGACTGATTAAAAAGCAATATTTTAAGTATGGTGTTTGTAACTAGTGATTAGGGTGAAAACAAAAAAACAATATAACCAACGTTTTTAATGCTGTAGATGTATTTTCACCATAAGTAACGGGAGGCTGTTCTACTTTATATACGTTGTTTCTAGTTTATATTATACTACACAAGTGACAATTTTTTCTCAAGTCAATATTATTTAATATTATTTTACTAACGAATGTCTATTCCATGACTGGGAACATTAAAAATTATCTTGTCATAATTTAATTTAAGAAAATTACTCTATCATTATCTATCTATCTTTTTTTTTTTTCGGCAGGGAGAAAAAATGCTGTTTATGCACATCTGTTGCCCGTACAACAGGGCGTGTGGGACTCAATGGGGCCGAGTGGGCTTCATCCCTTTTTGGCTTAGGGATTTATCCCATCCCGGAGAGGATTTGTCTTGACCTCCTATGTACCCCATAATACCCACTAAAAGAACTCCCCTTTCATCTTCCCTCTCCGACAGCGCGGAACCGTTTTCACATTACTTCGCGCTGACGAGGTTGTAGTTTTTCAACACTTTCCGTTTCAATCTATTTCACTTCATCTTTTAATTCGGGATCTTTTCCATATTAGAGTGTACAGTCACTTCTTCTCCTGTACTCTTCTTTCTTCTTAAGTATGTTGGTCACGTATTCATCCGTTGCCTTCCAAAATGCTTCATTTTTGGTCATAACATCTATCAGGTTTTCGGGCGTTATTCTCGTGCCTGTCCTCGTAAACAACTCCTCTCGTTGTGTCCTCCACTCCTCGCATTGAAAAAGTGTATGTTCCACGTCGTCTTGGTGGTTTTTACAAAAATTACATATATCATTGTCCATCTTTTTAAATCGTTTGAGGTATGCATTGAAGCTACCATGTCCAGTCATCGTTTGGGTAAGAAAATAGTTCATTTCCCCATGTGGTCTATCCAGCCATATACTCAAATTGGGTATGAGCCTATGAGTCCATCTCCCAGTTTTCTCCGAATTCCATCGTTGTTGCCATTGATCTACTAGCTTGGTCCTTGCTTTTAACTTTGCTAAGGACTTTACTTTTGATATTTCTGGTTCTTCGATGTGTCCATTTGCCTTCATAGTATCGTATATTTCCTTTCTTTCCAGTGCGAGAAGGTCGATCGGTGGAGTGCTTAATAATACCAGCACTGCACTTTCTGAGACCGTTCGATAAGCAGATGTGATTCGTAGAGAGATTGTTCTTTGTACTGACCCTAGAATTTTTTTTAGGTCTTTATTTTGCAAATTTTCGGCCCAAATCGGGGCGGCGTATAAGATTTTCGACTAAACCACCGTAGAGATTAGTTTCCTTTTACTTGCCCTCGGTCCCCCAATGTTTGGTATAAGTCTCGAGAGACTCGCCGCACATTGTGCCGCTTTGACTGCACGTTTCTTTATGTGTGGGCCAAAACAAAGTTTCTCGTCCAACTCCACTCCCAGGTAGTTAATGGTATTCCTCCAATGGATCACAGATCCATCTAACTTGATTACGGGTTTCTCGAATTATCTATCTATCTATCTATCTATCTATCTATCTATCTATCTATCTATCTATCTATCTATCTATCTATCTATCTATATATCTATATATCTATATATCTATCTATCTATCTTTCTATTTATCTCTCTCTCTCTCTTCTATTTCCCTCCCTCCCTCTCCCCCAAATGTTCTTTATTCTCATCGTTTCCCTCCCTATTTATTCGAAGTGTGAGCAACATAAAAAGCTTATACCCATTGGAGAAAAATGTATATAATAAATCAAACTATGATAATCTAGCATACGAAAATATTTATAAATAATTTTGTTAAATTGTATGAAGATTTTGACTAAAAATATACGACTGCAATAATAAATATTTATTCTCCTCTGATTTACAGCTACTATAAAACGTGGTCCAAGGAAATTGAAAAACTTTAAATTAAAATCTTGATATGTAATATCAATGAAACTTTATTTCAGCAGGAAGCAAAAAAGTTGCTGTCAGCTTTAACTTGTTGGCATCAACTAAAGTCAAAGTTATATGTGAGATGTGTTTACCAATTTATCGTACCAATGGGCAGACATTTCCATCAGGACTACATGTTTCGAATTTAAAATTCGTCACGTATTTATGACTTCCAACAAATAAATACTTTTTCTGTTTACAACCTCAGTTTATATCAGTATTTTGTTTAGTGGATTCAAAGGACGCGTATAAAACACAAATAAAAAGAAAGTTTATTGATTTAAGCATTATAGCTTTTTAATTTTTACATTTAGCAATATACTATTGAATTGTTCCTGATGTAATGATACGACTACATTTTAATATGTAGGCTATATTATATTCTTGTTTAAATATAATGTATTAAATCTATGACTATTCCTCAGATAGTATGAAAACAAATATTGTAAAAGATGTTCAAACTCAACATTTCCAAAACATTGGTGTTACAGTGATATATTCCTAAGCCTCAAAAGCAATGCCTACTTTAAATAAATTAACTGCCATCATAGGTAGTTGTTTCAGCCCATTAATGTAGTACACTACATTAATAAAAATAAAACTTCGGAAATTTTTGTTGAGATAGCAATACTTGACATATATATATATATATATATATATATATATATATATATATATATATATATATATATGTATATATATATATATATATATATATATATATATATATATTATGTCTAAGCTCACCCCCAAATTAAAGTTTAACAAAAAATAAACGAAAAAATTACTCCCAGATCTTGTCTTGTTTAATTTTATCATTAACAGATATTATACTTTTTCCGACAAATTAGTTATTACTAATCGTAGTTTAAAACAATTTTATTAATACGAAAAGGAATACATTTCAGGTGTTTGATTTTTGTTGACATTGTTTTATCTACTATTTATATGGCGTAATATAAAACAAACTTCCTTTAGTTAATCAAAATAGTGATAGACAAGAACATCGCAATCCAAGCCTACTTTATTACTCCACCATTTTTACCATACCACGAGATGTCTCAAGTACTAGAGAAGAAGAAAAATTACAATTACACTGATTTTAGGTACGTGTAAAAACATACAATTACACCACTGTACATCTACGGGTGGGTCAATATCACTGTACGTGTATGGGTGGGCGGATCAGTCAATAACCACTGTACGTGTATGGGTGGATGGGTGGTTCAATATCACTGTACGTGAATGGGTGAGTGGGTGGGTCAATATCTAGGTTAGGTTAGGTTAGGTTTACATGTTTACAGCCATTTTTTCTTATGACTTTATTGCATAGTAAACAATTTTAAATAGGGAGCGTGTATGAGTGGGTGGGTCAATATCACCGTACGTGGATAGGTGGGTGGGTGGGTCAATACCACTATACGTGTATGGGTGAGTGGGTGGGTCAATATCACTGTACGTGTATGGGTGAGTGGGTGGGTCAATATCACTGTACGTGTATGGGTGAGTGGTTGGGTCAATACCACTGTACGTGTATGAGTGGGTGGGTCAATATCACTGTACGTGGATAGGTGGGTGGGTGGGTCAATACCACTGTACGTGTATGGGTGAGTGGGTGGGTCAATATCACTGTACGTGCATGGGTGAGTGGGTGGGTCAATACCAATGTACGTGTATGAGTGGGTGGGTCAATACCACTGTACGTGTATGAGTGGGTGAGTCAATATCACTGTACGTGTGTGAGTGGGTGGGTCAATATCACTGTACGTGTGTGAGTGGGTGGGTCAATATTACTGTACGTGTATTGGTGTATCTTGCATTTAACATTTTCATGTAACATTCTGTCCCATGATCTAAATGTCAATACTTTATGTTTGTGTATATAGCAGAGTTTATAATTAACTGTATATATTATTATCATCAGTTATTAAACTTAATGCTGTGCAGTAATTCGTTTTTAAGTTCGTAATTCCTTTTGCTACATTTATAATGGAGTGTTCTTAACTTCGTACGAGCCACTCAAGAAACCATTTAAACAGCTAAGTGCATCAGACCCACCTTGGACGACGACACTAAGTGGTCAGTACTTAGAACTTCATGGTACAGTTGGGATTAGTTCTGAAATGGAATCTCAGACCTTAAACTGAAAAACTTTCAAATTGTTAAATTAATAATAACTATACACTTATTTCAATGTTTTTGAGTTGTTTTTACAGTAATTTAAGACCTATTTCTGTTTGGATCCTATTACTAATTTTGTCGTAAACATATCTCAAGTTAATCAATTTTAATTATTACAAATGTGTGAATTCGTTTTAATAAAATTATTTTAATGAAAAATTAATCCCAACAAAATAACGTAATAGAGTAAAATAAAAATTTCCTATAAATATTTAAATATGTCATACGCTTTAAATACGTTTTACTTGGTGCATTTATTATTTAGTAATATAGTACCTTAATTAACTAAATAATATATTGTATATAGAAAGCATTTTTGCACATGAAAATTGATTTAAAAGAAGGATGTATTGAATTTCACATTTCAAGATGCTTATCAATTGTTTTAAAAATCAATGATATAATCGAATTTGCAATGTTTAAGCACAAAATGGATAAAAATGCATTTCAATCATTCCAATAAATTTTGTTGGATTTTATTATATGTTTTGTATAATTTTTTGTTCTCATTATTAAAATTTTGATTTTGATTACTTTCGTATATAGTTACAGTACGATAATTTTAATATTATATTTAATAGAATTCCTCATCGAAAGACTCACTAGTAGTAAAGTCAGAACTCCAAGTGTATCTTCTATGCAAACATAATATTTCCTATGTAGATTGATTTGTCATTTTGCTATAAAGTGGATTGAACATTACAAGATAATAATATAATGGGAAAAAGAGATAAATGTTTTTTTTAATACCCTAATAACTCCCAATAATCGATGAATTTTCACAAATAGGGTTAATTTCATGTTAATGATGGTTGGAGACACCTTTATTTTGATGATATTCATTTGGAGGGGGGGGGGGGGTTAAATGAAGCGAATACACGTCCAAATACTATTAAAGTCCAGCTAGTTAAATTTAAATGCAGAATTTTTGCAATGAATAATACGTTCTTACATTTTAATTGTTATGGGAATCTGATTGTCTAAGTTTGATAAGTTATGGTCCTCATATAAATTCACTCTAATACCCCATTCTACTAATTCATTATTTATTACTAGGAAACCGTTTGTAAATGAGTGAATGTAACGAGTGTAGTTGAACGAGCTTAGTTATTGTTATGAAATAATAGTTATTGTTATGAAATAAGGTTGACTGTTACTTAGAAAGAACCAATTTATAATAGTCCAATAACCAGGGTAAATAATGGACCAACAGATTTACGTGGAATCCAAACCACGTAATATTGGTGTGATTGAGAAGTCACAAACTTGCTGTAATGCTCTAGTATGAAGTAAGTCTTACAAGGGAGATTATGGTGCCTCTATCTACGAAGATAATCTTATTTCTTCGTAATCAAGAATAGATCTTTCTATTTTAGGATAAGACAATTAGTTATAACAATATGTTATTTGAACATTTGGATTTGGATTAATTTAGTATAAAAATGGTGTAGAAAAACATAAATTTTTAAATATTTATTTATTTAGACTGACTTGTGTTCACATTGACGTACATACATTAATAAGAAAAATGTATATTTTATATAACTATTTTGCTGGTCTCTTTACGTATTAGTGATAGCTGTCAATACAAGTTTATCAATTTTTAAACAGGCTTTAGTAAAGTTACATGTATTATATGTTCTTGTTTTAACTGCAAGTTTAGATCAATTCCATTTAAATACGATAGTTTTTAACGAAAAATCTGTTGGAAAGTAAGGAATAAAATGTGACATATTAGTTACCACGTTTTGTTGATACATCATAATTGAGTAAGTCATGATTATCATCTAGCCTGACGTCATCGGCTTATGTAATATGTACATCAGAACTGATTAACGTCATGAGAGGGTTGAGACTGATTGCGTGGCTTACAATATTACATCAGGGGCTGTATTACAAGATAAGTACTGTCAGGTAGAGACGTACGGTTTCTGCCCAGTTACGATCCGTAAATTTAACTTATTTAAAAACACATCGATAAAAAATAGCGTTATTATATCCTTGTATATGATACGTGAAGCCGTTTTTCGTCAAAACAACTCCTCCCTCATTACATGACCAATTTAAATGATTGAGGTGTCAAAAATTTGGCTTTGCTCGTAGTTGTGCAATAAGGTCTTAATTTTTCAACATGTTCCCTATTGGTCAAACACCCTAAATGGTGTGCAAAGCACTTAAGTACGTTTTTATGTCATAAGAATAACATTAAAATGAACCGAACCTAACAGCTGTTCAAAGTAAATGATGATTTTCAAAATAGTATTAACTGCTGTTAGAATGAAAATCATGTTATTTTTATTATTGAGTAGGTTAGATATTTCACAAAGTTAAACCAGGGAAAGTTGTATGACATTTTTATTCACATTCGATTGTGGGACTCCACTAGACAGGACTTGAAGGTTTCAGTTGTAATCTAATGCAGTTACTGTAGCTATTTCCTTAATCTTAAGCTGTCATCTTGTATGGGTGGGAGGGTGGGTCAATGCCACTCTCTTGTGTGGGTGGAAGAGTGGGTCAATACCACTATCTTGTATGGGTGGGAAGGTGGGTCAATACCACTATCTTGTATGGGTGGGAAGGTGGGCCAATACCACCTTCATGTATGAGTAAGAGGCAGGGTCAATATTATCTCTTGTAAAAGTGGGAGGGTGGGCCAATAACACCTTCCTGTATGGGTGGGTGGGTTATATTGTTCTATTTGTATGGGTATGTGGGAGAGACATGAAAGCTGTACGTGTTTGAGTGTGTGGAAGCTTAATATAACTGTACGTACTTGAGTGTGTGACAAAAATTCCATTCCAAAGTACGTGTATGGTTGGGGGGTGGGGATCATGAACATTATGATAACTTAATTTTAACGTAAAAACGTAAACGTTATCTTCCCTAATTCAGTTATATAATCTAAAAATATTTAGCACAAGCTAAAGCACTTATTTACCCTTGACATATAAAATATTTATTTAATTATCAGTATGTATGTCTAGCTATCCTGGGCTTGTGATCGGTTATGAAGTTTTCTTAATTTTATTTGGTTATAAAGTGTTTTTCCCTTAAAATAATTGTCTATAAACAGTTATGTGTTAATTTATTTTTCAAAGAAGAAAGATTTATATAATTTAAATGTACAAATTAATCAAAATATTGACATATAAGCTAAAAACATCTTACTTCAATAATCATACTTTAAATATATGTTTTATATATTAAATACATTAAATAATGTTTTATATATTAATGTTTTGTATATTAAATACATTCAAATTAATAGAATAATTATTATTGGACATAAGATATAATAAGTATGGTAGGAAATTTTATTCTGTTATAAGAAATAGTTCTTGAAATAGATAACAGTTTATACGTAAACACTTTAAACATTTCTCAGCGGATGTGGCAACAATAACTAGGTCGAGCAAGGTTATGCATCATCCACTTTACCACACCGGAAATGGAGAAGGTAACTTGGGTGTCTTAATAACGGGTTTTCTAAGTCCGTAGCGACAATATTCTTTATAACACAGATTTTTACAAAAGTACATACACATTATGTATTATAAAAATCTTAAAGTGACTTATAACATCTAGTCTAATCAATGTTGTCTTAAAGTGACTTATAACATCTAGTCTAATCAATGTTGTCTTAAAGTGACTTATAACATCTAGTCTAATCAATGTTGTCTTACAGTGACTTATAACATCTAGTCTAATCAATGTTGTCTTAAAGTGACTTATAACATCTAGTCTAATCAATGTTGTCTTAAAGTGACCTATAACATCTAGTCTAATCAATGTTGTCTTAAAGTGACTTATAACATCTAGTCTAATCAATGTTGTCTTAAAGTGACTTATAACATCTAGTCTAATCAATGTTGTCTTAAAGTGACTTATAACATCTAGTCTAATCAATGTTGTCTTAAAGTGACTTATAACATCTAGTCTAATCAATGTTGTCTTAAAGTGACTTATAACATCTAGTCTAATCAATGTCGTCTTAACGGTCTTAAATAGTCATGTTGCAGTTTAATTTTTAATCTAATTTGTTGTGATTTAGTTGTTTAGAATTAAATAAAAATTTAATAGACATGAAAATGTAAGTTTATAAAAGTTTTTTTTTTGAAATTATGGGTAAATCAGTAAAAAAATATTTTGTGTTCAAGTTTTGCATCTATGTAAAATAGAGGCTTTTTTATTTTAAGCTAAAAATATTTATCGTAGTAGATAAAGAAAAAACACACATCTGGTCGGTACTCTCAGTGGAAAAGCCATAAAAATTACGAAACGTATTTTTTTTTTCTTAAAGTGTATATAACCGTTTTGGGTACTCAAATTAAAACGAACTACGTATATATAGTTTCTGTAAGAGATTAATAATTATATATTGACTACCCCTCAACGCAAAGACCATATGATTCCCTACTAGTTTCCACATCATAGCGATCTTTTATTGGATGCCGTGGCGGTATTAAGAGGACCAAAGTCTCCAACATTCTTAGTACTTTGTCACCAAGTAGCTGGGTTACAGCATCGTGTCATAAGTTTTACTTTTTAAGAGTATGAATAAAACCACAAAGTCCTCTGAATGCTAATACTACAATTTGTATTTTAAAATAAAATGACATGTCTTTTGTATAACATGGGCCTTGTGATAAAATTCTATTACATATCATTAATTAAAACTTATAGTAAATCAAAATCTATTCCAATAATAGGAAGTAATATTAAGTTATTCACTTAGCTACTATTGATATTATGTGGTATATTACGTTTTCTAATTTACATTCATATCATACGTGATTTATCTATTTACATTTAAACAAAATCTAGATTTTTTGTTTCCATTTCAGTCGAATCCTTCAATTTCAACTTCAATTTGGAGACGAATTATAGAATTTTAAACTATATTTAACAACATTTTTAAAAGAGTATATTAATCGGTTTTAAAACGTATAAATAATATACGAAATGTCTTCTTAATACTGAAGGATATTTTTAGATTATCAAAGTAATATGATTTGAAGCACATATTCCGTATATCGTAACGGAACAGATGTAAACATTCCAAAAATGATATTACCATAAGTCAGTTATTATAATATTGTCAAAATAAAGATAGTAATATATTATGTAATCAATTTTTTTTCTAAGTTACATTCTTATCATACGTCATTTATATATTTATATTCAAACAAAATCTAGATTTTTTTTAACGTTTATCCACGTCCTGATATATTATTTATACCACATATAGAGTATTATTTATAAGTTGTATCACATCATTCTTCATATAACAGCTTGAGAGTATTTCCTGTTCTGCCGAACATGAAAACTTATAAAACATATTTATAAAGATAGTTTTAAATAATTGTATATATGAAGTACCTTAAACCTAATAATTGTGAATTTTCTCTTCATCAACACATTTTTATTAAATACAATTACCATTTTATTATTTTAAGATATGTTAGTACTACCTACAATTTAAAAAAAAATAATTGTGTCCCATGAATTTTACAGGGAATACTTTAAATTTAATAACTCTTACTTAAATAATTGAAGGGGTTGGTGGAAGAAAGTCAAAATATGTCTTTAAATCAGACAGAGCACGCTCTCTATTGTTGGAATTAACTACTTTGAAGTTGTTTCACTAGTTCAAATATCCACCAGGTAGTGCTAGTGAAGCGATGCATTGTATTTCCTCATGTTACTTTATTTTAGTGATTTGCCCGTAAAAAGTGCTATCCTACTTACAGTAAAATGGTGAAAGCATTCATTCAGACTAAAGATGTCAATAAACGATTGTTTGAGGGTAGTTCAAGTGAAAGAGACATAATTGGTGATGACACTGATGCAGATCCAGATTTTATTCTACCGCCCTCATTACAAGAAGAGGATAGCAATGTAAGTGATTAGCACTATGTTGACCGAAATATACAAACACTGAGGTTAGCATTTATTGTTTTGTATTATATTGATAAAAGTACAATACCACTGTGCGTGTATGGGAGGTGGGTTGGTCAATACCACGTAAGTGTATGGGTGGGTTGGTAGGACAATACAACCGTACGTGTATGGGTGGGTGGGAGGGTGAATACCAGCATACGTGTAGGGGTGGGTGGGTGGTTTGATGAACAAAATGCCAAATAGAGAAGAAGTATATAATTCTACTGAGTAAAAAAATAGTTTAAACTACAACAAACAAAAATGTGATAATGGCTGCAATTTAAAATTTTAAGACGCAATTCGTTTAAAGTAGTCTATCAATAAACCAATGACAATGATGTTAAAACATCTATTAAAGCAAGAATTTATTTAAGTTTCTCTTGAAAAATGGGAAAGAAACATATAGCCTAAGAACTGCGGATTTGAAACAAAAATACAATGAAGGACATCTGGTTAAGGAAAAAACATTTTTTGACATTAAGCACTTGCTTCCATATATTCCACAAGTGCACCATTAATATACTACTACAATATTAGAGCTATTGAAGATGAGACAGGTGGTGGACCGGAAATAATAGAGTAAACCAATCATGTTCTGAATACAACATCAATTTTATCTTTTTTTAAATGTTTTCCTTTCGTGTAAAAACGTTTTGGTTAATATTATTCTACAAAATTAACATTATTTGTAGTGACCGATTCTTATTTTGTCTTTACGAAGCTATTTCTAAACCTCACAAAATATGATAAATATATATTTTTTTTATTCGCAATCTAACAGATGGTTAATTTTTAGTTAAATCAATTGGGGGTTGTTTGTTAAAGATATTCTAAAGACATTTTCAGTAATATTTCCGCGTAGTTTTACTAAAATTAATGATTTACAGATTTAGCCAAACATTAAAATCTAGTTTTAAAGTACTCAAAAAGTACTTTTTTTGGGATGGCACTTTCTTCTGCCGAACCCTTCAATTCTACAATATTATGTAGTCATTTTGAATAATTCTTTATTTATGATATAAAATTGCATCATATGCCTTGGCATGGATGTGTGAAAGCAAGTTCTATGCACCTATAAGTTCTATGCACAAATGTTTGCTGCGTGAAATTACAATACTAGTTCTATAACACGATTTCACAAGACGTAAATATATCTAGTTAAAAAAGCAGCTGTGTTGTATTTGAAAAAAAATCATTCAAAGGAAACACGTACACTTAAAATGTCTTCAAAAGGAATACCGTAATTATTTGAGGTCTTTTAGTTTC
Source organism: Stictocephala bisonia (assembly GCA_035578905.1). Lineage (NCBI taxonomy): Eukaryota > Metazoa > Arthropoda > Insecta > Hemiptera > Membracidae > Stictocephala > Stictocephala bisonia. The sequence goes on from JAQJVL010000839.1 coordinate 29,457, forward strand.
AAATGATGGATAGTTACTATTCTATTCACTGTTAATATTTTATTCTACTAATAAACTAGAACAACACTATTTGAATTGTGAAAACATATATTTTTTTGATTATTTATTAAATAGTAAATTGCTTGATGAACATTTAGTAAGTATTTACTGATAAAATATTAATATGTCACAACTAAAGTACTACAAATCTCTCTTCACTTTACATGTTACAGGTTGCATGCTACAGGATTTTGCAATGTTACTTAGTTCTGTATCACTTTGCCACAACTTAAGTATCACGAAGTTGTCCTATATGGACTATTTTACTTCCTGCAGGTTGCGTGCTATGGTTATTTTTTTCATTTACCAAGTCCTGTTTCCCATTGCCCACAGTTAATTTACCACCAATCACTCAATGTAGACTACTTTATTATAACAGAATGAATGCTAAAAGTGTTCGATTCATTTCACCAAATCCTCAATGACTTTAAAAAAACCAATTTACCATCAATGTCTCTCTATAGATTACGAAAATATCTACAGATACCTGTCAAGTAAGTTTAAAAGGGTCAGAAAATATTAGCTTAATAGATTCCTTGTCCAAAGCTAAACTTAGAAACGTAATTGAAAAACTTTGTTTGTCTTAAACTATAAGTTTAAAGTTTTCTCTCCACCTCCTTCTGTCAGAATGTGTTTTTATTTACTTTGAATAGTGCACTTACTCTAAAATATTAGTAATTATATACTATAGATATTTATTAGGATGATAAAAGTAAAAGTAAAAAAAAAAAACTGCAGTAAATCGTATCGCAATGCTTAGGAAACGTAAATAAAACATTCAAATGCAAACATATGTTTATTTCCCTTAGTGCTTTATTAATTACTAATTATAGATGTCTATATTTTAAGTAGTTTTTCTTTAGACATTTTCTTTTTTTATTCCACTGGGCCTTAAATGAATTTTATTAAAACTGCTGTTTTATATTTGCAATTCTAAAGATACTACCTCAGCCAAATAATTTTGTAACACAAAATATTTAATTTAAAATAAAAATCCAGCAAATTTAAATGGGCTATTAAAAATACGCACCTATTACACATTATATAATTCAAAGAAAATTATGTTTAGTTTATTTTCTTTGAATAATCGGAGTCAAACTTTTTTTATTAGCTTCACAATCTTAAATAAATAAGTAAGTAATTTTAAAAATGATTTCAATTTTTAAATTACTTTTTAATTTTTTATTCACAAAACTTTTTAATCCACAAACATACAAAGGTTGGTTTCTAAACTTCAAGCCACTTAATTAGGCAAATTGAGAGAATTAGGACATTTTTTACCGAATAATTCGGTAGCGTCTTTGTCGAAATTAACTAAGTGGTTGGGAAGACTCCTCTTATATGAACAGTAAGTATTAATCGAACTTTCTAATCACTAACGGTAACTCATTAACAAAATACCGGGTATTATCTCTGAAGGAAGTTTTAAGTGTCCTAATAAATAATACACTATGCCATACTTATATAGTAAAAATGTAATTGCTAGATTATTCAATTTCTATTCTAAAATAAAACGGTAAAAACAAATTATAGGATTAATTCAAAGAGTAATTCAAATTATCAATTACGATGCATATGAAGCATATCCACGTAATGACAATTTAACATATTTGAATTAGGGTTATCTAATTGTTATTAAATAAAAATTATTACTATTATAATTACTTTTGAAGTGTAATACATTAACACTTTAACCGAGTTATTAAATTATAATAACATATCCCATTATTATAAAATATTTATATTTTTAACAATAAGTGGGTTGAATATTTATATTATTGAAAACTTCTGAGGACTTATGATCAACTATATTTATTAATGTACTGGGAGTCAGTAGATGCAAAATAAGACATTATTAATAAGAAAAAACATTACGAAATATGTATCAAGTATCAAATTAGGAAGAAACTTTCTGCGTCTGAGCCTTTTTTCAATTATTATTTGGGAAACGTAGGGTTTTAAATGAAAAGCCTGGGTCACTGTAGATTATATTTAAAAAAATTTCTGCCTTTGTATAAATAAAAACAGGAATTAAGTTCAAGTTGTTGTAAACTAAAAAGCTCAGCTGCTTAGAATAAAATTATGACTTAAATTATTTGATTATTATGACTAAAATTAATATGATAAATTTAAAATAATAAACTAAACAATTGTTTTGGAAATTCAGAGATTGATAGGAAATAGATTGAGTCCCCTAATAATATAATTTTAAGGAAGACATTAATTAAGGCAATTTATCAGTACGATAACAATGATATTGGAATAAAATCATTTCTTCTAAATCTTTATTAAACTTGTATTTTGAAATGTAATACGATGTGATAAATTACTCATACCAGTAAAAGGGCAAAGAGGCTTTAAATATTTTACGAGTACCGAAAGGTTTTTTTTCCTTAAACCCAGGTTGGCACCTGAATATTTCCTGTCATATTATTTTTAGTTTTGGATGAATTTAATTCGTTAGTGTAGTAACAATGTCCATTATTTTGAATTGTTTACCATACATTCGACTATTTACTGGCCTTTGACTAGTCTAGAATAAAGTAAGTGATACAAAAGCTCGGTATAGTTTTAAAACATGAGTACGAATGGGAAAGGAAAGCAATGATATTGGATTTCGCTTCGTCAAAGGAAGATTTATGCAAAGACATTCGTCTTTATGCTCACATATACAAACCCATGTCAAGTTGTCGGAATATACTTCTGAGAGAAGATTTAGCATAACTGTATGGACAGTTAAGAATTCTTAAAAAATACTTTCTTTTACAATATTAATGTCCTTGGGTATTTATTTATATTTATAATAAATTTTGCAATAACTCGTTGTCCTAATTGATTTGTTACATTTAAACGATGTTAAATTATGCTATTAAGTAATAGTAAAATTACTTTATTTTACTTTTTCAATCGAATTGTTGAAATAAATAAATAACTGTAATTAATAAACAGTTTAATTCTATAATTTACATAATATTTATATGAATTTATATAATAAATTCATTAAGATTTATAGCATTTGACAACAAGAAAGTAATGTTAATAATTTATGTGTTACCATCCTTGAAATCAAATAGAATGACTAATGGGTAGTCTAATGGGTTCAATTATTTTACCTAATTTACACGTCCAACTATTAGTTTTGTGTGGATTAATATTTTAATATGATAATAATTGCTTAGTATTTATTATTTGGTTAAACGTATATACTTTAATATGCATACTTAAGGCACAAAATATTAAATAATTCCTAGTTATTAATTTTCCCTCGCAACGACTTCATTTATTAATTATTCATGACATGAAATTCTTTGCATTATTTTTCACGTTGTACTTAAAAAAATGCAGGCAATACTTTGGCTTTTTCAAATATTTTCCTGCTTTAATTTTATCAGAATGCAATTTTATTTATTTATTCATAAGACGCCGATCATCAAGATATGGGTGAATATGGATTTCGAATGAGTGTGATGAGAGTAGATGAGCGAATGTAGTCATTGTTACAAACTAATGCCGACTATTCCTTAGAAAGTGTCATTAATTAATAGCCCAATGACAAATGAACAGCCGGTGATTATCAGCTGATACTTCTCAAAATGTATTGACTTTGATTGGGATCGAACTGAGAACCTTTAGCACATGAAGCTGGGATTGAACCAACTACGCTACCGACCAATTAGCAATGTTTGTTAATTATTAACTACCCTACAACATCCTACAAATTTTATTTGATATCAGTAATTAAACTGTTGTAATCTTAACACTAAATACATTTACATTTTTGAACAAGTTAAGACACATCATTTGGGTGTAAAATACTACTGATAAAGACATACATGGAATATGATGTTGTTATACACAAAAATCAGTGTCACTTTTCTGCGCTCGATCCAAAGTAATCGTCCAAAATGCTTGATATAATAGCTATCATAGTATATAAAACATAATGTACCAATTAAGACTATGGATATAAATCTACAGATAATATATAGTCTTCATGTTTTTTAGGCTTCATGTTTTGGAAATAACCCGCTACTACTCACTTCGACTCACACGCCTCTACACGTACAGTGGTACTGACCCACCCACCCGCCCATTCACGTACACTGGTACTGACCTACCCACCCGTCCCTACACGTGCAGTTGTACTGACCCACCCACACGCCCATACACGTACACTAGTACTAACCTACCCACCTGTCCCTAGACGTACAGTGGTACACGTCAATACACTGTACGTGTATGGGTGGACAGGAGGGTCAATACCACTGTACGTGTATGGGCGGGCAGATGAGTCAATACCACTGTTCGTGTATGAGTGGTCAGGTACAAGTTAAATTGTTTAACCCACTACTGAGATGGTTAATGCAGATAAACTATGCAGAATAATGTTAGTATCCTTGCTTGCACTGCAAAAGATACATCTTGAGATCAGCAATCATGTAGTGTAAGAAACAAACAATAATTGGATTTGATAAGGTAGGCCTAGATGCTGTTAGCTATAGGTTATACGGAGTGGAATTTGCATTGACTCCGTTTGAATATATATCAATTGACTGTTTGTACTAACCGGCAAACAAGACATCAGAGGCGCCCTTAGTGGGGCTGAGGATGACAAACTGAATTGATTTACCCTCTTTAGCACTATAATAATTTAATTCTTATAAGTTATGTATAGCATATGGCGTTTTGTTAGCTGAAATTTTTTTTAAATTAAAAATTTTATTAAATTTGTGTTTTATACCTGGAAATAAAACAGTAATTATCATTAAAATACAATTGAATTTTAAATAAATAAATAAAAACTGATCTTCTTTCACAAAGATAAATTCATCAAGCCATTTAAGACCTGAATCACTGTTTCTATTTATGCTAGATAATTCCTTCGTAAAATAGCGCAAGGGGCACTCTAAAACTATGGGATCCATTGTTTGGATAGACTCCTGTGACTATGAAGGAATCTGTACGGTGTGACAATTCATTTTCGTTTCGAATATTCTATGATTTAAGTACAAGATTATAATCTTAGCCCACTCTAATTACACCTACCAAATTCTTGATATACTTTGGTCTTGCTTTGTACTTTTATAGTGTCTAGCAAACATTATGTTTTTAAAATTTAAATATTATACGTTAGAATCGTTGATTAGAAACGATTGTTTGGAGACAATGATAGCTTTGTAAAGTCGTATCACAACAAGTTTTGTTAAGAATTCAATTGCGTTGTTATTAATTTAATCTAAAACTTAGAGTGTAAACTAACAATGGTCTAAATCTGTCTTAAGTATATATTATGATACAAACCCATACTGAATCTGTTCATGATTGGCTTATTAAATGAAAAATAAGTATTCGGGTAGGTAAATAAAAATCATATACACCTTTCAAAGGCAATTTCAATTAACCTTACTCAGACTGAGGGACTAATTAACCCACACATTCTATACAGCCTCCTTCAACCAACTTAAACTTCATTAATTATAACTGAACATAATTTATTTGACCTAATAGTGGCATAGCTTGAAAGAAATATTGTTCACCAATGTTATAACATTAATCATTTGGAACTAAAATAAAATATTGCAATGAATTTATAGCCTGATTATGGCCACGTTTCTAAAAGGAAACTTTAAAATATAAACTTTAGGAACTCTACGTCTACAATATAATTTTTCTTTAGTATAAAAAAATATAAATTCAAATGTTCTATTAATTTTAGTAAAATTAATGTATGTATTTGTTTTTGAAAAGCTTTTAACGTTGATTTTTTTTGGTACCAAATCTGCAAGCATCGTTATGTTTTATGATAAATTACTTATATTTTAATAATATATTAATTTGATGTTCCAGTATAATACGTTATTGTTGATAAAATGTCTAAAAATATATGAATAAAATATACAACGTAATTAATTACGTGTGACATTTTATTGTATAATCAAAGATCTAAACACTATGACTTGGGAACTTTGATTTTCTATCATATTCTAGTGGCTTATGGATAAATGTAATGTGGCCTCAGATAAAAAAAGCTATAATAATAACAAAAAGTATATAGTATACAAATCCCATTAACATTAGCAAATCGTACAAAATATTGTGATTTTTTAAAGTTACCGTTGAATACATATTGAATGGAAATATCAGTTTCATTGGAGAAAGCTAGATGTATAGATAGTTGGACAATTGGTAGCTACGAGTCACTAGTGTCTCCCGATGTATAATTTGTAACAATATCTACTAAGGTTATTACCCACGAAGATGCGATAAGGTGTTCCAGTGCAAATTAATAAACACTAGTGCATCAAAGTGGGTGATCAAAGGATTGACATTGACTGAATTATTAAAATATAAATTCATTGACTGTATTCAATTCAAATACAAGAATATATAATGTGTATAAATGTATTATGTATAAATAAGTAATTTTATATGATGTTAAGTTGTATAAAATGGTTATCTATTGAATATAGTTGCGTCTAGATTAAGTAATGGTTGGCATTTTTTATTTTTACAATAATCATTAGTTTAGGTTCATTTTTGTATTTTTATAAAAGTGTTTGTACAATGATATGCGATATGTTTCTCCTTTAAAAATAAAGAAATCTTCTACTATAATTACCATTATTAAATTTAACATTTACAGTAATTCACTTTTGTAATTTAAGGCTATTTTAAACATTAAACGGCCACATTTTATAGGTGAACTCTGTCGCAGCCACTCCAATTAAATCCCTTTGCTCTTTATGTGACTTTTACTTTGATCCCTCAAATACGAACTTGGAACTGCCATAGGAGAATAATCTGTCTATACGAACATTTTATATTAGGTTAAAATTTCGCTAAAGTATACTTAAGTATCATACTTATAAAAATACGCGCATTTATAAAATAAAGTTTGATAAAACAATAAAGGCAACACCAATTATTGAGTATTCTTCTTTCGTAGTTATATTTAAAAGCACTTCATCGCCAAAAATATGGTTACGACTTATCTTGAATTTTATTTATGATATTGAAAGACTATATTATATTTACTATAAACAGTTATTTTCTTATAGAGGTAATAAACCACTATTTTCTTATTATTTCCTCCTTGTTCTCAATGTATTAAAGTGTCTTTAGACATTGAAATTTGTACTTATTAGTCCTAGGACTTTCTAATTCAAATTGTTTTTGTTCAACTACTCTTTGCAATTTCTTCGTCTTATTTTATAACTATATTCTTAGCATATATATTTTTTTAATATTCACTAACGAATAGTTTTAATAAAAATTAGTCCATAATTGCCCTTATATTTGAAAATATTTATTTATACTCATATACAACCCTTAATACTACAAATACATGGTTGTTTCTAACTCCTGCACGATATAGATAATAAATGTAAATAACTTGGTTATGTAACTTGCATGACGTAACCTCTATTATCCTAAATTTGAAATTGAATGCTTATCACAATGTCATATATTATTATGGAAAACAGTTGTTTTTCCATCTTCAATTTGAACTTCAAAAATCACAACTTAATAATTGTAAACTGTTTATTTCAATTCCTAAAATATATTTTAAATATATAAAAACATTTAAACAGAAAATTTCCCTTATTCTATAATAAACTACTTTCTGACATTTTCCGTTAATTCTCTACCACTATTATTTTTATCGCAATTACGGTTAGGTAAGGTTGGGTTAGGTTAGGTTAGTTGGCTACTAAAATTAATCACAAACTGGTAAATCCAATGATTGACTTACCATTGAATGCGCTCTCCCTATGTAAGTTCTTTGAAAGCGATAAGATAAGGCCAGTGATATCGGAATCCTAACGAATAAGGAATACCACAGTGGAGGTAAAATGATAATGGAATAGTTTTTTGAGCAATAGAATATTTATTTAGTTGTAGTGAATTAACAGAAAATATCCCTACTTTTAAATTAAACAACTCTATCATACGAACCCATGTACTATTTATTTGTCATATTCTGATAGAATAGATATTTAGCACTAATTATCACTAAGAGGTATGAGTTGTTCAATATTAAACCTTTCAAACACCTGATTAAGGTGCTCATTAGTTCTATTGATCATACCCCCACTATTTACACTTAGCAGTACCTTTTTTCTCAGAATAGCAGTTATATAACTTTACTGCTAGTTTAAATACTTTGCTGGAAATGAGAATAAAAACACATATAATGTGATGGAATTCAACATTAATCATCTCTCTTTTATTGTACATAATACTATTAAATAATTTTTAAAAAATTACATAAATGTAAATAGAAATGAAATCGTAACACCAACATACAAATGTGGTATGGTTGTTTCCATAGCTGGGAATTAAAAAATTCGTTAGATTTGATTCATCAAGTACGGTGGTGATGGCCCTCCCACCCACCCATATACACAATGTGGTATAGCTTGGGTTAGAGATAGCGCTGGTTCGAATCCGGCCTAGAACGGAAGATTTATCAGTAATTTTCACCGTTTACTGTACTGGTTCACCCCCTTACTCTGTCTGATTAAGTTCCTCGCACAGATCAATAGTCTATGAGGAATGGGCAGAGTAAGGTAAAGAATGAGGTAGGCCTATCCTTAAAAAAATACACGTACGGTGGTACTAACCCGCCCACCCACCCACCCATACACGTACGGTGGTACTACGTGTATGGGTAGTATAACCCATACACAACTTTTTAATAACGATTTTAATACATAATTAATGACTGGAAGAGCAAGAAGGAGTGTGAGAGGAATGAAACTGTGTCTGTACTTCTACAGTTTCACTGGTTAAAGTACACGAGAAGGTTACAACAAATTCTGTTTTTTAGATGATAAAAGCTGCGTAATATTAAATTTACGCTTTTCGACCCACCCGCCCACCCATACACATACAATGGAATTGACCCACCCGCCCACCCATACACATACAATGGCATTGACCCACCCGCCCACCCATACACATACAATGGCATTGACATAACATAATTCATTTTACCTTGCTAATCTCTAAAGCTATTAAATAAACCCACCCGCCCACCCATACACATACAGTGACACTGACTCACTCGCCCACCCATACACGTACTGTGATATTCAATCGTACAATGGTATTGACGCCCCACCCAACTTAATAACTCTACTTAATAACTCTACAATATCACAGCAAAGGTTATTGTAGAAGGACATCATGTCCAGCTACAAGTTTTTTTTTCTCGTTTAAAACTACCCAAGGGGTACGTACAACTTTAAACCTTTGCTGTGGGCATGAACAACACCAACCACCACTGTTAAACTGTTTCGAAAATGGCGTGGAAATCGTACATACTGTAAATACAAACAGGGACTGGCACTAGATTAGTCACGTGACTGCTAGGAGTCTATCACAACAAAGGATCAAATCGTCATAGAGTAGTCTCATGCCTCTTTTACATAGGGATAACTCGCACAGACAGAATCAGGGAGGCAGGTCTTAAGTAGCTCGATATATTGGATTTATATTTGTGACAGAAGATTATTTTAGTATTTATATTAATAAATGACATGGCCCTTGTATTATCCGATCCAAATATATTTTGCTACTCTAATCAATAAACAGTAATTGACATCAAACCACACGTTTCGTACGACTGTTATTACAATATAAGTTCAAAATTAACAAATATTTTTGTGATTTATTTCAGTCAACCGTTTTTGCCCTTGTCAGACCAGAGGGATTCACTAGGAAACGTTTTGTAAATACATCTCGTCTGAGAAAAGTAAACGTGGATTTTCAAAAGCAGATAATGTGATATTTGTACATTTTGTACTCATATTTGTAATATTTTTGTCTTTCAAACAATAAGTAAACATAATTCTTTTCAATATTTCTGTTCAACGATATTTGACATTTACTTATAATTTTACAAACATGAAATACACCCCAAAGGAATTGTATATAAATAAAATATATAAAGGTATTGAGACTTTCATTTATTTTACTATACTCCTTATAAATTTTACTATCAAAAATATCACACAGTTCCTAGTTTTTAAAATTAGGGTACTCTTGGGTACCTACTACTAACCACTTAATTACAATGGAGTAAATGACTATGTAGTGACTTAAGGATCACAAAGTTCCCATTTCCAGGCCTAGTTTAATACAACTACAAGTTAAGACGCAAGTGGACCAAAGAGACAGTAATTGTGTTCAGTAATGGCTGCCAACACATCTCAGTTACTCTTGTAAATGGCATTCTCTTCCACTTAAGTGAACGGTGTTTTTCCTAGATATAGTCATGCAGGCCATGTTCTTAAATGGTTATTCTACTAATATATACGTAAATATTTATACTAAAGTGTCACCACAATTACAACGATTTCAGTAACAGCTAATATGCTACTACGCCTGATTTACATAGAATTATGCTCTTATTAGTAAGAATTAGTTTTCTTAATGAGAGGGAAAACGACTCCAAACGTGTTCCAGGAAGGTTAAATTGATTCTATTTGAGAGGATCTCTAACAGTGTTGGGGAGTTTCTTTCCGTCAATATTTAAATATAGTATGTAAGACAACTAGGTTGATTGATTGTATTACTTTATCCAAATCAGTTTTAATTAAATGCATTTATCTACATGTTTACATGCAATTAATTTTATCATTTTTTAAGTGTTTGGGGAGATTGTAGGTGATAAGTTCCATGCTCGGTCCTCTTAATACCGACATGGCGAATTCTCAATGATTACTATTGACGTGAATACTACTACAGGAGTCTGGGGTGTCCATGTTGGATGGTAGTCAAGGTTCAGATGTTGTGCATGGAAGGGAACTGAGTGTCAGACTTGTCAGTTAGCTGAAAATCAGACCAACACTACGTGGTTCAGATTCCACGTAAAACTGTAGGTTCCTTATGTGCCCTAGCTATTGGGGTATTAATAAATAGCTGTTTCTGAGGAACAGTCGACCTTAGTTAGTAACAATGACTACACTCGCTCATCTACACTCATCACACTCATTCGCTCCTCATATTCGCCCACCTCTTAACGATTGTCGTCTCAATAATGAATAGTGAATAATAATGAAATATGAAAACCATTTGAAACTATTTTTTCAACCACGTCAACTTTCCTTAAGTTATCATATAAGATGCATATTCATACATATAAAACACGTATTATCATTGGACAACGTACCTCATATAGTAGGTCTTGTATAATGGATGTTGCACGTTAGAAGCAATACCTAGCTAATATACATCAGCCGGGAAGTATGGTGGTTATAACATTACAGGGTTGCAATATCACTTAACTGTATCCTAAGATGTATTGCGATTCGTCTTAAAGCTCACTAATATATATTGCCTGATCAGCAGAATATTGTATCTCTTCAGCTCAGCCACACTAATAATGATTTGATTAACACACTGTTCTTAGGTTTAAAGTAAACAGTCGACCTTAGTTAGTAACAATGACTACACTCGTTCATCTACACTTTCACACTCAATCGTCCCTCATATTTGCCCATTATTGACAATCGGCGTCGTACTGATAATGAATAATATTCATTATTAAAACTTATAGTACCATTTAAAAATGCATATTTCATAACGTAAAATAAATCTTGAAATACAATGTTGTGATTGGATTTATCTTAGTAAAGAATCTTCAAACCCCGGTACTCATAAATACTGTGCCGACAGGAGGGCTTTTATACTGTATTAATATTACGCGTTGCTCTGAATGGGTCTCAGTAACGCTAGATCTCAAAGGCATTGTGTATGTGATTCAGGTACATACGTGTACTGCTAACTTTGCCTACACGCTATTGCTTCAGGCGCTCTACTAGCTTGTATCATATCTTAGAGTATTAAATTATTTATACGTAATAAATTATATGTAAAATGTTCGTATGATCAACTGCATCATATATTACATTATATTAACATTATTACAGTAATAATTATTTTCAATAGTTTTATAATTCATATCGAATACTTGAATGGCTGTTGTAATTTTATCGTAAAAAAATTAAAATGGGTTTATTATTCATATATATTTAATTTTAGACTAAAAGGTAGGTTTCTGAGCTATACAGTAAACTAATAAGATATCACTTAACTATCTCGAATGATGTCAGAGGAGTCTTTAGATTACATGTTTATAGAAATCGTAAGACTGGTGCCTTTCAACTTGGTGGATCGCAAAATACTAATTAATTAGCATCAGTAGAGTAATGCGGTAATGGAAATCTTTTGCAATCAGTGCTCTATGAAAATTAAATGTCTTGATAAATAAATTGCTGTGCTTACTTACATTGAAACTACCAAAGATTGTGTTTTTAAACGGTAATATTTTATTACTACTTGCCTGACCTTAATGGAGACCCATGAATATTTACAACGTGAGACCCTACTTCTGAGTTTTATGGTTTATTATTGTTATGTCTTTAAAATCCGATAACACTCTTTACAGTGAAAAAAATAATAATTTTATTTCCTTTTCTTGGTAAAATAATGTAGATCTGCACGTTTCAAGTGTTAATGCATAATTTAAAATCATATTTTAAGCATAGATCATGCTTTTAGATGAATTATAGTCACTACCTTCTTATCGTGCTTGGGCATTGACTTCTATTCTTTATTCATTGAATCTCCAAACTTGACTTCTGAGCACTCTTACGGCAAATGCTGGAACTACGAAGAGTATGGGAATGCTACAGCTGATGTGGCTGTGTAAGCTAGCCACAAATATATCAAACGCCTGTAGGTTTTTCATTGTTGTTTCCTTTCAATATCTTAATGAAACTGTTATAAAACCTACTTGTTTGAAATTGCTAATTTTAGTTTGAGTAAAAATATAATTATAGATCAATGTAGGGCATTATGGTTGTGGACACTCTATTGTTTAATTTGTCTTTTACATTCTGTCTATTACTGTTTCTAGTTTTGTATTGTATTATTGTTTGAACAAACTAAAAATAATGTAGTTCCAGTGCCTATTTGAGTGAATTTCCGAACTTATTC